>CM060320.1:61622239-61627239 GCA_030674155.1 Stramonita haemastoma | reverse complement strand
GGCCCCTAGAGAATTTGAGGTCTCTGATGCCTCGCTCCCCTACGACCACATACGTTATAGGACTCCTTTAGCTTTTTACCTTTTTATTTTAACACAATACCACTAAACAGATGACATTGACGGACTAGCAGGATCAGAACAGGAGCTTGCCAGCCTAACATAACGCCTGAACAATGCCTCTAAAACATACGGCATGGAAATAAGTGCAGAGAAGACCAAACTGATGACCAATAACGCCAAGGGCATCAGCACTGATATCAGGGTCAATGACGGTCATTGATCAATGTCAATGCTGGAAACGGTTCAAAGCTTCAAGTACTTGGGAGCCATTGTATCAGACAAGGGGTCCAAGCCAGAGCTAGTATGCAGGATTGCACAGACAATAACAGCACTGTCAAAACTGAACACCATCTGGAAAGATAAAAATATTTACTCAACTCCAAGATCAGACTAATGCGCTCCCTTGTCATATCTATATTCCTGTATGCCTGTAAATCGTGGACCCTGACTGCTGAATTGGAGAGAATACAGGCAGTAGAGATGAGATGCTTCCGGAGACTCCTTGGCATCTCCTACAGAGACCACATAAGCAACAAAGAAGTGCACAACAGAATCCAGCAAACCATTGGTCCCTACGAAAACTTTTAAATGGTACGGGCATGTCACAAGATCAAAAGGACTTGCAAAAACAATTCTGCAAGGCACTGTCCAAGGAGGAAGAAAAAGAGGCAGACCAAGGAAGAGATGGGAGGACAACATCAGCAAATGGGCAGGTCTAGAACTCAACAAAATTTTGAGAAAGGCAGAACAGAGAGAGGAATGGAGGGAACTGGTTGTCAAGTTTTCAGGGTGCCCCCCACGGTCGCCAGACTCAGAGATAGGATAGATAGATGATAGATAGATAGATAGATAGATAGATAGATAGAAAAAAAAGAAAGAAACTGGGGGACTGTACTGAAGCCAAGGCATGCAAATGGTCACCCATCCAATTGGTACTCACTCTCGATGCTGCTTAACCTTGGCTGGGGGGAAATCGATGCTCTGACCACTGAGCTTTCCAGTCCCCATTGTGTTAAAATACTGTGGTTAAATGGGGTATATGTGTTGTTCAGTTCTGATTTTCTTTCTTGATTTTGTTTTTAGTAAAAACTGTCCCTATCCCTAAGGGATGACAGGAAATAAAGAATTTCAATTGCAATTTTCCTTTTGTTAAGTTCGCGTTTTTATCTTTTAAAATTTCTTTTTAATATTTAAATTGATTTCCAGCAGTGTGCAGTGGGGTTTCATCTGCAACAGCATGGCAGTTCATGTTCTTTAATAAGGGATGTAATGATTTTGTCAAAAATCTTCGTTTTTCTGGTTTTGAGAATACTTTTTACATGAGCATGAACAAGCGGCTTCCCTTTATGACATCTTCAGACATAGAGAATGGAAGTGAATGTTAAGGATCGAGATGGGTTCAAATTAACAAGTTCTATGTTACATTCATTTTTTGAAAATTTCCGTTATGCTGTCTTTTTGTTAAGGAGTTTTATTCCATTCTTTGCTCGAAGTGCATTGCACTGGAAAGAGAGAGAGGAGAGAGAGAGAAGAGAGAGAGAGAGAGAGAGAGAGAGAGAGAGAGAGAGAGAGAGAGAGAGAGAGAGAGAGAGATGAAATGAAATGAAAATGTTTTTATTGAACATCAGCCTTGGGCTACAATTCAAAACGAAGTGGGAGATGGGGGAGTGGATGTACGTGCATATAACAAATTTGTTCAAAGTCTCATCATAAAGCAACGGTACACACTTGATACAACCATCTTTTTCACTATTAGATCTAGATCTACTTACTTTACATAAGTTCTGCCACTGTCTGTCTTCTTCGAATAGCAGGAATAAAAATGTTGCTAGCTGCACTGGACGACATCTACTACGTGCCTGAAGAAGAAAAGGCATAGGCACATGAAGAAGATCTTTCAGGTAACTGGTTCGTAAATCTGTATATAATGGACAAATATATATTAGATGGTATTCATCTTCAATAACGTTTTTGCACAAAGAACAGTTTTTATCCTGATTGTTGTTGCTGTATCTATTGAGATTATTATTTAAAGGAAAAACATTCATTCTGGCCTGTGACAGTGCAACTCTGAAACAATAAATATCAATACTATGAAGATACAATTCAGAGAGAGAGAGATTTTATTTTATTTATTTTTATTTATTCTTTTATATCGAGGATAATGGGATAAGCACTCTTGTGCTTTTTTTACATCCAGTCCCCGTGTGTATGCAGTTTTGTAAATGTCATCTGTTCCCACCGGCACACGATGGCCTACTCTTACGAAAAGCGGAACATGATTTAACGTGTGCGCAAGATGTTCTGCGTGCCTTCGCACACGGGGCCTCGGTTTAAAGTCTCATCTGAAGGACTTTTGGGGAGAGTGGAGTTAGTACTGATGTTAACTCCAGGAGAAAAATCTCCTCGACCGGACTCGAACTAGGAGAGAGAGAGAGAGAGAGAGGAAGAGAGAGAGAGAGAGAGAGAGAGAGAGAGAGAGAGAGAGAGAGAGAGAGAGAGAGAGAGAGAGAGAGAGAGAGAGACGAAGACAATTAGCTGTCAAGTTTGTGTGTCATTTCACCAAAATAACAATAACTGACTGCCTTACTGACCGCCAGACTAATTACCAGCCATACAGACCGAACAATTGACTAACTTATTAACTAACTTACCGATCAAATGACCACCTTACTAAGCGAAGGGATGGACTGAACGGTTGACTGTCTTCATCTAGAAAAATAACAGCGACATAAGCACGAGATGCTTGAAGTCGATGCTGAACCTGACAGATAAAGATTTTTGTTTTGTTTTGTTTTGGACAGGAGTACACATGTCCTCAAGTGTTAATATCTGCTTGAGAAAATGAAAGGGAAACAGAACCACCAAAAAGAGAGGAGAAAATGGTCAAGATTAAGATGAGAGAGGAAAAAACAGTGAGGCCCTTTCATTTCATGTTGTTTATAGCCCCACCGACCACAAAAGCCATACCAGGGCTGTCACTTCATTCGAGATGAAAGAGACAGAAGGGGATAAACTGTAACAAAGAAGAGAGATAGAAAAAAAATAGACAAAGGTAAGGTAAAGGTTTCCCATAATCTATGTGGTCGTAGGTGTTAGAGACCTTAGGTTTTCTAGGGGCCAGCATGTTGAGGGCGGCGCCCATCTCCTCTCCCTGGCTGATTTACCTTCCCTGAATCTATCCGTTTACAGCTGGGTGAACTGGGGGACTGTACTGAAACCAAGGCGCGAAAACGGTCACCCATGCAATTGGTAACCACGCTCGATGCTTCTTAACACTGGCTGGGGTAAAGCGGTAGAAGGAAGAGGAGAAACTCAAACAAAAAGAATTATAGAAAAAAAGAATATTACAGCCAGTGACTTTTCAGAAGGTGGGGGTACCTTTTAGTTTCTTTCTTCATAAGCTACATGGTATCCACACAGCAGATTGAGATATTATACATTCTTGTTTTTGTTTTTCTTTCCGGAGTTTTCAAATCTTTTGAATCACAGTCTGTTGTTGCTGTTGGTATTGTTGTTGTTGTTGATGCTGTTTTCGTGGTTGGTCATCATCAGTGCGGTCGTAATTTGTGGTCGTTATTACCCCCACAAATACCACCATTACCACATGCACTACCACCACCACCACCACCATCTTCATCATCATCAACTTCATCATCTTCTTTTGTACATTTCCCTGTTTATCCTCCATCCATCCTCACTCCTCTCTTCGTCATCATTGCAATCATCATCATCGTCATTGTCATCATCGTCATTGTCATCATTACATCGTCGTTGTCATCATCGTCGTCGTCGCAACCACCATCACCACCACCACCACCACTATCATCATCATCATCATCATCCACTCACCACCACCGCCATCACACATCATCATCATTATCATCATCATCATCATCATCATCATCATCATCATCATCATCATCATCATCACCACCACACGGTCCACCACCACCACCACCGTACCACCACCACCACCACCACCACCACCGGTACCACCACCACCACCACCACCACCACCTCCTCTTCTTCTTTCGTTCACCTACGTCGATGTACTATGTCTCTACCTCCTACTCTTTTCTTCCCTTCAGAAATTCTTTTCAGCCTTGAAACTTAACAGAGTACCGTATGAACCCTCACCCCCTCACCCCCACCCCGACCCCAGTTCCCCCTCCCTTACCCCACCCCCACCCACCCCCATCCCATTTTCCAGGATTCTCTGTTCCATCAGACAGATTCTTCTGCACGGCCTGTCTCCATGTGTACTCACACACACAGGTCTAGTGTCACTGTACTGCTGATACACTGTATATCTTAACGTCCATTTTGCTTTTTTTTATTTTTTTTTGCATTTTGTTATTTCGTTCTGTACATTTTTTACTGTTTGTTTTTAGTGTGTGTGGTTATGTATTTTGTCTCTCTTGATTTCTTTTCTTTTCTTTTTTTTTAAAGAAATCTTCAGAGTCTGTTTGTGATGAAAATAAAGAAGAAGATTCGATGTAGTGATGTGTATTGTTAGGGTTTTGTATGTACCAGTGTGTGTGTGTAGGTATGTATGTGTACTGTGTGTGTACGCGTGTGTGTGTGTGTGGTTGTGTGTGTGTGTGTGGTGTGTGTGTGTGTGTGTGTGTGTGTACGTGTGTCTGTGTAGTGTTGTTGTATTGTGTGTATGTTTTTGTTGTATTGTTGTGTTGTAATGGTGTGTTTGTTGTTTTTGTTGTAATGTGTGTGTGCTTGTGTGTGTGTGTGTTTTTGTTGTGTTGTGTTGCTGTGTGTGTTGTGTGTTGTGGTGTGTGTGTTGTTGTGTGTGTGTGTGTGTGTGTGTGTGTTGTTGTGTGTGTGAGAGAGAGAGAAGAGAGAGAGAGAGGATGAGAGAGAGAGATGAGAGAGAGAGAAGGTGGAGTTGTGTGTGTGTATGTTTGTTTGTTTGTGTGTGTGTG
>CM060320.1:61614739-61617239 GCA_030674155.1 Stramonita haemastoma | reverse complement strand
GCACACGTAAAATCCTGTTCCGCTTTTCGTAAGAGTAGGCCATTGTGTGCCGGTGGAACAGATGGATAATATTTACACAACTGCATACACACGGGGACCTGGATGTAAAAAAGCACACAAGTGCTTATTCCATTATCCTCGATATAAAAGATTAGAATAAAAGAATAAATGGGCTGACTGACTGACTAACTGATTAACTGATTGACTGACTGACTGATTGACTGACTGGCTGACTGACTGACAAACATCTTAGATAAGTTAGTGTCATCCATACCCCTGACCATAGCAGAGCTAGCCTACTGTTTGACACTTGATGAATGGGTTCTTAACATGCACATTAGATGTCTGGTCTGAGTTTGCACGCATGGCCTTAGTTTATAGTAGCATATAAAGAATGGACACCTTGGCCAGCAGTGATTCGAACATATGGCCTAAAATGCTTGTAATATCCCACCCCCAGCGCTCTAACCACTGGGCTACTCTATTTTTTCTTCTGTGTTGCTTTCGTGACCATCATTGCCGTCTTCTCGGGCGTTGTTATCATTGTAATCGTTTTTATAGTGTCATCATCTAAGATAGCCCACTCATAGGGGAGGTATCAGTGGTCAGAGCACTCGCTTTCCCCCAGCAAGGTTAAGCAGCATTGACGTGGTTACCTATTGATGGGTGACCATTTGCTCGCCCTTGGTTCAGTACAATCTCCCCAGTTCACCCAGCTGTAAATTGGGTACCTGCCCTCTTTAAGGTCAGGGAAGGTAAAGCAGCGAGGGAAGCGGAGATGGATGCCGCCCTCAATATCTGGCCCTGGAGAAGCTGAGGTCTCTGACGCCTCGCTCCTCTACGACCACAATATAGGTCATGGGACACATTTACCTATTTTTATTGTCATCTTTGTCGTTGTCATTCTTTTTCCCCCTCGACCTCTTTCTTGTTTTCATCTTCTGAAATCTGTTAACACCTTTATCTTCTTTGTCGTCCCCCCCCCCCCCATGTTTTTTTTTTATATCAGTAAAGTAAAGAGAGTACCACCTGAACGCCCCCCCCCCCCCTTCTAACCCCCTCTCCCTACCATTTTCCAAAGACTTTCGTTCCATCAGACAATTCTTCTGCACGGCCTGTCTCCATGTGTACTCAAGACATAGGTCCAGTTTCACTGTACTGTCTGATATGCCGTATATCTTACGTCCATTTTGACATTTCCTGTTTGTTCTATTTCTTTTCCATTTTTTTATTTAGTTCTGTGTGTTTTTTTTCTGCTGGCTGTTGTTTTTTTGTGATGGTGCTGTATATTGTCTGTCTGGGTTGGATCTTGAATTAAAAAAAAAACACAAACCCAACTCCCTGACTGTGTTTGTGATGGAGAAAAGAAGGAGGAAGTCTGATGTAGTGATGTGAAGTAGTTAATTGTCTATACAGAGAGAGAGAGAGAGAGAGAGGAGAGAGAGAGAGGAGATGAGAGAGAGAGAGAGAGAGAAGAGAGTAGTGTTGTTGTGTGCGTGCGTTGCGTGTGTGTAAGTGTGAGTGTGTATGTATGTGTGTGTGTGTTTGTGTGTTGTGTGTGTGTGTGTGTGTGCGCGTGTGTGTGTGTGTGTTTGTGTGTGCTCGAGCACATCCGCATATATATATATATATATATATATATATATATATATATATATATATATATATATATATATATAGATATATAGATAGATCGATCGATCGATCGATCGATCGATCGATCGATCGATGTATGTATGTATGTATGTATGTATGTATGTATGTATGAACGTATGAACGTATGAACGTATGTATGTATGTATGTATGTATGCATGTATGTATGTATGTATGTATGTATGTATGTATGTATGTATGTATGTATGTATGTATGTATGTATGTATGTATTTGTGTGTATGTTGTGTGTATGTCTGTGTGTGTGTCTGTGTGTATGTCTCTGCTGTGCACGCGTACGTGTGTATGTTTGTGGGCGTGATTTATTGGAGTGTGAAGAGTGAACTCAAGAAGTACAAGCAACAGAGGGAGGGAAAGTAGTTTTTATCCACCGTTTTACTGTGTTTTGTTTTCTTCAGAAATGTGTACACAGTTACCAGCATCCACCACAATGTACCACAGATTTCCAGACTTCTCGGTTAAGTTCTTTCTCTTCTTCTTCTTTTTCTTTCTTCTTTCTTTCTTTCTTTCTTTCTTTCTTCTTCTTCTTCTTCCTACTTCTGCCTCTTCCTCCTATTTCTCATCCTCCTCTTTCTTCTTCCTTGCTTTTTTCCCTGTCTTCTTCATCATCATCTTCGCAATTCTCCCTCCCTCTCGTCGTCCTCGTCCTCCTTCTTCTTCTTCTCCTCCTCCTCCTCTTATCATCTCCTCTTCTTCTTCCTTCTTTCGTTCATCCTTCTCCTTCTATACTTGTGCAACATTTCTTTTCTCTCCATGCATCAGTTTCCAATTCATTCTACCTTGTTTGTTTTTCTACTTATTTCTTATTTGATTCGCCATAGCTCTGG
>CM060320.1:61582239-61597239 GCA_030674155.1 Stramonita haemastoma | reverse complement strand
TTATTCCTCCACCTACGCTGTTAGGGGTCTTTAACTGGAACTGATACACTAGAAAAAAGATATAGATCACAGAATTTTATTTCTTATCTATTAACTCATTTCATGTCATTAAAAAAAAGATAAGTATGCTTGTGTAGAAGTTCACCTTGCGGACTCGACTCTCTTTGAAAGTCTATTTGTTTTCTAGAAAAAGAACAAAAAACGTTTGCTCGACATTAATCCAGGTTCTTAACACAATGTCACATGGTCCAAGCATATAATAAAACAATTCATCTTCTATGTTTTGTTTGATAAATTCCTTGTTTATTTTGTTGCCCTTATGTGACGAGGTTAACTGAACTGACTTTCTTTTTAAGATTGTTCAATTTTTCTTGGAAATGGAATTTCTTCGAAAGAGTTTAATCAAGTATGTTGAAAGTGAGAAGAATGGCATGAACACAACAGAGGGAGAATAAATGGTAGAAGAAGAGAAGAAGAAGAAGAGAGAAGAAGAAGAAGAAGAAGAAGAAGAAGAAGAAGAAGAAAGAAGAAGGAAAAAGAAGAACAAAGAAGAAGAAAAGAAGAAAGAAGAAAGAAGAAGAAGAAGAAGAAGAAGAAGAAGAAAGAAGAAGAAGAAGAGAAGAAGAAGAGAGAGAGAGAGAAGAGAGAGAAGAAGAAGAGAGACAGAGAAGAGAAGAGAGAGACAGAGAGGAGAAGGACAGAGAGAGAGAGAGAGACAGAGAGAGAGAGAGAGAGAGCAGAGAGAGAGGAGAGAGAGAGAGAGAGAGAGAGAGGAGAGAGAGAGAGAGAGTTCTCTCTCTCTCTCTCTCTCTCTCTCTCTCTCTCTCTCTCTCTCTCTCCTTCTCTCTCAAGGGCCGGATGGAAAAAAAAGTATGCCAGTACTGATCTGTAACCCTTGGAGAAAATGATTATCAATCAATCAATCAATCAGTCTCTCTCTCCCTCACACATACACACACACGCTTCGCGCGCGCATGCACGCACACACGCACGCACGCACACACACACACACACACACATACCAAACACGTTCTCACATCCACACACACACACACACTAGATAACAACGACGAAACTAACTTTAAACAATCGATAAAGCGTAGGCGGTGGGTAAGGGAAACTACAAAACCCCCCAAAACATACGTAGAATGTCCATTGAGAAATTCACATCCTGATCTTAATACCTGTCCGACATTATTACCTGTATTTTATCACCTTGATTAAGCTGTATAAAAAGTAAATCTCCTAACCTCACACGCAGTCTACTCTAAAAACAAACAACGCCACCAACATCAGCCTGATATATATCTCTCTCATTCACAACACCGCCACCATTACTTTGACGTCACGAGCTTGTGACGTCAAAGTCGTACGCCGTCATAAATCTTCTAAGCGTGGCACTAAAAGGAATTGGTGGCGTCACAACAACAGACCTATAGTCTCAAATCATAACATTGACAAAGCGCTATCGTCAATGAGTTCTGAAAAGCAGTAAAATTCTGAACGTATGTTGCTGAAGAAAGTTTTCGTTTTAAGTTATTGGGCTACTTAAGACCATGTTCACGATCAAAGCTATGCGTTTTTATATTTTATACCTTTTTCCTCCTTTACTCTTTTTTGTTCTCTCTTTTCTTGTTCAGAAATATAGTTGTCTGTTAAAAGCCTGTTTTGTACGCCTTTTAACGTCCCCTCAGTTTTTGAATATAAAGAGTCGTGGGTTATTTAGTTCTATGGCGACATTAATGCGTTCTGCTTTTGGAACAGAACTGGGGGAAAACTTTCCAAAGGTTGCTTTGATGATTCTGATAGAGGCAGACGAGGCTGGAAGCAAAAGATTTCTGCTAGAAATCAGCTGCCAGTGACGCAGGCTTTTGAGCTTTATTGACACATGTGTGGGAGACCTAGGGTTCGAATCTCCGTAAAAAAATACACAAAGTGTTGTCAGTGGTTTGGGTTCAATTATCCAGTGTTTTGTGCCTGCGAGTTTTTTAGCGAAGAGGGATCAAAATGTGTTTAGGGTTGAGTAGGTATTTTTGTCAACGATGATATTTTTGGGCGTTTAGCTCGAATGGCAAAACTAGTCTGAAAACTTTCTTATGTTGTGGTTGTGGCTGTTCTCGTCGTCATCATCATTGTTATTGTCGTTGTTGTCAGTGTACTCCTCCTCCTCATCACGGTCACCACCACAGCTACTATCATGATCATCGTCACCATCGTCGTTGTTGTAATCATCATCACACCACCATAGCCACCACAGCTTCTATCATCATCATCATCATCATCGTCGTCGTCGTCGTCATCGTCATCATCATCACTCTCATCATTATCATCCGACCAGTCATTTTCTTCGTCGTCGTCGTCGTCGTCGTCGTCGTCATATCATCATCATCATTCATCATATCATCATCATCAACATCATCGTTGTCGTCGTTATCATTATCATCATGGCAACTACACATAACACCAACAGCCCACCGCAATCAACAATATATTATGGGTTGGTTAAGTGTTCATTTCTTACAAGTCTCCCCCCATCATTAAGTCACGGATAGAGAGTTCGAATCTCGACGGTGTGTGAAAGATTGAGGATACATGATGTATACAGCATCACTCAGGCTCACTCTGTTGTGCTGTTGTCTTCAATTTTACGTCTGTTCACTTTTAGTGATATTAGACAATGAAAAAAAAACAACACAAACAAACAAAACCTCCCCCCCAAAAAAAACCCATGTCACCTCCACCCTCAAAAAAAGGGGGAAATACAGCCCACAAAGAAATTTGGTTATGCAATAGAAATAATAGAATATAAGAACTCATTACAACATTAATGTAACTATAACAAATGTCCTATGGGACGTGATGAGAGAGACCTTTTTACAATTTCAAATGTCAATTTCAAATTACTGAATATGCTGGTGAGGGAGTTTTTCAGAAAAGATGTGCAGACCTGCAAGTGCTTCGCACCCTTTTGTCTTGAAGCCTGATATCGCACTACTCTATCAAAGCAGATAAACACAGAAACTATACCCTAATTGATGCATTGACAGCTGTAGGTAGAGACCAACTCCACAGTCTTACTAGACTGAAGGTTATCATCAGTAGCAGAGAGAGGAGAAAGTACGCGGGTCCCCAACTTTCTCACTTACTACTTCAGCTGTGTTTCAGCTGTTTACTTTACTAACACTTTGTTGTCTTGAGTAAGACAAGAAAATGTCCTTCTGGCTTGTCTGTCTTCCCAGCAAATAATCTTCTTCTTCGATGCTTTCAGACCAATGTTGCCTGATGTCTTTTTTTAAATTTTTTTTTACGGTAATCAAAGAAAGTTCATAATGATCACACTCTCTACTTTTGCGACACTCCGCTTTACTGCTAGTTTAGTGTGGTGTTGTTGTGTGGGTTGGTGTTGTGTTGTGTTGTGTTGTGTGGTGTGGTGTTGTGTTGTGTGGCGTATTGTGTGGTGTGGTTTTGTGTTGTGTGGTGTGGTGTTGTGTTGTGTGGTGTGGTGTTGTGTTGTGTGATGGGGTCTGCAGGGTGTGCGAGGTCGGGTTTAGTTAGTGTGGTGTGTTATGGTGTGTTCAGAGCTGGTAACGTGTGTCGTTAATGGAAACGAACACAGTATTGCATAATTATACAACGACAGATTTGCAATCACAGTGCCAAAAGGCCATACAATGTAATGCGATGCAATGCATTTCAATTCAGTGCAGTGTGATACAGTATAATGCATTATAATGAAATTTCGAACAATATACTGAAACACAAGCACAGTAAAAGACAACACAACACACCAGGCCAGACCACATCATAATGCAATTCAATGCAACTTGATGCAATACAATGCATCACACCAAACGGTACCTACACAACTACACCATACCACATCCCACCCCACCCCATCCTATCTCACCATGCTACACCACACTATACCCCACCCCACCGCCTCACACCCCACACCCACCTACCCTCTCTAACTTCACCCAACCCTCCTACTTTCATGTACTTTATAACCCCCCTCTCTCCTCTCTCCCCCTCTCTCTTTCTCTCTCTGTCTCTCTCAGTCCAAGCAAGACTTATAACATCAAATTATCTTATCTCTCTCTCTCTCTCTCTCTCTCTCTCTCTCTCCTCTCCTCTCTCTCTCTCTCTCTCTCTCTCTTCTCTCCCTCCCCCTCTCTCTCTCTCTCTTCTCTCTCTCTCTCCTCATCTCCCCCATCTCTCTCCTCTTCAGTCTCCTCTCCTCTCTCTCTTATCTCATCTCTTCCTCTATATCGTTCCCTCCCCCTCTTCTTCTCCATCCTCTCTCTCTCCATTCAAATTATTCCCCATCCCTCTCATTTCTTCTCTGAACCCCCACCTTTCCCACAGCTTCTTCCCCCTCTTTCATCCACCCCCCCCCATTCTCACCTTCTCCACAGACAAGATTACCCTGTCCTTCCATGACTGAATTAAAGTACACCCCTCTCCGGCCCCGCCCCATTCATCACAAGGATTGAGCCCCTCTCCACCCCCACCCCCACCCCCCGTCCTCCTTACCGAGAGAAGTACCGAACCAACCTCTTCCGCCATCAGTCATAGTCTAACCATTTTAACGTCGACAGTTCCTTCCGTTATTTTTCCAGGAAGGATGTAATTTTTTTCTTTTTATATAATTATCTCCTTGATAAGATTGATGCATTTCTTAAACCATGATTTTTTCCGGC
Organism: Stramonita haemastoma; assembly: GCA_030674155.1. Taxonomy (NCBI): domain Eukaryota; kingdom Metazoa; phylum Mollusca; class Gastropoda; order Neogastropoda; family Muricidae; genus Stramonita; species Stramonita haemastoma. The sequence continues at coordinate 61,592,539 of CM060320.1, read as the reverse complement.
TGTCTAGAAGATTGATACATTCTTATAGTCAAGTCGAAAAAACACTTTAATCATGCCATGAAGGGTAATTATAATATGACAGGCATATTGATACGACGAATAATTTCGTGGGTAGGTTAAAGTCTGGTGCAGCTCATGCTTCTCTAGAAAGCCTGGTGCATGCTGGGTATGTTCGTGCCATCTGTCGCTACCGTACATTTATTTATTTATTTATTTATTTATTTATTTATTTATTTATTTATTTATTTATTTATTCTTTTATATCGAAGATAATAGAATAAGCACTCCTGTGCTTTGTTACATCCAGTCCCCGTGTGTATGAAGTTTTGTAAATCTTGTCATCTGTTCCCACCGGCACACAATGACCTACTCTTACGAATAGCGGAACAGGATTTAACATGTGCGCAAGATGTTCTGCATGCGTTCGCACACGAGGCCTCGATTTATAGTCTCATCCGAAAGACTTTAGGGGAGAGTGGAGTCAGCACTGATGTTAACTCCAGGGGGAAAATCCCCTCCAACGGGAATCGAACATAGCTTGGGTAGGGGGATTTCACCAAAACTGGTGAACTCATCACACTCCAGACTTAGGATTTTTTTCGTTCCTCGGCTTACAGCTCCAATATTCACCAATGGTGAGAATTTTTGTGTATGCCACCGTTTTTTGCCCACCATTAAGGTAGCCACATTCCGACTTCGGGGATGATGTTTAAACACAACACCAGTGCACATACAAGTTTTTGTAAGTTTTGTCTTCCGTTCCCAGCGGCACGAGATCACTTACTCTTCCCGAAGGAAGAGCAGGTTTTGCGCAAGACGTTTCTGCTTTGTGTTCGCACACAGGACCTCGGATTATAGTCTTATCCGGGATTTTCGGAGGAGTGGACTCGGCACTGATGTTAACTCCAAATGAAAAAAAGTAACCTCGAACGAGCACATGGGTGGTAGCTCAAACCCAGACCATCAGATCGTGGAGTCAACGCTCTAACCACTAGACTATCTCGTCCCCCTCTTGTTGCATTGGTGAAATAGAAGAAAATGACAGATGGAGATTTTATTAGCAGACTTTCCCCCCACAGGACTGAAAAAGCCTCCGGGACTGACAAATTGGTACTGACTTCTTATCCTTGTTGAAGTGTTGGTAGTCAGTGAGATAGAAGGAAGGCAAGATTAAATGACCCGGTCCTTCCTTTCACTCGTGAAGGAGTTAAAATAAAGTTAGCATAAGAATTCCCGACCTTCGGAATGGCGAGAGCTTGTCAGTATAAAAAAATAACATCCCACCTTTTTGAAAATTCTGGAAACCACAAGTCCTTTACTTGTAAAACTCTGCTAGGACTACTAATAGCACTTCAACAACAAAATGAAAATTCTGTGCTAGGAGTTGCTTCTTTTCTATCCCTCTCTTTGGTTCTGCCTTGTGTTCCTTTTCTTCTTGTCACCTCTTTCTTGGTCTATTTCTGCACTTCTTGGTCCATTTTCTGTCTTTTTTCCTTAGAAAGACTTAAAGATAACGATTCTTCCCATGTTGATGTGGATGCGCGGGGCCCGACTTGTCAGGCGCTTAACAGCAGCGCAACGCATTTTTGCTCATATGGCAGACAACAGTAGTTGCTGTCTGACGACGTCGTCGACGACGACAACGACGACGAAGAAGAAGACTGCGAAGAAGAAAGAAGAATTACGAAGAAGAATGCAAAGATCGCTAGAAGAAGAAGAATGCAAAGAAGAAGAAGACGTGAGGACGACGACGACGACGAGATGAAAGAAAAATGAAAGAGAAGAATGCGAAGAAGGAAGAAGAAGAAGAAGAAGAAGAAGAAGAAGAAGAAGAGAAGAAGATTGCAAAGAAGAAGAATTGCAAAGAAGAAGAAGAAGAAGAAGAATTCGAAGAAGAAGAATTCGAAGAAGAAGGAAAGAGAAGAAGAAGAAGATGAAGAAGAAGAATGAAGAAGAAGAAAGAACAAGAGAATTGCGAAGAAGAATTGCGAAGAAGAATTGCGAAAAAGAAGAAGAAGAAATGAAGAGAAGAAGAAGAGAAGAAGAAGAAGAAGAAGAAGAAAAGAAGAAGAAGAGTTATAAGATGACACCAAGTCTACAAATTCGATAAATATTCATAAGAAAATGCATATATACTTATCAGTGACACCTGTTCAATCTTAAAGAAGAACTAAAAAACCCCAGCCGGTACGTTTGTACTTGGTCGTAAACAAACCTTGAAATTTAAAAAAAAATACATCACTGTCATAACACCTACCTGTAGGAACACGACGATAACAACCTATCTGATTGCACCTGCACGATCAGATTTAGTATCAACCTTCAGTACAGAGTCGATATGAAAGCAGTATAATTGTATATAAAAAGCAGCGTCTAAAAGAAGAAGCAGAATCTAAAACAAAAAACCTAACCACGAAACAAAACAGACTGTTTTTCGATCTGACATTTGAATAAAGAAAAGTGAAGAAATGTACACTTGAACTGCAATACATAACCGCTAAAAAGAGTAGACGGATATTTGAACAGTTTAGACTTTTTTTGTCGTTCCTCGGCAAGAGCTAGTTCACCAGTAGTGAGATTTTGCGTATGAGACTGTTTTTATCCTGTTGAACACTATAAACAGTATCATTGATTACAGAATAACAGGATATACAGATTTTGCCCCCTAAACAGGCCAAGAATAGTGCGCGTGCATGTGATCATCAGCTGACATTCAGTTTACTGTTTCGGATCAATATGCTATACACAGAAACATTTTGCCAGCTTCAGAAACATTTTCCACCTTCAAAATGGGGAAAGTAGCCTGAAATACGTGACCATTTGGAGGTACTAAAATATGTATATCGATTCGTTGGAAGAAAAACACAACTTGTAGAGATAGCAAAATACTGCAAAATGATCCTTCTTCTTCTTCTTCTTCTTCTTCTTCTTCCTTCTTCTTCTTCTTCTTTCTTCTTCTTTTCTTCTTCATTCATCATCATCATATCATCATTTATCATCATCATCATCATCATCTTCATCATCATCATCATCATCCCACCACCACCATCACCACCATCACCACATCACCACACCTTCATTCATTTATTCTTCTTCTTCTTCTTCTTCCTTCTTCTTCTTCTTCTTCTTCTTCGTCTTCGTCTTCTTCGTCTTCGTCTTCGTTCTTCTTTCTTCTTCTTCTTCTTCTTCTTCTTCTTCTTCTTCTTCTCTCATCATCATCATATCATCTCATCATCATCATCATCTCATCATCTATCATCATCATTCTTCTCATTTATCATTCATCTTCTTCTTCTTCTTCTTCTTCTTCTTCTTCTTCTTCTTCTTCTTCTTCTTCTTCTTCTTCTTCTTCTTCTTCTTCTTCTTCTTCTTCCAACGCGCAGACAGCAACTTTTATTGCCTGTACATACGAGTGAAATTGCGAAACGCTGCCGTTAAGCGCCTGCCAAGTCAGGCCCAGTGCATACTAATCATGTACACATCCGGGTTTAGCGCGGGGGAGAGAGAATCCTGTTATTTTTGAAGTCTTTTATTTGAGAAAAAGGAAGGAGAATGAATGGACCAAGAGGGCAGAAAATAGACACGGAGGAGGCGATAAAAAGAAAAGGAACAAGGAAGAAACAAAGAGAGGGATAAAACGGAGGGAATTCCTAGCATAGGAATAGGGAAACAAATACAGTTGCATGCAGGAAAAAGAAAAAAAAAATGGGTAGGCGCTGCACTTGTGGCGACGCGCTCTCCCCGGGGAGAGCAGCCCGAATTTCACGCAGAGAAATCTGCTGTGACATAAAGTGGTACAAAATACAAAAAAGTACAAAATTAGCATAGGATTTCCAGAAGGTAGGGGCACTATTTTACCGACAGATTCCCCCCCCCCCCTTCTCTCAGGCATCCATACAGGGGAAAATTATTTTAGCTGGTAAAAGAGATAGCATTTTTTCACATCAAGAAAAAGGTATTTGCCAAAATACTTTGGCAATGATATAAGAATACAGCAATAAGTAACAGCAATAAACAAACAGAACTCAATACACAGTCTAGAAAAAAATCTGTATAAATGAACAAAATATATACTTCAGAGTTACAGTTTCTACCTGAAAATTATACTCTCTGGAGAGACGGAAGTTGACAAATAATCTGACTTAGTAGTCAATGCATATTAGTATAATTACAAAAACACATTCTACGTCGACAACAGAAAAATTGTTGATGGCTTTGTATTTGATGACTACCATTTGTAGTAATGACAGATTTCTCAGCTGTGAAATTTGGTTGCTCTCCCGAGGAGAGGCATCACCACAAGAACAGCGCCACCTTTTGACTTTTTTCTTGTCTGCATGTGTATTTGTTTTCCTACTAGAATGTTTTTTTTCTCTTCAGAGTTGCCTAGGACAAGTCTTTGTTACGGTGGGTTCTTTTACGTGTGCTAAATGCGTGTTGCAAATGAAACCTTGGTTCATTGTCTCATCCGAAAGACTAGTACCTTGATCAGCACCCAGATATTGTGGACGGAGAAAATTTTGGGGAACAAACGGGATCTGATCCTCCTGACTTTTAGCTTTCTAAGCAGGTGTTTTACCTCTAGACCACCGAAAGTAAAAAAAACAACAACAACAACAACTATGACCATTTGTTTTCACTGGAGGTAGAAAAATCATTTTGATGAAGCAAGTAATGCACGGAAATGGATGGAATAGGTACAAGCTGTGGTGCAGATTGTTTCTCGGCTGAATTTTTTTAAAAAAAGAAAAATTATTCCGGTCAAAATAAGGAGCATTGTTTGAAAGATGCTTAAACACAGTCTCAATGAAGGTGAACGATCTTGAATACAAAAATATACAATCGGTACCCCTAATAAAAGCTGACAAACTGTGAGATTGGAAACCCATTTCTATTCTCAAGGGTATGTATGTGCCCGAAGTTGGAATCAAGTAGGCATCTGTCAGTATCAGAAGAGCGCAAAGCCTGGGTAAGTAAGTATGGAGGACAAGCTGTTACCCATGCAACAGAACCCCCCCGCCCTCCTTCCTCCATGTGGCTGAAATGATCCATTGGAAAGGCAATCGCCAATACGAATGGTTCCAATGCCGTCGCAAGAGCAACCAGAACGTTGCCATATACCGCCCCAAAGTTGGAATGCGGCTATCTAATTGATGGGCCAAAAAAAGTCGCATATGCAAAAATCTCACCATTGGTAAAGCTCGGAGCTCTACCCGAGGAATAAAAAAATCCTCAAGGGTATGAATGTTCATAAGGTAATCTATCCACATGATGGGTTCTTATTCCGTTGAAGACCATTTTCGACAAGATTCCATCTAATATTACAAAAAAAAACAAAGAAAGCGCAGTTATCTTGAATGGATAGCTGGATCAGTAAAAATGTCAAACCTCAATACTTTTGACTCAAAGTCTTTTTACTTTCTTTGTTTTTTTAAAGCCCCCTAGACGTTTTTTTCGTTGTTCAGCAAGAGTTTCTAGTTTTACCAATGGTGAGAGTTTTGCATATGCGACTTTTTTTGCCCACCACCATTAGGGTAGCCGCATTATTCTGACTTTGGGGTGAAAATATCTCAATGATGATGGGACTGAACAGTGACTTTAACTTTAAACCATTATCAGAGATTGTATACTGAAGAGCACTGGGGCTACATACAAATACAGTTGCGTAAACTGATACAGTTTTGCCATGCTATTTTGACGTGTACGACTACTTCAGCTGTCAATGGGCCTCTTTAGGGTCGGGGAAAGTAAAGCAGCGAGGGAGAGGAGATGGGCGCCGCCCTCAACATGCTGGCCCCTAGAGAAGCTGAGGTCTCTGATGCCTCGCTCCCCTAAGACCACATGGGTTATGGGATACATTTAACTTTACGACTACTTAAAAGAATGTTTAAAAGATTCGATATCCACCACTATCAGATGCAATTTTAAAGAACTTATTTTGGTTCCAGGTTTCAAAAATCTTTGCGAATGAAGATGAAGTCGGTTTGGTTTCTGCTACTTTTATAGAGATGTTTTTTTTTTTTTTTTTTCAAAGACGTGGTTCCAGAAGCGGCGTATCAATACTTGAAGTAGCAGGAGTACTGCTATATACACCAGAGTTCTTGTTCTGATGGCTCTACTGTTGGTGATGCTGATAATAAGGGACTACTAGACTACTACTACTTACTGTCACCACCACCATCACCCTCACCATGACCGTCACCCCCACTACTCGGGAAGAGAATTATTACCAGATGTAACTGAGAAACTTTAAAACTACAAAGGCTGTAAAATAAAATAAAACGAAACGAACAAATTGTTCCTGATCTGAAATGGTGCTAGATATTGAAACAAAACTTATGAGATCAGATAAAACCAATATTAAGTGGTTTCATATGAGCAATCTGCATCGTATTCTAGCACAAAAAAACAAGAAAAAAAAAACCCCAAACAAAAACAATGCCAACTGTGTTAAAGAAACCTGGAGTTGCAACTGATACTAACTGATGGTCTTACAAGCAAGAAGATAAAAGGTAAAGGTGACTGTTTCCAAGACGATATGTACAGTTGTGGGTAGTGAAGTGTCAGAGACCTCAGCCTCTCAAGAAGCCAGCATATTGAGTGCGGCGCCCATCTCCTCTCCTTCCCTGCTCAACCTTCCTGACCCTAAAGAGGGAAGGCACCTATTGACAGCTGGGTGAACTGGTGGACAGTACTAAAAGCCAAGGCACGGAAATGATCACCTATCCACTTTGTAACCACGCTCAGTGCTGCTTAACCTTGGCTTGGCGAAAGCGAGTGCTCTGACCACTGAGCTATCCGGTCCCCACACAAGACTTAAGAATGCACATATTAATATGAAAAACTATTGCTTGGAGACGACAACATAATATATCAACATTATATCAACTGTTGTTGTCCCTCCTCCCCCCTTTGGTTGTCTTATTTTATGGGAGTATGTGAATAGAGGTATGCGTGCGCGCACTCCCGCGCACGCGTGTGTGTACGTGTGTATGTGTGTACACGTGCACACGTGCCTGTGGGAGGGTAGGGGGTGTAATTGTTGTTTTTCTATGTAATGCTGCCTTTGTTGTATAAAGCCTCCTCACCCACCCCACCCCACCCCACCCCACCCCCGCACCCCGCAAATAATATATGTATGTAAATATCAAATTCAATCATGATGAGATGGTAAGGGACTGATATTGGATGACAAAGAAGGTGACGAAGGTTGATGTTAATAAGAGGAGAAAGAAAAGAACAAGCAGATCGATTTGCAATCATGGACGTCATAACCGAAACGAAATAGGGGCTAAAAGAAACATGCTTTATCTTTCATCTTTTCCACATTCACAGTGCGCCGCCTCCTTAGTAATATAAGAAAAAAAAAAAACGAACCTTCATGCTCTCCAACCCTCCCCCCCAACCCCCCAAACCCCCACCCCACCACCCCAAACCAATCAACAAAACAACCAAAAAAAAAAAACCCAAACAGCAAAACCTCAACCAGCTCCCCCCTCCCAACAAAAATAAACAAGCATACACAAAAGCAATAAAAACCCAAACAAAAAATAAGAAAGAAAGAAAGAAAGAAAAAGAAAATCAAAGACAAAGAAAATCAAAGAAAAGAGAACCAACCAAAAAGACAAGGTAAAAAAAAAAAAGCACAACAAACCAGCCTTCCCACCCACCTGGAAATCAAAGGCGAGTGACTGTACTGAGGCAGTGTACATGGTAGGCAGGTAGATAGATGTACATGTTTTTTTGAAAACTGACTCATGCTTGTATCAATACACTTAACGACTCTTTTTGTTCTGAACTTTAGTTTCTCTTTTGATCTTCATCTGCATCAGTAGCAGTAGCAGCATGCTAGCAGCAGCTGTACAATGACAACAGCAACAGAAAACAACAGCGGCAGCAGCAGTACGCAGGAGCAGCAATAACAATAAGAACAACATTGATGATGCTGATGATACATGATAAAAAGAACATTGGTAATGATAATAACAACGATAAAGATGATCTATGATATAATGAATGATGATGATGATGATATGAGATGATGAGTAGATGATGATGAAAATGAGATGATGATAGATGATAAAGCAATAGCAGCCAGCACTGATAAAAAATAACGGAATGATAACAACAACAACAACAAACAACAAAAAAACAACAAAAATATAATAATAATAAAATAATAATAATAACAACAAACATACAACAACAACAACAATAAAATAATAATAATAATAATAATAATAATAATAATAATAATAATAATAATAATAATAATATAATAATAATAATAAAAATAATAACAAACAACTTTTAAAAAAAACTTAAAAAATGATTAATGATAGTAAAAAGGACAACAGTGACAATAAAACTATAACAGTAACAACAGTAGAAATAAATCATATAACAACAATAACAAAAAACAAACATTACTGAAAACGGTGACGATGATAAATGGTTTGTGATACGCTAAAGATAAAACAAAAAGAAAACAATACTAATGTCCAGAAGAAGAAAGAGCCTTTTTCAATTCATGGCATCCTGACCGACATGTGAAAAAGAAAAATAAGATCCACTTCCAAAACATGACATAATGACCGATATTTTATTCAGAAAAAAAGTAAAAACAAAAAATCCATACTTTTATTTTTTAAAAGTATTATTTTGAAATCCATGACGTCTGACCCAAAACATAACAGTCGACATAAGGAACGACAGTTTATCTTTCATCTTTCTTTTGCACCCAGTAACAAAAGGTGCACCAGCCCTTATGTAAAAAAAAAAAAAAGAGAGAGAAACCCACCCACCTAGAAATCAAAGGACAATCATTGTTCTGGGCTACGTCAGCTGGTGGGCAGATGTTTACTAACTCCTGGAGAAGCATGAGTCATGTCTGCGTCCTCCATAGCTCAGCTCTCAAAGAGGACTCTTGCTTCAAAGATCCGTGTAGACCTGTGTAATCTTTACCTCCTTCAAAAGCTTTTCATTTTCTGCCAAGCATGTACCATCCAAGGGAAGTAATATCGCTGTTGTCATATTATCTCAGTTGTCTGGTCGTTCTGTCTTCACTTCTTTCTTCCCCACCTCCTCCCCGAATTATATAAATGTCATTATTTACCCTCGCCTTTCAGCTTGATGACCCTCCACCGCATAATGAATCGCATGGCAGTGGGGTCAATTTTTAAACTGTTAGCGCACTATTAATTTGTATTGAGATTGCTATTCAATGAAAAAGACAAATTGAAAATCGGACAGTTCTATGAGAGTTATTAGAAATGAAACGCTAGACTCCAGGAAGTTTCAGTTTTTTTCATTATTATTATCATTTTTTTCCTTTTATATCAAGAATCTCAAAGTGACAAAATGAGAAACTGATGAACTTTGCATTGTACTAGATAGGTTAGGATGAGGTATAAGTGTTTTTAAAATGCATTTGTTAAAGCTAAAGGAAACAAAATTCCAGCCTTTAATACTTCAGAACCGGATACAAAAAATCTTATAGACAGACCAGCTCAGACTTCATCTGTGCCTTCTGCCATAGGGACTGTCATTCCGTGTGGGACCGGCCAGCTGCACTGATGCTGTACCATATTGGTATATTGAGCGACAACTCCATAGTTGTCCGAGACTGAAGAATGCCCACTACAGTTTTATAAACAATCAAATAGACAATCTGACCCCCCTTCCTCCCATCCTGCCTAAAATGGCTCCTAGCAGAAAATTGGGTCATGTGCTTTGCAACTCATTTCGTCGTAGAGTGTCACAATTTTTTTTTTTAAACTTCTCGGAGACGTCACTTGCCCTTTCAGTCTGCCCTGTGCATATCTTCATTGATGTCCCTGCCCTCGTTCACCTTCAGGCTGTGACTAAGATTCTGAAAATGGCATGGATGTCGTCAGTGCTCATGATACAGGATGTACGTCACAACATGGCTGCTTATGACTTGAAAGGAAAAGAATCATTGTCACCTTTGATGAAGTAAAGTTTGGTTTGTTGCAAACTTTCACACCCTTCCCCCTACCCCCTTTTTTCTTTCTTTTATCTTCTCGCTTTGTTCTAGAGTTTTAAAGTATAATGTTGATCTAATTAGTTTGAAGTTAGCCTGGAATATATACTTGTAATTTTTTTAAAAGATAGTTTTATAACGAAACATGGTCCTGTTTCTTTTTTTACAGTTTGAAATATGTCGGCCTTGGGTTTTAAAACAAGGATATTATGCTGTTCCAGCACTTGGATTGTTGATGTAGACAGTTTTATGGCACATAAACTACACCACATAAAAAGCAAATACATAACTTATTGA
>CM060320.1:61574739-61579739 GCA_030674155.1 Stramonita haemastoma | reverse complement strand
CCATATCCGAGGATCCTATGAGAGACTCTTCTCCATGTTTCTGGTAGTGACAGGTCTTGCAACAATCAGTAGCAGTTGTTCAAAACTGTACCTGAAAGTTGAATGTTGAATTTTGAACTTCAGATTCCTTACTGATGGAACCCCAATCACAGCAGAGTCTGTTTCTCTGATAGTGAGGTCTGGTCTACCTTACTTTTAGTTAAATTGTGATTTCTTGGAGCCGTTGTAGTACTTGTTTTGCCTTTCGGAAGAGTAGGCCATTATGTGCCGGTAGGAGCGGATGACAACAAATAAAAATCCAGCACGCACATAGGTGTTATGTTGAAACACCATCCCTGAGGAAAACTCGGGGACTTAGAGTCCCCAGGGCGTTTCCCGGCTATAGGCCTATATGGCAACGTTCTAGCGACTCCTGCAACGGAACTGGAAACCATTCGTATCGACGATTGCCTTTCGAAAGGACCATTCCAGCAACATGGAGAGGGGGGTCTGCTACATGGATAACAGTTTGCCCTCCATACTTACTTACCCAGACTTTGCTCTCTAGATCCTAGAACGCAACTTTATAGTCTTCTGAGACTGACGGATGACCTGTTGTACTTGTTTCCCTTTGATTTTTACAATCGTGTTACGGTTTCTTTTCTCGATAACCGAAAGAAAAAATACAAAGAAAAATAAGAATTCGAAGAAGATGAATACAAAGAAGAACGGAAAGAATCTAAAGAAGAGGATAGGAAGAGTAAGGAAAAGAGGAAGCAGAGAAGAAGAGGAAGAGAGAAGAGAAGAAGAAGAAGAAGAAGAAGAGAGAAGAAGAAGAAGAAGAAGAAGAAGAAGAAGAAGAAGAAGAAGAAGAGAAGAAGAAAAGAAGAAAGAAGAAGAAGAAGAAAGAAAGAAGAAGAAGAAGAAGAAGAAGAAGAAGAAGAAGAAAGAAGAAGAAGAAGAAGAAGAAGAAGAAGAAGAAGAAGAGAAAAGAAGAGAAGAAGAAGAAGAGAGAAGAGGAGGAGGAGGAAGAAGACTAAGACAAAGACGACGACGAGGAAGAAGAATTGCGAAGAATTGCGAAGAAGAAGAATTGCGAAGAATTGCGAAGAATTGCGAAGAAGAAGAAGAACAAGAACAAGAACAAGAACAAAAGAACAAGAACAAGAACAAGAAGAAAACAGACATATAAAAAAAGATACGTTTAATATGGTAACGAGAAACACAGGGAACATAAAGGGGAATGAGGACAACTCAAACAAAAGGACTGTTTAATCTTCGACATACGATACCACTACAAACACACAGAAAGAAGCCAACAGACAAGAGAAAGGCTACAGACATAACGACTTCACCTGTCCCAAATCCAGATAGTTTCATATGAACTATCACCCATCACAGTCAACATGAATACTATGTACAGACACTAAGATCAAAGTCCAGTCGCTTTAATGGCTCATGAAAAATTGGTGAACGGTTCCAATAACCTGAAAACTATCCACTCTCAAAAGGACCGAATGAAACTTTAAAAAAAAAAAATGCTTGTTCAGCAAATTATTTTGGCACCGAAAGTTATTCCTTTGAAGATTAAAAAAAAAAATCTCTCGTGGAACGTGCTCGTCCCCAAAAAACGTGATGTAGAATTTTTTGCATATCTCAGCGATTTTTCGCTTCTCTTCAAGAAAAGTATCACTATTTTCAGATCGTTTTCTCTCCACATTTTTACATTCGTCCCAGAAACTTAAAATGGCTTTTCTGCCGATTCAAAACCGGGAAGTTGTCAAAGATGATTGTGAGAAAAGTGGCAGATTTTGTGGGCTTCTAAAGCAGAGTCCGGTGGCTAAAACGGCCAGCTTATGACTTGAAGAACAGCACTATCGGTGTCATTATGAGAGAAGTAAGACCAAGGACTGCCATTTTATAAAGTTGAATTCATCGTGCACTTTTGTTCTCTCGCCTTTTCTGCTTGCTCTCTCACTTCTGTCTCTGTCTGTCTGTCTGTCTGTCTCTTTCTTTCTCTCTGTCTCTGTCTCTCTCTCCACTTTCTCTCTTTTTCTCTCTCAGTCTGTCTCTCTCTGTCTGTCTGTCTGTCTGTCTGTCTCTCTTACAGTGAGCTAGTTAGACTGACTCTCGGTCTGTCCGTCTGTCTGTGTGTCAGAGAGAGAGAGAGAGAGAGAGAAGAGAGAGAGAGAGAGAGAGAGAGAGAGAGAGAGAGAGAGAGAGAGAGAGAGAGAGAGAGAGAGAGAGAGAGAGAGAGAGAGAGAGAGAGAGAGAGAAAGAGACAGAGACAGAGGGACAGAGAAAGAGAGTTTGTGTCTTGCGTGCACGTGCACTTTTTGTGTGTATGTGTGTGTGTGTGTTGTGTGTGTGTGTGTGTGTGTGTGTGTGTGTGTGTGTGTGTGTGTGTGTATGTGTGTGTGTGTGTGTGTGTGTGTGGTGTGTGTGTGTGTGTGTGTGTGTGTCCTTAGGGCAAATAAGACAATGAAAGAACATGTGTTGCTAATTTACGATCATTGGAAATAATTATCTTTAAAAACACGATTCTCTCTCTCTCTCTCTCTCCTCTCTCCTCTCTCTCTCCTCTCTCTCTTCTCTCCTCTCTCTCTCTCTCTCTCTCTCTCTCTCTCTCTCTCTCTCCTCTCTCCCTCTCTCTCTCTTCTCGTCTCCCTCTCTCTCTTCATCTTCAGTTCCTCTCTTCTCTCTTTCTTTCCATCTCTTCTCTCTTCTTTTCCTCTTTCTCTCTCTTTTCTCTGTACATTCTTCTTTTGTCTTGCTTTCATATCTTCTGTTTCATTCCCCTGTAGGTAGTGAAGATATGCTACGGAAGATGCAGAAGGTCATGTAATAATAAATATAAAGATAAAAATAATAATGGGTAGGCGCTGCCCTTGTGGCAACGCGCTCTCCCTGGAGAGAGCAACCCGAATTTCATGCAGTGAAATCTGCTGTGAGATAAAAAAAGTGGTATGAAATAAAATAAAATATCATAAAATAAATAAAAATGTCTTTATCTAATTAAGTATCGATTTAAATCATTGTTTTTGGATTGCTTGAGGGAATTTTTTTTTTATCTGTAGCCATTGTGGTAAAGATCAGCATCAGTATCATCACCACCATCACCATCACTATTATCCTTATTGTCATCGTGGTCATCATCATCATCTTCATGATCATGATGATTATCATTGTCGTCGTCGTCGTTATCGTCGTTATCGTCGTCGTCGTCGTCGTCGTCATCATCATCATCATCATCATCATCATCATCATCATCATCATCATCATCATCATCATCATCATCACCATCACCACCACCACCACCACCACCACCACCACCACCACCACCACCACCACCACCACCACCACCACCACCACCACCATCATCGTCGTCGTCATTGTTGTCGTCATCGTTGGCGTCATCGTCGTCAAATTCTTTCTTCTCTACCTCCTCTTTATCATCACTCCACCATCACCTCCATCCTCCTCCTAATCCTCATTATCCTCATGCTCATCATCATCTTCCCCCTCATCCTCATCCTCATCATGCTTATCCTCATTATCACTATCATCATCCTCATCCTCATCATCACCATCACCACCATCACCATCGTCACCATCATCACCATCATCACCATCACCACCACAACCACGACTATCATCTCCATCACGATTACCATCATCATCAGCACCATCACTATCACTCTCACCATCATTGCCCCCCCCTCCTCCCCTTTCTCTCTCCCTCCTCCGCCCCCCTCAACTTCTATCCTCCACCCTCCCCCCTCCCTCCCCACCGTCTCTAATCCAAGAACCGTTAAACCATTGCTCCACTTTGAAGACAGGGTGGGTGTAGCAGGAGTCTGGTTAGCTAAAGGAGGCAGTTTGTTGGCAGAAAGTGGCCGCATTCAGTGCTTCCTATGGGACTCTGCCTCTCTCTGCTGCCCTTTACCACATCGTTTTTTCTTTTACCAGAGGTTTTTGATTTCTATATAGAAAGTCAATGGCTGTTTGGGTTTTTTAAGTGCCGCTTTCAGTCCATGACTTTGACCCAATTTTTCAACTCTTTGTCTTCCAATTTTTTCAACCTTTGTGTTTTATATATATAGATTTTCCCAATTTGCAGTATCGTATAAAACTGTAGTGGTGTGGGGAAGAAGTGAATTTAGTAGAGGATAGTTAGAGGTTGTTTAACTTTTATGAGAGTTTGTGTTAACCACAAAATGATTCTGCGACTGGTAATTTCTTTTTAAAAGATCGTGACAAGATCTGTTTTGAACAAAACTAGCTTTTACAAGGTGACTTTTAAGGTGAATATAGAAACAGTTTTAACTGAGGCGACAAAAAACTGCAGAGTTCTTACATAAGTATAGAGAACATACTCTTTTTCTGCATGCCAGTATTTTGCTGAGATCTTTTCTGACGGGCAGCAAAACGAACATTCACCAACCCTGACAAGTCTAGTTCCATAATGGCCATCTACACAGCAGAAAAAGCACACCATCTTTGACTGAGCTGAGTGCTGTTGAAAGTCTTTCGTTTTTTCTCTGCCCAGGGAGGGTTTTTTTTTACCTTTTTTTTTTACTTTAGGTTTTTTAATACTTTTTTTTACCTTTTACTAGGGAGACTGAATGAAAACAAGACTTGAACAGCTGTCTATAACTCATGTCATCATTGATAAAATGTTTTACAAATACAGAATAACAGCCACGCAAAAAATGTATCCACTATTGCCCAAATAGGTCTGATCTATCGTGACATGTAGGGTTATGTAAAGGGTGTTTTGTCACTTTCCACCATGTTTTCTAAAGCTCTTTAGAGGATTTCTGACAATATGTGAACTTGTGATAGTAGTTGGGTCTCTTTGCTTCTTGGTTTGTCATGTCTTCTTTATGTTGCATAGCTTCAACTAAATTAACATCATAGTGAGTAACAACATGATATAAAATAAAGCAGGTAACAAATATTCATGAGACTGGAAAGAAGAAATTACACCAGCAGCAGCAGCAGCAGCAGCAGCAGCAGCA
>CM060320.1:61564739-61569739 GCA_030674155.1 Stramonita haemastoma | reverse complement strand
AAAAACAAAAATATATAAGGTTACAAATAAACAAGGTAAAAAAAAAACAAGGTAACACCCCCCCCCCTCAAAAATGATTATCAAGAAACAAAGGAACATGTGACGCAAACACAGAAACCCAAACAGATGGAATTCAACATGGAGAGCAGCTTGCTTTGTCACGTTCATCAGCTAAACTCCGGTCTTAACAATGGGGGAGGGGGGGGGAGAGAGTTAATCAATTTGCCAGAAAAGTCCAGACTGAGAAAACACTGAACGTTTTCAAGGTGGCTGATGCTCATTACTTTCTCATTCCTCTGCTAGAGCCATGAAGCTCACCAATGGTGAGATTTTGTCCATGCGACCGTTTTTCCTTACCATTAAGGTAGCTGCATTCAGACTTGGGGAGGGAGGAAATGGCTAATATGAGAGAGTATGTTATTTGCTACGTGCCAGCAGCATACATTTACCATAGTGCGCTCTGTTTCACTCACCACACATGTGTCACTGTAAGACTATATGTACACGTTGGATGGAAAGATGATAGGGATGGCAGGCTCTTTCCTTTAAGCTCTCACCACATAGATTAAGCAGCATCGAGCGTGGTTACCTGTTGGATGAGTGACCATTAGTGCACCTTGGCATCAGTACAGTCCCCAAGTTCATCCAGCTGTAAATGGGTACCTGTCCTCTCAAGGGTCAGGGAAGGTAAAGCATCGAGGAAGAGGAGATGGGTGCCACCCACAATATGCTGGCTCTGAGAGAAGATGAGGTCTCGGATGCTTTGATCCCCAACCACTGCATAGGTTATGGAAACACTTTTGCCTATATCTTGAGATATAGAGAGCTAAATTCCAGTTTCAGAAGTTTTTTTTTCTGTATTTTACGAAATAAATTGTAAACGTAGACTCCACAATGTAAATAAAATTTACATTAATACCCACCCCCTACATCATTGGTGAACCCCGAAGTTCCAGCAGAAGAACAAGGACCCCCCCAACACACACACATATTTGATCTTCTGCATGTGTTTATACACAAAGAAAATAAACACACTGGTTGGAGGTCTGATTTCAAGCTGACCTAGAAAATCATAAAAAAAACTTCCCACTCCTACAGTTAATTGACCCAAACGCCGCTAAAGATAAGAACCCACGACTTCATAGACCCATAGAATTGAAGTCGAAAGGTTTTAACCACAGGGCTTTAAATCGTCCGTCAAACAGGGCTTTGGAAAGTTATGAAGCCCCTGAACTTCAACATCTAAGCTAATTTAGGCATTGTAGAGCAAGGTG
Organism: Stramonita haemastoma; assembly: GCA_030674155.1. Classification (NCBI taxonomy): domain Eukaryota; kingdom Metazoa; phylum Mollusca; class Gastropoda; order Neogastropoda; family Muricidae; genus Stramonita; species Stramonita haemastoma. The sequence goes on along the minus strand of CM060320.1, from coordinate 61,568,465 downwards.
AAGTTCAAAATTTTTTTTAATAAAGGACGCGCGTGCATGCTGTAAAAATGGGAGAAAGGAAAGTCCCGACGTCAGAATGGTAGAGAATTCTCTTCTAATGTCAAAGTGGCTGCTGGCACACAGGACTATAGTGAACTCCCTCCCACACAGTTCACTAAATAGAACAGCGTTGAAAGACCTTTTATATGTCAAAGAGAGAGAGAGAGGGGGGGGGGAGGGAGGGAGGGAGGGAGGGAGGAGAGAGAGAGAGAGAGAGAGAGAGAGAGAGAGAGAGAGAGAGAGAGAGAGAGAGAGAGAGAGAGAGAGAGAGACAGACAGACAGACAGACAGACAGACAGACAGACTGACAGACAGACAGAGACAGACAGAGACAGACAGAGACAGACAGACAGAGACAGAGACAGATACAGGGAGTAGACGAGAAAGATCTATCTATCTATCTATCTATCTATCTATCATATCTATCTATCTATCTATCTATCTATTATCTATCTATCTATCTATCTATCTATCTATCTATCTATCTATCTATCTATCTATCGAGATAGAGAGAGAGAGATCGAGGAGAGAGATCGAGAGAAGAGAGATCGAGAGAGATCGAGAGAGATCGAGAGAGAGAGAGAGAGAGAGAGAGAGAGAGAGAGAGAGAGAGGAGAGAGAGAGAGAGAGAGAGAGAGAGAGAGAGAGAGAAACAGACAGAGATACAAATACAGAGGCAGAGAGAGAGAGAGAGAGAGAGAGAGAGAAAGGAGGAGAGAGAGGAGAGAGAGAGAGGAGAGAGAGAGAGAGAGAGAGAGAGAGAGAGGAGAGAGGAGAGAGAGAGAGAGAAGAGAAGGACAGACAGACAGAGAGACAGAAAGACAGAGACAGAGAAAGACATAGAGAAAGAGAAACAGAGAGAAGTAAGCACTGAAGTTTTCTTTGAAGCCACTCCTACTGAAAATGAATGTGTTTAAAAGATTGTTAAAAAGTTAACCCAGTAAGTTCCGCGATCAAAAACTTGGGTTTCTTCTTCTGGGACACACACCAAACAAAAATCGATAACATTTCCAGAAATGTGACAAGGTTTCCAGGTAAAGCGGGGGTTGGGAAAGAGGAAAGATCAGCAACGATATTTTTTCTCATGAAAAATGTACTCTGGACATTTAAAATTGCCCAGCACAAAGCAAGAGTAAGTAAGGTCTCTGGGGGTGGAAAGGACTGAGAGGTGAGAGGGAAAAAACAGGGTGTGTGCAGTATAGAATAGGTTAAGTGGCTTAAGATTTACAAGACAGCAGAAAGGGAATTAACTCCTTACATCTACACAGGTTCTAAAAGGGAAAAAAGTTGTATGTTAACTACTATCACTCCCTCCCCCAAAATTAACCTTATAGATTACACAGTCCATGGGTTCCATTTGTAACCCACATTATTATTCCACTCTTCCGCTTTTCGGAAGAGTAGGCCATTGTGTGCCGGTGGAAACGGATGATAAATTTTACAGAACTGTATACATATGAGGACTGGATGTAAAAAAAGGCACATGAGTGCTTATTTCATTATCCTCGATATAAAATAATAAAATACACAGATAAATAAAACATTTTCCACAGGGGTGAGTGTGCCCTCCGATCTATCTGGGTTTGGTGACAGGATTTTTGCATTTTCGAGGTTTTTTTTTTTTTTGTTTTCTGTCAGTACGTGCAAAGATAGTGGACTGAAAGATTTGGTGGCATTTGTTTAGAAGTTGAGGGTGTAAAGGTTGTGTTCGTATGATTTTGACTACAGGAGGTTGTCAATATTGTTGTTTTTGTTGTAGTAGTAGTTCTTTCTTTCTTTCTTTCTTTCTTTCTTTCTTTTCTTTCTTTCTTTCTTTCTTTCTTTTTCTTTTTTCTTTCTTTCTTTCTTTCTTTCTTTCTTTCTTTCTTTCTTTCTTTCTTTCTAGGTTTCTTCTTCCTTCCTTCCTTCCTTCCTTCCTTCCTTCCTTCCTTCCTTCCTTCCTTCCTTCCTTCCTTCCTTCCTTCCTCCCTCCCTCCCTCCTTTTCTCTCTCTCTCTCTCTTTCTTTCTTTCTTTCTTTCTTTCTTTCTTTTCTTTCTTTCTTTCTTTCTTTCTTTCTTTCTTTCTTTCTTTCTTTCTTTCTTTCTTTCTTTCTTTCTTTCTTTCTTTTTCTCTTTTCCTTCTAAAAACATAGAAACAACAGTCCAAGGAATTGCCTGAAACTACTGGTGGTACTGATTTTATTTAGTCCCAACCAGGACCGCAAGACAACAACAGTGGACGAGAACTTCAGACAATGAACAAGTTCTAATACCTGGGTCTACCATCAGTGAAGAGCGATACAAAAAGAAAGTGATCTCTGCATCGCTACAGACATCCTCAGTCATGAAAAAGCTCAGACCAGTCTGGAACCACAGAAACATCAGTCGGAGGACTATACTGAAACTCCTGTATGTACACTGGTTCTTTTCAATTTACAATAGACATAAAAGTTCTATGGGGACGGGATAGTTCAGTGGTCAGAGCTCTGCATTTCCACCAGCCAAGTATAAGCAGCATCGAGCGTAGTTTACAATTGGATGGGTGACCGTTTAGCGCGCCTTGGCTTCAGTACAGTCCCCCAGTTTACCCAGGGGTAAATGGGTACCTACCCTCTTTAGGGTTAGGAAAGATAAAGCAGCAACGGAGAGGAGTTGGGCGCCGCCCTCAATATGTTGGCCCCTAGAGAAGCTGAGGTCTCTGATTCCTTGCTCTCGAACGACCACATAGGTTCTGGGACACCTTTATCTTTACCTGTACGAGTTCTAGACTAAAGCACCTCTACCCAACGCTATTCCGCTCCATATTGCTATTATATTTCACTACGTTTTACTTCAAACGAATGACAAAGTCGACGGACGCTATGGCTGAGGGGTTAAGACCACTTGACTATGAGCCCGTGGGTCCATAATTTCACGGGTTCACATCTCGACAACAGCGTCTCGTGAATTAAGGATGGGATTTTTTTTTTATTTTTTTTTTACAATATTCTGTGTATACTTTCAATGCAGACTGGACAGTATCTTGGTTTAATTCCCTTTTTGAGTTTTATATATAAGTATGCAGAAGATCACACATGTTCTTTCAAGATTCAGTAGTTCATGCCTGATTGTGGTGGGTTATGGTTCCACGAACATACCCAGCATGCATCCTGTAAGTCCTTAGATTAGAAATCTTTTCTCTGGGACCTGACTATAACTCCAACAACGAAAGACAAACCTTTGAGCTAAAGCCATTGATTATCAATCCATTCATCAATCAGTCAAGCTGTCTCTCTGTTTCTGTCTGTCTGTCTGTCTGTCTGTCTGTCTGTCTGTCTGTCTGTCTGTCTCTGTTTTTTTCTGTCTCTCTCTCTGTTTTTTGTCTGTCTGTATGTTTCAGTCTGTCTGTCTGTCAGCTGATGAAAATCTGATTTTCCATCAGCTGAAAATGGATCTGTAGTCGGTACTGACCTCGTCACAGTTTTAAAAAAAATCCAAACTAATATTGTAAAATGTTTCCAGTGACCTTCAATGTAGGCAGAACATTATACAGAGTCCTCGAGAAAGCATGCCCTTAAACTTTTACCCGTCTCAAAACTCTCAGTACAGCAAAACTTAAAGACAAAAAACCCATGCTTAAAGTCTGTACTGGAAATAGTCTACTAAAAAACAACGATTGAAAACATATAATATAGCCACTGACCTTCCGCAGCGAAAACCTTAAGTTCG
>CM060320.1:61557239-61559739 GCA_030674155.1 Stramonita haemastoma | reverse complement strand
GTCGACAAGCTTTAGACCAGGTCTACATTGTCCACAAGTTAAACTATATCTTTCAGAAGTCGAAATGTGGCTACCGTTCAAAGTGAAGTGGGCAAAAACGGTCATATATACAAAAATTTCATCATTGATGAACCTCGAAACTCTAGCCAAACCCCCCCCCCAAAAAACAACAAACACATCAAACAACACACAACCAATACAAAGAAAGAAAGAAACAAACAAAAACACAAACAAAAAGTAAAGGGTAAAGGTGAAGGTGTCCCATAACCTTGTTGTCTTAGGGGAGCAAGGCACCAGAGACTTAATTCTCAAGGTGGCCAGCATGTATGAGGGGGCCCCCTCTCCTCTCCTCATGCTTTACCTTCCTTGCCTTAAATAGGCAGGTTACCCTTTTACAACTGGGTGAACTGGGGAACTGTAATGAAGCTAAGGCGTGCAAACAGTCACCCATAGGATAAGGTAACCACGCTCAGTGCTGCTTAACCTTAGCTTGGGGAAAGCGAGTGCTCTGACCACTGAGCTATCCCGTCCCACAACATAAAAGCCCGCAACTAAATCTATATTTGGTTTACACCTGATCTTGACACAGTTAAGAAACACCCACTTACAGTAAAACGTGTGCGTTGACCTTCACTGTTGAACCCCCCCCCCCACCTCACAATTCCAGATCATTTAACATTTTGCTTAAACTTTTCATTCCGCTCCAAAGCTAATCAGATTCAAAACTGTAAGTCTGAGAACACACACACACACACAACGCACACGCACCATCACGCACGCACGCACGCACGCACGCACCACCCCACCACACACACACACGCACGCACCACAGACACACGCACGCACTGCACGACACAGACCAGACACAGCAGACACAGACACACAAAACACAGACACAGACACAGACAGACAGACAGACACACAACACAGACACAACACACACACACACACACACACACAACACACACAACACACACACACACACACACACACCACACACACACACCACAACACTTCCCTCTCTCATCTCACTCACCCCACACACACTTACACACACACTTAGACACACACACACACACACACACACACACACACACACACACACACACACACACACACACACACACACACACTCAACCCTCTCCGCCCCACCCCCCACCCCCCCCCCGACACACACAATCAAGCAAAAAAAAAAAGAGAGAAAAAGCCAAAAAACCTGATGTTGAAAGTAGTGTACTTAGAAACAGGAACTGAAAACTTTGATATAGCCACTAAACTTCCACAGCCAAGATGAAGTTGTGCTAAAGATGAGTTTCGAAAGGTTACAGGGCCACAAGGTCCCACGAGTGGGAACAATGGAGCTACTTTTACTATTATCTTTTTTTCTTTTATCAAATACCAGCCTTTTCTCTGTCTTTTTGCTGTTGTCTTTTTTTTTTTAAAACAGGACTGCAAGTATTACTCCTACGCAAATTTTCAGAATAGAGCGGCACTGTGAAAAGTCTTTATGAAAGAGCACAGAGAGAGAGAGGAGGGAGAGAGAGAGAGAGAGAAGAGAGAGAGAGAGAGAGAGAGAGAGAGAGAGAGCAGGGAGGGAGGACAGAGAGAAGAGACAGAGAAGAGAGGAGAGGAGGAGAAGAGAGAGAGAGAGAGAGAGAGAGAGAGAGAGAGAGAGAGAGAGAGGAGAGAGAGAGAGAGAGAGAGAGGGAGAGAGAGAGAGGAGAGAGAGGAGGAGAGAGAGAGAGAGGAGAGAGAGAGAGAGAGGGAGAGAGAGAGAGAGAGAGGAGAGAAGAGGGAGAGAGAGAGGGAGAGAGAGGGAGAGACAGAAGACAGACAGACAGACAAGACAGACAGAGGACAGAGGGACAGAGAGAGACAGAAAGACAGAGAGCTAGAGGGACAGAGAGATAAAGGGGAAGAGAGAGGGAGGCAGAGACATAAACAGACACAGAGAGACAGAGATAGACAAAAGACAGAAAGAGAGACAAAAGACACAATGAGAGAAGAGAGAGAGAGAGAGAGAGAGAGAGAGAGAGAGAGGAGAGAGGAGGGAGGAGAGAGGACAGACAGGACAGACAGACAGACAGACAGACAGACAGACAGAAAAGAAGAACAGAAGAATAAGACAGAAAGAAAGAGAGAAAAAAGAGACAGAGAGAGACATAGAGAGTTAGATAAGAGCTAGAGAGAGAAAAGAGGGAAAAAGAGACAGGGAGACAGAGAGACAAACAGAAAAGAGAGAGCAGAAGAGAGGAGAGACAGACACAAGAGAGAGAGAGAGAGAGAGAGAGAAGAGAGAGAGAAGAAGACGAGACAGAGAGGAGAGAGAGGCAGACAGACAGAGAAATAGACATGAAGAGGACACAGGAGGAGCACAAGACAGACAGACAGAAAGACAGACAAAGAGCAGAGAGAGCAGAAGACAGAGACATGAATGAGAAGAGACAAAGTCGAGACATAGAGAGAGACAAGACAGAAGACAGAAGACAGAGAGACAGAG
>CM060320.1:61544739-61549739 GCA_030674155.1 Stramonita haemastoma | reverse complement strand
TCCCAAAGGAAGACAGAGGACAGAGGAAGAAGAAGACAGAGGGAAGGGAAGTAAACTGACAACAGAAAGAGAAAAAAAAAGTTTGGATGTCAATGTCGTTTTGTTGATCTTTTTCTCTCGTCCCCTATCGCCTGCATGTCACGAATCATACATCTTCTTCTCTGTCCTGCTGAGAAGCTTATATATCAGCAGGGCTCTCAACATTCGCGAAGTGGAAGTTTTAACTTCGTTCCCTGTAGGGTTTTCTTCCATTTACAGTGGGGTTTCTTCTTCTATTTCGCTGAATTTCTCTACCCATTCCATTGGGTTCATCTGTTTTGGGTTCTATTTCTAGAAAGTTTGGGGGTTTATTTCTAGTAGGGTCTTCTCCAATTCTGTGTGGGTTCTTGTGTTTGGGGTTCTTGTATTTCTAGGAGGTTCTTCTCTAATCCTCAGTGGGTTCTTATGTTTGGGATTCTTCTATTTCTAGTGGTTTCATCTTCACAACATTCTTCTGTGCATTCTTCTTCTTCTTCTTCTTCTTCTTCTTCTTCTTCTTCTTCTTCTTCTTCTTCTTCTTCTTCTTCTTCTTCTTCTTCTTCTTCTTCTTCGCATGCTTTTTCTTCTACTATGCATTCTTCTTCTTGTTTTCATTCTTCTTATTCTGTGCATTCTCTTTTTCTTCTTTGCATTCCTTGCATTCTTTTTTGCATTCTTCTTCTTTCATTCTTTTTTCCTCTCCCTCCTCCTCCTCCTCCTCCTCCTCCTCTCTGTCTGAGTTATCAAGTCATTGCTCCAAAGACCTGTTCATTAATCATACAAATACGATTGCTTTCTTATCTCATTAACAGATAAAAGTACGTGTATTACAATTCGTAAGTGAAAACAAACAAGCAGGAAAATAAATTATTGAACACAGAAACTAAAACAACAGCACAGTCTCCAATTATCTGCACAAATGCTTTCCCCATGTCGCACACATCACATGACAAAAAGTCCCCAAACATACGTCAGCGATACTTATTCCAATCGTGACGGACGCTGTAGCCGCGTGATTCAATTCCATGGGTCCATGAAGTCATGTGTTCGAATCTCGGCGGCGTCTGATGAATTAAAGGGAGTGGCAGGGGGTGGGGGGTGGGGGTGGGGTGGTGGTGGTGGGTGGTGGTGGTGGTGGTGTTAAGATCTCCCATCTAAGCTGTAAGTGTAGACCTCACACTGCCTTTATTCTCTTTGTGTATGATACATATGCAGATGATCAAATATGCACGTTGAATATCACGTAACTCACGTCAGTGTTCGGTAGGTTAAGGAAGCACAATCCTACCTTGTATACATTCCCCAAGTTTTGAATGTGGCTAGTGACAGGGGAAGAACCTAGGGAAAGTAATTTTTCCCCCCAGGAATTCTAATTTAAGTTAAAGATAAAAAGAATTAAGAAATATTTTTAAAAAACAGTCATAATTAACATACAAGAGATTGAGAGAGAGAAAAAAACACACATGGTCATAATTATACAATAATGTCTTATGTCCAAACAATTAATGCAACATTTTGTTCATATAAGACGACATCAAAGAAGTCATACTAATCAGTGGCACAGGAATGACTGATTAAGTGCTTTCAATCAAAGCCTTTCCACTGATACTAATAGTTTTACAGTATGTCTGCAGAATCACCATCCCTTTGATGTATGGACCCCATAGCCGATTGGTTAAGACCGTTCTACTTCAATCCGAAAGACTAACACCCAGACCAGTATTCTCAGTCTAGTGAAATGATGGGGTGAGAAGGACACAGTTTTGGGCAAAAGCAGGGAATCAATTCCCCTGCAAACCACCACATACTTCGAACCCAGACTTTGTGCTTTCTAGGCAGGTGTGTTAACTTCTAGACCACAGATGCTGTGTGGTCACAGCAAACAGTATTGCATAGTCAGAGGGGGTACCATGTCTGACCTTAAGCTATGCTCTGTGCGTGGTCAGTCCTTGCCGTGAAGTCATCGCTATAGTAACGTGGCAGGACTGACCTACCCACAGAGCTTTGCTGACCAGGGACAGCAGTATGTGATGATAATGATGACGATGATGATGATGATGATGGTGGTGGTGGTCGTGGTGGTGGTGGTTGTGATGATGATGATGATGATGATGATGATGATGATGATGATGATGATGATGGTGGTGGTGGCGGTGGCGGTGGTGGTGGTGGTGGTGGTGGTGATGATGATGATGATGAATGGTGCTGCTGCTGCTGCTGATGGTGACGATGGTGACGACGATGATGATAATAATAGTAAAAATGAAAGAAGTATAACAATAGCAGTGATGAAAATTGTAATGAGGATGCTAATAATTTTGTATGAAAAAGAAATGGTAAAAACAACAGCAATATCATCATCATCATCATCATCATCATCATCATCATCATCATCATCATCATCATCATCATCATCATCATCATCATCATCATCATCATCATCATCATCATCATCATCATCATCATCATCAACAACAACAACAACAACTTCATCATCATCAACAACAACAACAACAACTACAACAACAACTACAACAACAACAACAACAATTGATCATGAACGAACCAGATCAATAAGCAGCAGAGTAATGAACAATGAGGACTACAAATTGCTGGCATATTAAAAGAGTTACATGATTCTCACACAGCATAACGAGGCTCATGCAAAGTTTCCAGACAGCAGCAGATACATCAGCTATTCTGCTCTAAGGCCTACCCCTCCATCTCTCCCTCCCCTTCCCACACTTAAAGGACTCAAATAAACTGACTAGAATGTGCCTACTGCCTGTACTGTATCGTGTTGTATTGTATTGTATTGTACTATTATATTGTGTTGTGTTGTACTATATATTCTGTTGCATTGTACTGTATTGTTTGTGTTGTATTGTACTGTATTGTGTTGTGCTATGTTCTGTTGTATTGTATTCTGTTGTGATGTATTGCATGGTGTTGTATTGTGTTGTATTTGTTGTAGTGTGTTGTGTTTTATTGTACTGTATTGTGCTGTATTGCATTTTATATTGTATATTATTGTTTTTTTTGCACGCACAACATCTTGCGCACACGTTAAAACCTGTTCTACCTTTTAAAAGGGTAGGCCATTGTGTACCGGTTGGAAATGTATGACCAAATTTAGAAAAATGCTTGCACTTGGGGGCTGAATGTAAAAGGAAAACACACGGTACTTATGTTGTACATTTCCTTGAAATAGAAGAATTCAAAGGAATAAAAAAAAAAGAATGATAAATGTCTCTCTATCTCTGCTTCTGTCTGTCTGTCTATTTGTCTGTCTGTCTCTCTGTCTCTGTCTCTCTGTCTCTGTCTCTCTCTCTCTCTCTCTCTTTGTATTCTGTATTTGCTCGTCTTGTCTGTCTTTCTTTCTTTGCCTTTGTTTTTGTCACTGTCTGTATGTACATCTGTTTATTTGTCATTTTCTATCCTTCTGTCTCTGTCTCCGTCTCTCTCTCTATATCTCTCATATATATCTTGTGAATTTGAATTCTATGAGCGTCTAGGAGTAGGTTAATTGACAAAGACTTTATGGATCTGTCAAAACACACACAGACACACACATACACACAGACAGTGAGACACACAGAAAAAGACGCAGACACACAGAGACACACAGATACACAGACCCACACACTCATACACAGACAGACAGACAGACAGACAGACAGACAGACAGACAGGACAGACAGACAGACAGAGAGAGAGAAGAGAGAGAGACAGACAGACAGGACAGACAGACAGACAGAGACAGAGGACAGACAGACAGACAGGTAGCAGAGACACAGAGGAAGAAACCGAGACAGAGAGGCAGAGAAGCAGATACACTTGCCAGCATGTTGCATATAAAAGACATCCATACACTTAACGGCAAAAAGTATCTTAAACGAAGATCCATGTGAGAAAGATGAACCTTAGAAGAAAAAGAAAAAAAAAACGAAAAAAAAAGAGAAATAGCTAAAAACATAACACAGAGCATAATGAACGCTAACAAATACTGACAATCTTTCCTTTCCAATTCATTAATCATCCTCCTGAGAAAGAAAGAAAGAAGCACAACCAAACTGATGGCTGTGTCTTGAGAGAGAGAGAGAACATCGTGATCAGGATCAAGTTCTTCCAATATTCGCCTTTATTCTTCTCCCCTCTGCCCCTCTGCACTGAATAATTCAACGCTTGTCAGCAAAGATTCGCTTTCACCGTCTAGCGTGCGTCCAGTTTTGTTTGTTTGTTTGTGTGTTGGAGTTCAGCATTCAACTCTCTTATGCTCATTTAGGGGAAGCAAGACGGAACGGATGGCCGAGTGGTTAGAGCGTTCACTATGATTGTGCGATGACAAGAAGGTTAGGGGTTCAATCCCCAGTTGTGTGTTTCGTTTGAGGGGAATTTTTACCTCCTGGAGTTATGATTGGTACTGAATTCATTTCCCTGAAAGTCATTTTGGTGAGACTTCAAGGTTTCCCTTCAGTCTAAGCTTTCGATTCTTCTTCTTCTTCGTCATCGTCGTTGTTGAATGCTAAGCCAGCAACTATTGTTGTTAGTCATGAAATTGTGTTGCAATGTCTTTAAACGCCTGACAAATCAGGCCAAGCACATCCGACTTCAGCATGAGAGAGAATGTTTTCTTTTAAGTCTTTTCGGGAAAAAAAGGGCAGGAGAATGGACCTAGAAGGAAGAAAATAGACAGGAAAGAAGTGACAGGAAGAGAAGGAACGAGGCAGAAACAAAGAAAGGGGTAGAAAATAGAATTCCTAGCGCATAACCTCCAGAAGGGGAGGATGATAGTTTTACTGACAGGCCCCCAGTGGCATCCCACAGGGGAGATTCCGGTTCCAGTGGTGTTTTCTGTAGAGTGCTACTCAGAATAATTCTTTTTTGCTCATTTTCACATATTATTCTTTTGATGCATGAAAAGGTGCACTGTGTACTTGGTTTTGGGGAATTGGGGACATAGATCATAGTCCAGGTAGTCA
>CM060320.1:61497239-61537239 GCA_030674155.1 Stramonita haemastoma | reverse complement strand
TATGTATGTATGTATGTATGTATGTATGTATGTATGTATGTATGTATGTATGTATGTATGTATTAGTATGTATGTATGTGTATTGTATTTGTTTGTGTGTGTGTGTGTGTGTGTATGTGTATGTGTGTGTATGTATGTGCGCGCGGGCGTGCACAAAGTGTGTATGATAAAGTAAAGAAGGATGCATTAATACAAAATGTTTTTTCTTTTGTTTACTTTTTGTTGACATGTTTGTGACAATACTACATAGATTATTTTGTTAAAAAATTTGTTTGTACACAGTCTTATACCAAAATCATTTGATTAAGCTTGGTTTGGAAGACAACAGCGATAAATGGAAATGAAAGATTGGAATTCTGTCCAGAAAACTGTAAGCTTGGTTTTTGTGTGCGTTAACCTGGTATCAATGTATGTGGTTTGTCAGTGAATCAAAAGTAATGTAGCAGACTTTTGTGTTTCTTGATAAAAGTAAACTTGACAAATTTACGTTCCTAGGATCCCACAAAAGCTCTGGTCTTCTAAATTTGTAATTCGGAAAAAGTACAATAACCTTCAATGTATGCTGAAACAAAAACAGCTCTGAACAAAATTATGGTTGTATAATCTCAATGCCTGATCAGCAATTTCAGGTTGGTGCTGCTTTGAGAAGAAAATCCCAACACAAAGCCATATTACCTCATGCACTGCATGGGTACAGACCATACTTTCTTCAAGACCAGAGTCTGACTCATACATAGACAAATGACAGGTGGTGAAGCAGATTGTCTGAAGCATTTTTTTGCTGTCTCATCTTCCGTGACGTCCCTATCCCTGGTGTTTCCACACCGCTCGTGTCAATCTCCCAGCCACAGCCAGGTTCGTTATGTCTCATCCCCAGGGTAGGAAATCCACAGGTTCTTAAGCAATTTTTAATCCATTATTTATGAAATCAAAACCAAAACAAGCAATGAGTGTATGTCCAAAATAACTTAAAATACTCTCTTGACGTCATTATGAAAACTTGTGGGTGACATAAGAACAAGTCAAAGACTAAACAAGGAAAGAAAGAATGGGGATGATCCCTTGATGAAAGATAGCAACTAATCTTCTGGTTGTCAGTGGCTAAGCCTTACCACAGACAGTGGCAGCTCTAGAGGGGAAATCCTGGTGAACTTTGTGATCTGAGGGTGGGCGGTCAAGTCTTCAAGAACCTTCCGTTCAAAGGGATTTCCGACCCCCCTGCCCCTTCTAAAAGATTTTTTTTGTTATGACGTTCACCAATGGTGAAATTTTGTGTGCGTGACTGGTTTATGTTCACTCTTAAGGTAGCTGCATTCCAGCTTTGGAGATGATGTCTGAACTCAGCACTAGTATACTAGTTATGCGTATTCTGAATATCTTTTTTCTGTTCCTACCGACACAAAGGGTCTACTCTTCCAAAAAATGGCGCGTGGTGTGTGCGAAAAGTTTTGCATGCGTTCAAACACGGGATCCGTTTATAGTCTAAACCAAAGGACCTCAGGGAGAGTGGAGTCAGTACTAATCTTCTGGTGGTAAAATCCCCTCAACGGGTCGATGGTGGCTACAATCCAGGCTCTTAAATCACAAGCGCAAAGCTCTAATTACAAAGCTGTATCTCCCCTCCCCCTGTAATTAACTCCAGCACTAACTTTATTCCCTCAAAAGTCCTCAGGATGAGACCGCTAATCACGTTCTAACGTGAGAAAAACGCATACAGAACATCTTGCACGTAGGCTTTCACTAGCTCCATCCCCAAAGTCGGAATGCGGCTACATTCATAGCGGGGGAAAAAACGGTCGCAATGGCAAAATAGCACCATTGGTAAACCTTGAGGCTCTAGCCAAGGAAGGAAACAAACAAAACAAACCCAGATCCATCCTTGGTTGAAAGGAAGCGTAGCAGAAACCAGTTGAAAGGACCAGCCGCCATGGCGCAGTGGTTAGCGCCGTGGATTCCGGACTGGAAGGTCGCGGGTTCGAATCCCATAAGTCATAGGGATTTTTTCGGGCTCTGGCCGGCTCCTACCCAGAGTGAGTGTGCTGTGGGCTCAGTGGGGAGACTGGGACCACACAGTCGAGCTTCATCCACTTTACGGATGCGAATTTGAGAGTGTTGCTCAAATTACCTGACCAACACTGCAGGTGTCTGTATCTCTCGGGCCTGGTTGACGCCGGGATATATTATGACAGTAAGCGTAGAGAACAACCCTGTCAAGTAGTCTCAAAGCGGATGCACCTCCACAGCAGCAGCATTACATCATCCTCATCATCATTGATCATCATGCAATAATAAAAATTGCCTCTGATTCGGTGGCCTCCGTTGCTCTGGTCTCATGGTGACCTCAGATTCGGTTTCCCCATACGCTTCTGTGCCTGTGGTGAATTTGTGTCAAAGCCTTTGGGGTTGGGGGTTCGTGGGGAGGCGGTCGTTGGAGGGACGTTGTGGTGGTCACCACCTTAGGTGGGTGACTCACTCAGTCTGGCTCCGCGACTGAGCTAATACTGTCGTTAGTAGGGGGCTTAGTAGGTGGTGTCCTGCGTATGTTAGCTCAGAACAGGCACCACTGAACACCACCAAAGTGACCCAGCAGAAGTGCAGGGCCCCTCTGGCTGGTGGCCCTGCGGCGGCCTAATATTGATGAGCTCCCTGTGGACTCCCGACCCCGGAGGTGAGACACAACGAATCTGGGTATGGCTGTGGCGGGGAGATTGAAATGAGCGGCGTGGGAACAGCAGTACGGGAACATCACAGAAGACGAGGCAGCAAAAAAAAAAAGAAAAAAAAAAAAAGAAACCAGTTGAAAGACAGAAAGGGCAGCAGGAACGAGAGGGATGAATGGCATCATCATGTTCAGCATGCTTTTTAGTACCAGAAGAGGCAAGGGCTCTGTAAAATTCAACTTTCTCGCAGACACACTGCCTGAAAAAAATTATTCCTGTGCTCCGATGACCATCTTGAAGGAGCTAAGCCAAAGTCAAGTCAAATCACCAGCATGGGGTGGGGTGGGGGGTTGGCAGGGGCAGGGTAGCCACGTGGTTAGAGCGTTGTCCTCGCAGTTTGACAGCCTAGGATTGAGCCTGAGTTCGAACCATCACCGAGATGCCCATTTTAGGAGATTTTTCTCCCTGAATATAGCATGAATACTGACTCCATTGCCTCCTCAAAATTCATGTGGCTGAGACCATTGCAAATTCAATTACAAACTCAGTTTATGAAGGTTATGATATACCAGACAGCTGTGCCTTTTCCTGAATTTGAACCATTGATCCCTCAACCAAAGGATCAAGGGTTCTATACCTTATGCTACAGGAAAATTATACGGCATTTTCAAAATTCTTTCTTCTCATTTTCTCTTATATTTTGCATTTTACTCAACTCAAATAGAAGCATTCTCTGTTAATGGAAAAAAAATCTCATTGCTTTGCTCCTATCAATCATATTAAATGTCTACATGCACATGTAAACAGCTAATTGCTCCTGTTGCCCTGGGGGTTTCCCCTCATAATGTTATCTTAATGAATGGAAGATGACCCTTAAAAGCAGCAAGGACAGGGAGAAAAGAATCTGACACCTTCTCTTGATTACTCCATATGACACCCTGGCTTGTGTTTGTTTATGGATTTTTACAGCCTGTGTTGCCATGTCCCTGAGATCATTCCATTACTGGCTGCACCTGTGTGTGTGTGTGTGTGTGTGTGTGTGTGTGTGTGTGTGTGTGTGTGTGTGTGTGTGTGTGTGTGTGTGTGTGTTTGCATGCGTGGGTGCATGTGTGTGTGTATGTGTGTGTGTGTGTGTGTGTGTGTGTGTGTGTGTGTGTGTGTGTGTGTGTGTGTGTGTGTGTGTGTGTGTGTGTGTGTGTGTGTGAAAGAATTACAACACATTGCATTGTCTGTAGCTGCTGTGGTGTGATTGTTTAAATCCTGCAATTAGACAATTTTTTTCCTCAACTACATCTTGGTCTACCTCCCTCCTTTTCTGGCATAGGGTAAGCGTGGTACTGTTTTTCCTAGTTACTGAGGAATTGTATCTTGCAATACTCGGATAGGTACAGAATGATTATTTTCAATTAATATGGGCTTACTGTCTTTATTTAATAAGTTTTTCTGTGCACTGGAGCATTTTTTGAAATGTTATTTTTCTGTTCAAAATATATGCCATCATTACCAACGTAAAAGACAGTCACCCAGACTGTTGGTCCAATCATATAAATAACACTCTTGTAATCCATATACTTTAATAACACAACACTGGACAATGTAGAGAAACCAACTTTTCCCACTTATCCCAATACAAATTTGGCTTTAACTCATTGAATGGAATTTAAAATACACCAGACACACTGTGCCTTTATAATGGAAATGAACTAGCAATCTCTCAGCCAAGAGTCTACGAATCTAAATTTTATGCCACAGAAACATTAGCTGGCATTTTGATAGTTCTTCTTTTTCATTTCCTAGGTTATTTAGTTAAATGAAAGCATGTTTTATCAACCGAAAAAATATGTACGCTTTGCTCCAGTCAACTATATAAAATATCCACATGCACATATAAGCGGGTAATTGCTCCTGTTGCTGTGGGGGTTTTCCCCTGTAATGTTATCTAAATGAATGGAAGATGACCTTTAAAAGCAGCAAAGGACAGGGAGGACAGAATCTGACACCTTCTCTTGATTACTCCATATGACACCCTGCCTTGTGTGTGTTCACTGCTTTTTACAGCCTGTGTTGCCATGTCTCTGAGATCATTCCATTACTGGCTGCACCTGTGTGTGTGTGTGTGTGTGTGTGTGTGTGTGTGTGTGTGTGTGTGTGTGTGTGTGTGTGTGTGTGTGTGTTGTGTGTGTTGTGTTGTGTGTGTGTGTGTGTGTGTGTGTGTGTGTGTGTGTGTGTGTGTGTGTGTGTGTGTGTGTGTGTGTGTGTGTGTGTGTGAAAGAATTACAACACATTGCATTGTCTGTGGCTGCTGTGGTGTGATTGTTTAAATCCTGCAATTAGACAATTTTTTTTCCTCAACTACATCTTGGTCTACCTCCCTCCTTTTCTGGCATAGGGTAAACATGGTACTGTTTTCTCCTAGTTACTGAGGAATTGTATCTTGAAATACTCGGATAGGTACAAGATGATTATTTTCAATGAATATGCGCTTACTGTCTTTATTTAATAAGTTTTTGTGTGCACTGGATCATTTTTTGAAATGTCATTTTTCAGATCAAAATAGATGCCATCGGTACCAACTTAAAAGACACCCAGACTGTTGGTCCAATCATATGAGCAAAACTCTTAATCCATATCTTTAAATAACATGATACTGGACAATGGAGAGACACCACTTTCCCCCACTGATCCCAATAAAAATTTGGATTTAACTCATTGAATGGAATTTAATATACACCAGACACACTGTGCCTTTATAATGGAAACGAACCAGAAATCACTCAGCCAGGAAGTCAGAAAGATTAGCTGTTGTTTTGATAGTTCTTCTTTTTCATTTCCTAGGTTATTTAGTTAAATGAAAGCATGTTTTATCAACAGAAAAAATATGTACGCTTTGCTCTAGTCAATCATATAAAATATCCACATGCAGGTGTAAGCGGCTAATTGTTACTGTTGCTGTGGGGGTTTTCCCCTGTAATGTTATCTAAATGAATGCAAGATGACCTTTAAAAGCAGCAAAGGACAGGGAGAAAGGAATCTGACACCTTCTCTTGATTACTCCATATGACACCCTGCCCTGTGTTTGTTTACTGCTTTTTACAGCCTGTGTTGCCATGTCTCAGAGAACATTCCATTACTGCCTGCACCTGTGCCTCTGTGTGTGTGTGTATGTGTTGTGTGTGTGTGGGCATGTGTGTGTGTGTGTGCGTGTGTGTGTGTGTGTGTGTGTGTGTGTGTGTGTGTGTGTGTGTGTGTGTGTGTGTGTGTGTGTGTGTGCGCGTGGTGCCTGTGTGTGTGTGCCTGTGTGTTGGGAGAAGCATTATCAACACATTGCATCCAGTTTGCAACTGCCACCAGCCACCTTGGCGCAATAGTTAACACCTTGGATTACAAACTGGAAGGTCACAGGGTTTAAATCCCATAAGAGCCAGATAGGGAAATTTTGTTTTTACTCCAGCTGGCTCCTTATTTATAAATTTTATTTATTAATTCTTTCATATCGAGGATAATGAGCTTTTTTCATCCAGTCCCTGTGTGTATGCAGTTGTGTAAATATTGTCATCTGTTCACACCTCCTTCCCAGAGTGAGCGTGCTGTGGGCTAATTGGAAAGACTGGGGCTACACAGTCAAGCTTCAATCATTTTACGGTTGCGATTTTGAGAGTTTTGTTCACAATACCTGACCAACATTGCATATGTCTGTATCTCTGGAACCTGCTTGACATCCGAAAGTATTACAAGAGTAAGTGTAGATTACAGCCCTCTTAGGCAGTCTCAAAGAGTATGGTGATTGGAAGGTTTCTCAAATGGCCACAAAGTGCAGATGTAGACGTCTGGCTTAGTGGGTTTTTTATTTGGACATTGAACCCGAGTCTATTGTTTTAATACAGGATCCTCCATACTTTGTGTTGACATTGCTATGTCTGACCTTAGTGGAAGAATAAAAATAGTTTAATCTTCGTCACTTGATATATTCCAACTAGAGATGGTGTTGTCAGTCAGCAGGGCAGTCAGGGGTTTCTCCATAGTGGCTGGAAGTCCAGTAACTGGTGTTTTGAGAGAAACATCCAGAATGTTGACACAGCATGGTGGAAACGTATGTGCCTGCTTTGTCTCAAATTATGAGATAGATAGATAGATAGATAGATAGATAGAAGAGAGAGAGAGAGAGAGAGAGAGAGAGAGAGAGAGAGAGAGAGAGAGAGAGAGAGAGAGAGAGAGAGAGACAGACAGACAGACAGACAGACAGACAGACAGACAGACAGACAGACAGACAGAGAGAGAGACAGAGAGAGACAGAGAAACATCGCTGTCATAAACAATAACAAAATCAGCAGCACAACCACATCAACAAAGTTTTCTCTCTCCATCTCTTTTCCCCCTTCTCTCTCTCCCTCCCTCTTTTTCACTCTCCTTCTTTCAATGGGTGTGTACATGTCCTCGCGAGCGCACGTGTATGTGTGTGTATGCGTGTATATCTATATCTATATCTATATCTATATCTATATATATCTCTCTCTCTCTCTTATATATATATATCTGTGTGTGTGTGTGTGTGTGTGTGTGTGTGTGTGTGTGTGTGTGTGTGTGTGTGTGTGTGTGTGTGTGTGTGTGTGTGGTGTGTGTGTGTGTGTGTGTCTGTGTGTGTCTGTGTCTGTGTGTGTGTCTGTGTCTGTGTCTGTGTCGGTGTCTGTGTCGGTGTCTGTGTGTCTGTCTCTGTCTGTGTCTGTGTCTGTCTCTGTCTGTGTCTGTGTCTGTCTGTGTGTATTTTCTTAATGATGTTGGGCAAAGAAGAAAGGTACAATTTACGCTAACAATCAGCCCATCACTCCAGGTCTAATGGACAGGGGATCCGGAATAGCTTGAACTCAAACAGGAGTCGAACCTTCGATTTTCTTGTGTCTGGGCATGTATGTTAAGTCTAGACAATGAATCGGCTTTGTGGATTGAATGATTTTGATTAGGCTATGAATCCACTTTGTGAATTTTATGATTTTGGTTATACTATGAATCCACTTTGTGGATTGTATGATTTTGATTAGACTACGAGTCCACTTTGTGGATTGTATGATTTTAATTAGACTATGAGTCCACTTTGTGGATTGTATGATTTTGATTAGACTATGAGTCCACTTTGTGGATTGTATGATTTTAATTAGACTATGAGTCCACTTTGTGGATTGTATGATTTTGATTAGACTATGAATCCACTTTGTGGATTGTATGGTTTTGATTAGATTACCAATGCACTGTGTGGATTATAACTATTATGATTTTGAGCGGGTGCATCAGTGGCAGGTAAGAGTTTTGTGCCCTTTTATTCCTTCCCTTTGCTAGAGTTTCCATGTTCAATAATGGTAAGATTTTATATATGCGACCGTTTTTACCCACCACTGAGGTAGCCGCACTTTCACTCACTCACTCAGTCCCATGTCCCAAAGGACGTAGGGGGACATGAGAGAAGACGCAACGGAGATCTTTTTCCATGCTTCACGATCCTGCGTGGCTAGTAGGAGGTGTTGCAGGGGTTGGGCGGTCCAGTCTTTGATGTTGTCAACCCATGATTTCTTTTGGCGGCCTCTTCTTCTCTTGCCCTCGACTGTTCCTTGCAGGATGGTTTTTGCTAGGGTGTTGTGTCTTGTGGTGTGACACAACATGATTCCGACTTTAGAGATGTTTAAATACGACACGCGTGTGCGTGCATTAAGAAAAATATAACTTAATCGTACCGGATCGAAATGGTTTACTTTTCCAAAAGGCGGAACAGGTTTTTAACGAGTGTGCAAGATGTTCTAAGGGCGTTTGCACACGAGACTTTGGTTTGTAGTCTCATTGGAAGGGAAAATGAAGTCGGTAATGATGTTAACTCCATCCTGGGCCATCAGATCACAAGGGTAAGGCTTTAACCACTTCGCTACCCAGGCCCCCGGGTCAGAGTTTGATCAGCACAGTGAGGTGAGTACGATGCAGGAGGAATTGTAGGGATTCAGCGCCGCTCTGCCTACCAGGGATGTGATTTTTGTAGAGAGTCGATGATAGTTCTGTCTTTATCGTGGTATAGCAAAGGTGAAAGTATTCCTATAACCTGTATGCGGTTTTTGGGAGGCAAGATGTCAGAGCCCTCAGCTTCTCTAGGGGGCTAGCATCTTGAAGGCGGCTCCCATCTTCTCTCCCTTGTTACTTTTTACCTTCCATGACCCTAAAGAGGGCAGGTACCCATTTACAGTTGGGGTGAATTGGGGGGCTTTTCTGGAGCCGAGGCGCACGAATGGTCACCCACTCTAGATGGTAGCCACGCTCAAACCTGCTTTACATTAGCTTGTAGAGAGTGAGTGTTCTAACCACTGAGTTATCCCGTCACCAGAATAAAGCACGTCGTAAAATTTTACATTGATTCAGAAAACACCAGTGAGATTTGAACATCTGTCCCGGTAATTTCAGAACCATAAAAGAGTAAGAGAAAGAGCCTGTCGTTTAAACCCCACAACTCGGCTCTTGAAACCAGGCAGGCAGGCAGGCAGGCAGGCAGCCAGACAGGCAGGCATGCAGGCATGCAGGCATGCAGGCAGGCAGGCAGGCAGGCAGGCAGACAGGCAAGCAGACAGGCAGGCAGGCAGGGTGGGATATGGAATTGTTGTTGCTGCTGCTGTTGTTTAATCAAATGAAACTCCCCCCAGCTTTTGTGAGGGGGAGGGGGGGGGGGGGGGCTAGAGTGCTGTAGCAGCCGCTGTGGGAATGTGTGCAATGCATGTCTTGAAATGAATTGACAGCAACAACAAAAGGGGGATTGGGAGAGAAACACCTTTTTACCTGTTCTAATGGATGCTTGATGTCACAGGCCTTTCTCTCTGTTTGTCTGCCCAGGTTGTTGTTTTTTTGTTTTGTTGTTGTTTAGGGGGAGAGGACAGGGACAGGGACAGGACAGCAAGCATTGCACACGCTTTGGCGAAAATTGGGTTACAAGGAGGAGAAGCATCATCATCATCATCACAATGCTACTCCATTTGGGATGCAGACAGCTAGCAGATGTTGTTGTGTCCTGGTGGTTAGCCACAGGGAGGCAGTGATGATAGGAGCTTGTGGGTTTTGATTCTTCTCGTCTGTTTTTTTTTTATATTGGGGAGTGTGAGATGTTTTGGTCTTTTTGATTGTTTATCCCGATCTGTCAGGCTTGTGGGTGGACGAATGTACGCATGCGTGCTTGATTATATACCAATAGATGAGTGTGTTTGTTGGTATGGATTGTGATTGTGATTGCAGATCGCTAGGTTAAAAGAAGGAAGGTTTTTGGAAATATGTCAACATGATCAAGGAGCTGTGTGGACATTTTAAATGCAAAATGTGTGTGTGTGTGTGTGTGTGTGTGTGTGTGTGTGTGTGTGTGTGTGTGTGTGTGTGTGTGTGTGTGTGTGTGTGTGTGTGTGTGTGTGTGTGTGTGTGTGTGTTGAGTGAGTGAGTGAGTGTGTGTGTGTGTGTGCGTGCGTGCGTGTGTGTTTGTGTGTGTGTGTGTGTGTAGCACTGCCTAGAAAGAGTTATTAGTGGAGGTGAAAGAGGATTTGTATGGTATTCTTGATGTCGCAGTGATTAGTGGGTTGTCATGCATGTTTGATCCTTATTGATTGATGTGTGTGTGTGTGTGTGTGTGTGTGTGTGCAGGCGCGCGCGCGCGTGTGTAGTGTGTGTGTGTGTGTGTGTTTGTGTGTATGTATGTGTGTGTGTGTTTACATCGTGTAGTGCAGTCAAGAGACATTAAAAACTAAATGAGCTCCTATAATTATATCCTACAACCTCCAAGCTATGGAGCACGATCAAAACAGTGACAATCAAAACTGTAATAAATTTTCTTTTAACATTCAACTGTCCAGGCAAAGTATTATGTTGAGAGAAGCCAGAACTAACGGTCATTCCAGGAAACACAGCGTTGTAACTGTCCCTGCCACCTTCCTACTTAATAATAGCAATCTTTTTTTTTTATCAAATCCAACCCAATTGAACTTCATTTGTCTTTCTTTGGTGAGAGAGGAGAGAGAAGAAGACTGGAATTTACAATTGATGTTTTCCCCCTTTCACCTCCCTCGGTCCCTCCCTGCCCCCTCTCCCCCCCCCCCCCCTCCATTGTATAGAAGCGACCTGCCCTGTCAGGACCCAAATTCATCAATACTGATCAGCAGTGGCTGTGTCTAGACAAGAGCCCCTGGGACGGGAGCATGTCCGTTTTTTGGTTTTGGTTTTGTTTTTTTTTGGGGGGGGGGCGGCTTTTTGTTCTTTTTTGGAGGACAGGGGCAGGGGGGGGGGGAGGGGAGCGGAGGTGCTTGGCTAAAGCTCCAAGGTTCACTCAAGGCGAGGGTTTTTTTTGGAGGGGGAGGGCTTTACTCTGCTGTTTTTTTTCCCCCCGTCATTAAGGTAAGTTTGCATTCCTATTGCGGGGATTGGGGCATGTCTGAAAAAGAATAGTAGGAGAGTATGCATAGGCCCACACACATACTCTCTCTCTCTCTCTCCCCTCTCTCTCTCTCCTCTCTCTCCCCTCTCTCTCTCTCTCTCTCTCTCTCTCTCTCTCTCTCTCTCTCTCTCTCTCTCTCTCTCTCTCTCTCTCTCCTCTCTCTCTCTTTTGTTGGAAATTAATGATTGTATGTTTTGTTGTTTTTTCTTACAGCTACAGTATACTATAAACCAGGTAGCTATTCTGTTCATCAATGGAAAATGTCCAGGAGGGTCATTTGTGGATTCAGATGGAACTTTTAGAGTATGTTAAAGAAATAAAACATAATCGAAACAATATCATTATCATGTTCATTACATCAAAAAGGTATCTTAGGTTAAGTAAAGGATGTATCATGTATTTGTGTTTACTTACTATCAGAAAAATCACCATTTTGACGTAGATATGGGCATGTTTATATCTGAAATAGCGTTGGGACAAGATGTAAGAGTCTCCAGATGTGTATGCATTGATGACTATCATAGATAAAGATTCTCACTGTTTTAGTATTACAGGTATGTCATGTTCTGATTATAGATGCGCTGAGGATTATGTAAAAAGAAGTATGGAAAATATATGATATACGCTTGATTAAACTGAATGTATGCATTCTAATTTGGTAAATGTGTTGGTCGTTAATGCATATCAGACATAGGTAAAAATGTGATGCTTGTATTTTGTTATCTGCTGAATTGTATAAAACTTATAGACGACATAAGTGAAATGAAAAAAAATCAAAACATTTTTCTGTTTTCCGGTTACTTGAACAATTTGCTGTCAAACTATGTTGTGCTTTATTGTTAATCTGAAAATGAAAATTGAAATGACATGTTTACAAATTAAGATTTGGAACACCTGGCCACTGTTTGGCTTTGAAACTGGTGTAAATTGTACCCCCTTCAGTAAGGGGCCATAGCCTATACTGAATAAACCTTTCGAGTTCTCTCTCTCTCTCTCCTCTCATCTCTCTCTCTCTCTCTCTCTCTCTCTCTCCATCTCTCTCACTCTCTCTCTCTCTCTCTCTCTCTCTCTCTCTCTCTCTCTCTCTCTCTCTCTCTCTCTCTCTCTCTCTCTCTCTCTTTAATATATACTCTCTCTCTCTCTCTCTCTCTCTCTCTCTCTCTCTCCTCTCTCTCTCTCTCTCTCTCTCTCTCTCTCTCTCTCTCTCTCTCTCTCTCTCTCCTCTCCTCTCTCTCATCCTCTCTCTCTCTCTCTCTCTCTCTCTCTATATATATATATAATAGAGAGAGAGAGAGAGAGAGAGAGAGAAAGAGAGAGACAGAGAGACAGAGTGAGAAACAGAGGCAGAGAGACAGAAAGTTCACATGTATATGTATGTGTATGAAGGTAGTTATAAAAAAAAAAAACCCAACAATTTCTTCTCTCAAAAACAGACACTGGCATCTCGTTTGTTCTTTTTGGTTTTATTAGTTTTCTACATTACTTTTGAAATACTTCAGCATGTAGTCTTTGACAAGAAAGAAAGCTCAGCAGATTTTTTTGGTACCTTTTTTTTTCTCCAAAACTGCTGATAATGATAACCGTTTTTGGTCTCCAAGAACACACAAATCACAGACAACGTCCTGGCACCGGGACAGATTTATGAATAACATGCTACTATTGTGGCTTGGACATATTTTTTGCTGGAATGGGTATATCTATTTTCAGTACCTACCTATCCTTGTGATGTCCTTCCACAGTTTCCTTGTTAGTTCATATTTTGTCTATGTCTTTTTGTCGTACTGTCCGTGTTGGTCTGAAAAAAAGTTAGCTTGTGCTGTATATACAAGGTTTTTTGTTCAAAATTGCCGACATAAGCAGATTTTTTAGACACACACATGCACGCAAGCGCATATTATGCACGTATGCTTGTGCAAACATGCACGCACGCACACACACGCGCATGTATGTATGTATGTATGTATGTATGCATGCATGTATGCATGTATGTATGTATGTATGTATGTATGTATGTATGTATGTATGTATGTATTTATGTATGTATAAGTATATATATATATGTATAAATCCAAAGTAAACAATTCATATTTACCAGTGCATGTCATCTATCTCTTTTGTTCCCTGGCTTTAGTTCCAAGATTCACTATATAACATTTTGCGTATGTAAACGTTTAAACATAATTAAGGTAGCCGCATTACGACTGGGGATGGATATCTAAACGCAACACCAGTGTGTATACAATTTTGTAAATGTTGTCATCAGTTCTCACGGCACAAATGGCCTAATCTTCCGAAAGGCGGAACGGGTTTTAACGTGTACGCTAGATGGTTTGCCTGGGTTCACATACAGTCAATTGTTTATAGTCTCAATCGATAGACTTTGGTGGAGTGGAGTCGGCATTGATGTCAAGTGAGTGTGTGTGTGTGTGTGTGTGGTGTGTGTGTGTACATTCGAATTTGCTAAAACTATAAATTGTTATTGATTGCTTGTGTGTTGTACAGATCGAATGGAAGCGCTTTGATTTGTTTTTACAAGATATAGCGCGATGTGAATTCCATGTTTTATTATTATTATCATTATTATTAAGTGTAGAGCAAAAATTCACTCAAAAGTTGCCTTAATGTGAGCTTGAACCCGGGCCATGAGGTCATAAGCACGATGTTTACCACTAGGCTATCCCCCCTCCCCCTAATATAATTTTATCAACGTCTGCTTTTCACTGAATAAATAAACTCAGACGCTTTCTGAAATACAATCGCAGCAGTGTGTCATTTTCATGGATTATAGCACACAAAACCAACACAAACGACTTTACACACAAAATCCTAAAATAAAACTTTTTTTTTTAATCGGCAAAAACCAATTTGGGCCTTTGCTGACAGATAAACAAGTATCCTACTACCTTGGGGGCTTCATTATAATGAAAGTCACTACTGCTGGTGTGTGTTGTGTCTTTTCTCTCGGTTGTAGGAAAGGGATAGTAGTGATAGAAGTAAGAAGCTGGCATTTTCAGCAGATGTCTCTGACCCTATGATACGGAAAGGACCCAGGCTTGTCTGGAATTGGGGGGGGGGGGGGACTAATCAATATTGATCAGCGGTGTCTGCTGTGTCCAGAATAGCGTCCAGTTCTGAGACAAGGCCAGGTCTTAAAGATGGAACAGCCAGAGAGGAGAGAGAGAGAGAGAGGAGGAGAGAGAGAGAGAGAGAGAGAGAGAGAGAGAGAGAGAGAGGGAGGGAGGGAGGGAGGACAGGGGGATAAGTAGTGATGGACACTGTGGATTTATTGTTTTAATGGTTCTAGTGTGATGTGGTGGGGTTGTGTGGAGTAGAGAGGAGTGGCATAGTGTGGAGGACGTAGAGTGGAGTAGAACAGAGTGGAGTAGAGTGGAGTTGAGTAGATTGGATTGGAGTGGAGTTGAGTGTGATATGGTGTAGTGTAACGTCTTTTGTCAGTGTTGTTCGTGGATTCATTCTTTTTTTTTTGTTGAGGATAATAGAATAAACACCCTGTCGGCTATTTTCCATCCTGTTGGCATGTGCATGGGGTTTTCTAAACGTTATCACCCATTCCCCTAGCACAAGTGGCCTACTCTGCCGAAAGCAGAACAGGTATCAAGATAATTATGTGCAAGGTGTTTTTCGTACGTTTGTACTATTGACCATGTTTTTTTTTTGTCTTATCTGAAGGTTGTAGGATGTAGTAAAGTGTAGTGTAGTGTATTGCACATCACAGCACCAAAGCACTACACTACGCTACACACGACACGACACGACACACAACACTTCACTATATTGCAATATGATGCACTGCAATAATCTACAACACGATGCAATGCAATACAAAAAACAATACAATACAATAATCCAATCCAATTTAATCCCATTATCAGCTTAAAATGTTCTCCTCAGGGTCCCCTAAGCATGTAATCTTAACTGTCAGACAATTCTAGGATACACCACACTAGAAACTAATACCAATGATTTTGTGGACAGCATCTGATGAAACAGACAGAAGTGGATACTCAAGTGCTCTTGGGAATTAGATAAAACCATGTGTATAATCACCATGTTTTTAGTGGCCACGTGTTTAAACGGCCAAATGTTAAGATCCATGTTAAATGGATGTGTATTTTTCGGTGGTTTTGTGGCCATATGTTTACTGGCCACGTGTTTAAGTGGCCATGTGTTATGTGTTTAATGGTCATAAGTTTAGTGGTCATGTGTTCAGTGGCTATGTGTTTAGTGTCCATGTGTTTAAGTGGCCATGTGTTTAATGGCCATGTGTTTAGTGTCCATGTGTTTGATGGCCATGTGTTTAATGACCATGTGTCCAATGGTCATGTGTTTAATGGCCATATGTTTAGTGGGCATGTGTTAAATTGCTATGTGTTTAATTGCCATGTGTTTAATGGCCATGTGTTTAGTGGCCATACGTTTAGTGGGCATGTGTTAAATTGCCATGTGTTTATTGGCCATGTGTTTAATGGTCGTGTTTAGTGGCCATATGTTTGATGGCCATATGTTTAGTGGCCATGTGTTTAGTGGCCATGTGTTTAGTGGCCATGTGTTTAAGTGGCCATGTGTTTGATGGCCATGTGTTTAATGGCTGTTTCATTGCCATGTGTTTAATGGCCATGTGTTTAGTGGCCATGTGTTTAATGGCTGTGTGTTTAGTGGCCATGTGTTTAATGGCTGTGTGTTTAGTGGTCATGTGTTTAATGGCCATGTGTTTAATGGCCATGTGTTTAGTGGCCATGTGTTTAATGGCCATGTGTTTAGTGGCCATGTGTTTAGTGGCTGTGTGTTTAGTGGTCATGTGTTTAGTGGCCATGTGTTTAATGGCCATGTGTTTAGTGGCCATGTGTTTAATGGCCGTGTGTTTAATGGCTGTGTTTAGTGGTCATGTGTTTGATGGTCATGTGTTTAGTGGCCATGTGTTTGATGGCCGTGTTTAGTGGTCATGTGTTTAGTGGCCATGTGTTTAGTGGCCATGTGTTTAGTGGCAGTGGCCATGTGTTTAGTGGCCTATTTTACTGCCGGACAGTGCGGGGTGTGTGCTATGTCTCAGTGCTGTCTGAAAGCAAAGGGGATTTTATGGTGACAGCATCCCACTGGTGAAGCTCGTTTGACCCCACACTGGGAAATATACCTATCTCCTCTGCCCGTTTGTGTTCCTTTTCGTTTCTGTTTTTGTCTATCTACACGTCTGTCTTTCGGTCTCTCTCCCTAAAAATTTTTTCTCTCTATCTCTTAACCTTCCATGTATATCTAGCCGTCTCTGTATATGTGCGTGCGCGCGCGCCCATGTGCACACACACACGTGTGTATGTGTGCGAGATGTGTACGTATCTGATCACACCATTAAAAAAAATATCTCGGAAAAAGTTCATTAACCTTATTTTTTGTCGTTTTCTTTGATGAATACCTTCCCTTCCTTTTCATTTTTTTAAATTGTTTATGCTGCATTTCCTTATCTTTTGTAATTAGAATTAGCCTAGCCTATTATCATATTTCGGAATTTTTCACGACTGACTTTTTGACTCCAATAACACATAAATCATTAACAGCACCAGTACCTAAGAAAAGTTATAACCGACATGCACGCACTTATGCTGTAAAAGTTTCTCAATAAAATTCCATTTTCAGTATGTTGTTGTTCTCGCTTCTTCCACCCACGCTTTCCTGGCCAATATTTTTTGGTTCGGTTTAATTACTTTTTTCTAATGTACTTTCCATTTGAAATTCTATTTCTGTATATCAAGTTTAGGAGTTAAAAACTGTGTGCTTGCAGACATACAGACGTAGACTTGTGCTGAACTTACATGTGTGAAAAACATGCACAAACTCACGTACATAATTATGCAAGCGTACCGATGTGAACTTACACATTTCTTTGATAACTGTCTCGTCCAATACCTAGATGATAAAAAAAATAGCTAGCACAATGAAATTTATTGCAAATATTATGGAAATTGTCGCCTGTATGTTTAAAAATCACACACACACACACAGAGTGCCAGGAAAACATCTCCAGAGAATGTGTTCATTTCAAAATTATAGAGGGGTGTGTCTTGATTGATAAAACTTGAAATTTTGGGTTATTACAACCTGTGGTAATTAAATTTTAAACTATTGACAATTTGAAAGGGGAACACTTTGAAAATCTAAAAAAGCACCTGAAAATCAGGCCAGGGTGGAGGGAAAGTGTTACATAAAAGGTTTCGAGGGCAATTTCTCCAGCCGAAGAAAATTTATGAAGTTTTATGTGCATTAAATTTTGTTCATGGCCTCTCCTGGCATCACTAGGAAAATCAAAACGCACCCCTCACCCAGGATAGATTTTCAAAACATTTTTTCCAATACTGAACTATTTTTTTTTAACGATAGGCAGAACATACATCAAACAACCATGGCAAACAAATATGTATTAGGCTATAAGTGAATACCTAAAAGATGCACAGCATAAATGACATAGCAAAGCAGTCAGCCTTTAAGAGTGAAAATGAGAAATATTGCAGTTGAGGAGATAGAGAGGTTTGAACCCTTCCTCTCCTAAAAAGCTGTGGTCAGAGGGCGCAGCCCACCCAAAGCTGAAGCCTTTCTTTAAAATGTTGACAAATTTTCTCAGGAAATAAAAAGCTATCCTGTGCAAATATATCTAATCATGTGTAAAATATCTAAAATCCCACAACTGTATAAAAACCAGTCATGAAAAAAAGTGTTGGCAGCATTGTTGTGAGCCCAAGTTGGAAATCTTTCAAAATGTGTGGGATTGTGAACCCAGGCCTGAAGACATTTTTGCATATATATATATATAGGTTTATGCAGACCTCACAGTATGAAATTTAAAGACTTTTCAAAGAGATTTCAAGATTTTTAAGACATTCATGTGTGTGATTTGTAGTCTACACATGCTTATTTTATCATTGATCGCCACCCAAAATAAGTTTTATCTATCAAAATTTTTTTTTTTATAGAACTATAAACCTATTTTGGGTGGCAATCAATGATGAAATTAGCATGTGTAGGCTACAAATCACACATATGAATGTCTTAAAAATATCCCTGTATACTCGGTCTTTGTATTAATTTTTACGAGAGGTCTGGATTCAAATCTCACAGATAACTGCAAGACTAGTCTTATCCGTTGTGTTCTGCGACAGGCAGCACTAGAATTTGGCAAAAACTAACTCATGAACATCTATTGATTGCATGTGTGCCCGTGTCAGGTCAGAAGCAAGCTAGTTTCCCTCTACTTTTTAGGCGTAACATCTGAATTGCGGTCAAATGTTTAAACTTTGTTTATACAAGTATTGGTTTGTTTCGAGTAAAAGGAATGTTTTCTAAGTTTTACATGATTTTAGTAAAATGAAGTAAAAGTTGGATGCCACATCTATCGATTTAGTCAGCAAAAGAAAAACTGGAAAGATTGTTCCTGATCTCATTAAATAGCCAGACACACACACACACACACACACACGCACACACACACAACCATTCTCTTTCAAAAATAACCACACATTTGGCCATATTGTAAGGGGATGATGTCTAGACACGATATTAGTGTGCATGCGTTTTTTTGTTTTTAATTTGGTTTAAACAAAATTTATTCATTCAAAACAACGTAACACAGAATCAGAATCAGAAATTAGAACCAGAAATTATTTATTGCCATAAAAGTCACATGGACTTATTGACACAACAAAAACTCAACATAATTCATCAATACAACATACTATTCACTGCTCAGCATGACTGAAATGATGTGCAGGCAAAAACCACATAAAACTATCACAAAGCAAAACCATGTTGCATTCTATCTTATTTCAATTGTTCTTTTTTCATAACAGGCACAAACATAATGAATTATTTAAGCTTGATGATTATCACTTACAAAAACATTGCTTAATTTTTCTATATCATTCCTATATTCTTTGACACCAGATTTCAGATTTAGCAATAAGTTTTTTCTTTGTTCAGTATATAAGATACACTCATCCAGTAAATAAAACTCGTCTTCTATCTTGTTGTAGTATTGACAAGTTCTGTTCTCTCTTGATATACTCTTATATCTTCCTTTATCATCAAAACATGGCAACTTGTACGAAATTTACAAAATGTTTTCCTATGGTTTTTGTTTTCACAGTTAATCAGATATAGCTCTAGTCTATATTCTTTAGTCACAAAATTATAAAAGTTAAGTTTTGGGGACTCTTGTTTCTGGTTAATCCAAAATTTTCATATAAACTCTCAAGTTTTGCTTGTATTGCATGGCACAATCTGAATACAAATACATGAAATTAGTACAACACAAATACATGAAATGAGCACAAGAAGAAGCCATGCTTAAATAAGCAATCGAGCATGTTTGTACAAAAAGGAGTTGCAGCTGAACAGAATTACATCAAACAGATCAATGATTAAGTGTTTAAAGATTATCCAAGGCCCCGGGAGATACACATGGCAATACAAGACAACACTGTACCAACACATATGATAATGTCCACAATAGAAAAAAATGATACGCTATACTACCATATTAAATATTCAATACAGGATCCATTCACTCTGCATACAGGTCAGAACGTATGTGTGTCTGCGGGCATCATCTTTCATACCTATGTATGCATTTTTGTGCCCGTGTACATGCGAGTGCACTAGCGCGCGCGTATGTGTTTGTATGCGCGAGCACGCGCGTGTTTGTATGTGTGTGTGCAGGTGGACACATTATCAAGATATAATTACCAGCAATACAAATGGATCATTTCAAATCAAATCTTTGCTTTTAATTTGTCACCAGTTCCTACCGGCATGCAATTGCCTACTCTTTCAAAAGACAGAATTTGTTTAAATGTGAGCAAGATTTTCTGCGAGGGTTTGTACACGATATCTCGGATTCTAGTCTGATCCGTACGACTTGGGGAACTAGGAGTGGAGTTGGTACAGATGTTAGTTAACTCCTTGAGGGAAATTCCCTTGAACGAATGCCTCAGTGGTGGCTCGAACCCAGGTGATCAAATCATGAGCGCTATTCTGCATGCTCTAACCACTAGGCTTTCTGCCTCCCCTCTCTACCCCCAACACAAATGTATATAAACACTTCATTTGAACATACACGTGTAAAACATGATTCGTGCATTTTAGCTCCATTGAAAACCAATCCCCCCCCTCTCTTCTCTCACACACATACGCGCGCGCACACAAACTTACAATGATTACAATAAACACTTCAAATATATAACACATACATAAGCATCAAATTTATTTGGATGACCCGTTTTCTAGTTACATTAAATATTTTTTTTTTCTAGTTTCCAGGGGAAAAAATCCCTATACAGGAAAAAATAAAAACGAAACAAACTTTTTGCCCACAATTTTTTTTATGAGTGATTTTGGCTCTATACAACCAGCTGAAGGAGTATTAAAACCTGCACGCGTGTTTCATGCTCAATTATTAAATAAAAAAAAAACAAACACGGTATTCCCTCTATGAAACTCTGGAAAGTTAATCTGATTTTTAAAACTTCATTTACCAATATACTAAAATTGCATCAAGTTTTATCTCTCTTCGCACCAGTGATGTAAAATCGACAAAGTCCACCAGTTTATAACGGTGTCTCCGGCACAATTAAAAATCTCGTTTTGCAAAGATCGCAGTATTTCAAAATAATCTTGCACCACTTTGCACAGACTTAAATCCATTTTTTGCGGAAATTCGATTTAAATCGTGCAAAGAGTGCGCTTCTTTTACATGAATTTTTCATTTCTAATAGGCATTTTAAGATATCTGAATGTTTCCGAGTTGTTTGCAGATACTTGGACTGATCTGAGAACATTTGAAGATATAAAAGAGAGAACGTGGCCACAGAGAGAGAGAGAGAAGAGAGAGAGAGAGAGGGGAGAGAGAGAGAGAGAGAGAGAGAGAGAGAGAGAGAGAGAGAGAGAGAGGAGAAGTAGCACATTGTACACTTACTCATTTTATTCATGAATAGACACTGAACAAAGACCTTGGTCACATTTGTTTTATTTGTGTCATGTAATTTTTGACATTTGTACAACTTTTCAAATTTAGACAACTGTCAGATAATTCTAAAGTTTATTTTTTATGTTTGCAGTGCCCGGCTACCCAACCCTTACTCCAGCTTTTTTTTGGCTGAAGGGGGAGGTAGGCTTTTCCCAATGCTCTGACCAGCAGTGACACAATGACTGACCCAGGACTTGTGTGCTTTTTCAATACCCACTCCACAATTTGCTATATATATCTTGACAACATTGAACCAATTCGGTCCGGGCCAAAACATTTGTTGGATATAAAAAGATGGAGTGGTACAAAGATATGTATTTCTCTGGAAAAATCAGTTGGGAGTCAAGTGTCAATGGTGTGTGCTCACCGCTAGTTTTTAAACATTCATTTATCAATTTGATACAGGCCCGTTATGAAATACTGAAAAAAATGCAAAACTGGTTATCAGAAAAAACGGATTTTACCTATACCATGGAAAACTTGTTTAAGCAGTTTACTTAAACGATAGAATAAAGACATGATTTAAGCTCATGTCCTTTATGCTGTTATGATCAAGAAATGATCATGCAACAAGCTACACATGAACTGTGGGCATTGCGTGGAATGGTTACATTCAACTAAGCTAATTACACAACTGCCTACTTAAAGCTGAAAAATTCAAGTCTCCAAAATAAATATTGAAACATGGAAATGCACCATCCACCCATATGAATATGTAGTTTTAAAAACATTTTATTCATTCAAGAAATGGATGGTGTCATGTTTGGAAGAAAAAAAATGAAAGTTTTATTTGGTCACAGTTTGCTGCTATTATTGTGCCCGATGTCTACGAAGGAGAAAAAAAGGGACGTTAAGCAATTAACCAATGGTGGAAGACAAAACCATGCCTTAAAGCTGGGGAATGGGTAAGCCCAAGACAGGAAAACACTTCATGTGCAAATACAAAGTCACTACAAATACAACAACAGTGATATCAGGCTATGTTGAAATGATGTACAGGTATAGTTGGTAACATTATCAGGGTATGTTGGAATAATGATGTAAGGTAATATCAGACTATGTTGGACAAGTCATTAACAGTTACTTTATCAGACTATGTTGGAATAATGATGTACAGGCATAGTTGATAAAATTATCAGGCTGTGTTGGAATGATGTACAGGCATAGTTGATAACATTATCAGGCTGTGTTGGAATGATGATGTATATGTATAGTAACATTATCAGGCTGTGTTGGAATGATGTACAGGCATAGTTGATAACATTATCGGGCTGTGTTGGAATGATGATGTATATGTTATAGTAACATTATCAGGCTGTGTTGGAATGATGTACAGGCATAGTTGATAACATTATCGGGCTGTGTTTGGAAGGAATAGATTTACATGTAAGAAACATTATCTAGGCTGTTGTTGGGAATGATGTAACAGGCATAGTGATAACATTATCAGGCTATGTTGGAATGATGATGTATATGTTGGTAACATTATCAGGGTGTGTTGGAAATGATGTAAGGTAAGGTACTACAGCTATGTTGGAAAAATTGATGTACATGTTGTAACATTATCAGGCTATGTTGGCATTTATGATGTACAGGATAGTTAATATTATCAGGGTATGTTGGAATAGTGATGTACAGGTAATACACATTACCAGGCTTGTTGGAAAAATGATGTACAGGTATAGAGTCAATTTCAGGCTATGTTGGAATAATGATGTACAGGTTAAATTACAGGGTATGTTGGAATAGTGATGTACAGGATAGTAACATTATCAGGCTATGTTGGAATTGTGTAGTACAGGCAGGTTGTTGGATATACGTTATCAGGGTAAGTGAATAGTGATGTAGGTATGAGACACATTACAGGTGTGAAAATGATGTAAGGTATAGAGTCACATTACAGGCTATGTTGGAATATGATGTACAGTAGTAACATTATCAGGGTATGTTGGAATATGATGTACAGGTATAGTAACATTATCAGGGTATGTTGGAATAGTGATGTACAGGTATATTACATATCAGGCGTATGTTGGAATATGATGTACTAAGGGAACATTACTCAGGGTATGTTGGTAATAATTATGTACAGGTATAGTCACATTATCAGGCTATGTTGGATATTGATGTACAGGTAGTAACATTATCAGGCTATGTTGGTAATGATGTACAGGTATAGACATTCTCAGGATGATGTTGCATAATGATGTAAGTATGTAACATTCTCAGGCTATGTTGCAATAATGATGTACAGGTATAGTACATTATCAGGTTGTGTTAAAAAATGTACAGGTTATAGTAGTAACACATCATTATCAGGTTTGTTGGAATAATGATGTACAGGTATAGTAACATTCTCAGGCTGTGTTGGAATACTGATGTATATGTATAGTTGGGACACACGAGTTGTCAAATCCCAAAATTTACTTCGGAAAGAAAAAATGTATCGGGAGTGCATCGTGTCCCTTGAAATCAATAATTGAAACGAGTACATAAAAAATTATAAAAGCAACATCAGCTTTTGGTAACAAAGTTCCAAAAATTCAATATAAATGTAAAAAATGTGATTGGCTAGAACATGAAAGTAAAAAAGGCAGCACTTAAAATGCAAGATTATCTGTTGACAGCATTTTTGGCTGAAATGCACGTTTCACACTTTAAAAAAGTGATCTAAGCAACAAAAATCCCCGCCAAAACAAAAATAAACCCCGGCCCACCAACCTACAAACCCAAAAAAAATAGAACACCTTTAAATACAACTAAGTGCTTCATACATTTGCTTGTAACCAGTTTCTAAAAAATAAACCAAACAATTTTCTTGTTTTACACAACCAAGGTTTCTCGAGAGAATAAAAATAAAAGCAAGAAAAACTCTGAAAAAAAACAAAAACCACAAAATATACTACACTGTATTATTGCTGTAGTTTTATAATACACACATTAAATGAAAGAAAGCACAGATAGACATAACATGTTATACAAAGGTGGAAAATGCAAAATAAGACAAATCATTCGAAATGAGCATGGATCAAAAGAAAATTTTTGAAGTCTTGCCAATACAACAAGATTGTTGTGGGGCTTCTACCACCCTCCCCCCTGCCACTTTCTGTCTTATTATGTTTTTCCAATATTCTGTTTCGTATTTTTGTTCTTCTAATTACATTGGGGCATCCAACCTCTTTCCCCCACTATGATTCTTTTCAGATTGAACAAAACCAAGAAAAACAAAACCAAAATAATGGCAGTAATGGAGTACATTTGTGCTAGCAATGAAATCAAAGACTCGGGAGAGATGCAGATGAGTCGTCTACTAATGGGCTTAGAGTGCTATGACCTGGGTAATGGGCATGTCCCTGACCTATGGCAAAGCAAGGGCAAGCAGATACCGAACAACTGAAACTACATACATTTTTATGAATGAAAAGCAAATGTTTTCACACACCAGACTTTTTGAAATGATAAATGGGGAAATACATTTTCTGATACAAAAATGCTGTTTGAAATGTACAAAAGTTAAAAAAAAAAAAGATTAGGCATTTTGTTGGAAACAACATCCCAATACTTCCCGCTTTTTCAACATTGTGGCAATTTCTTTAAACTGTCAGTAATGAATATAGCTACAAAGCCAGCATCTAAAAAGATTTCTTAAAACACCACACACACAACTTAAAAAATTATGCTACTTGAGATGCTGTTTTTTTTTTTTACATAATACCTGAGAAAACAACCCCACACACATAATAACTAGCTCCTGTGCTGGCTGCACAGTATAGGAGACACTATTGAGTACTAATACATCTGGTATACTATTCGATTCCACACATTTACTACCGCGCAACTCACACACGCATGCATTCCCACTACAATCTGCATACGTGGTACACCTTTTTGAAAATACCCCATTTCTGTAATGCATCCTTACACCCAGTACCTGGACTGCTGACCATTTAGTGATGTATTAACAAACAGATCCAACTTTAAAAAAAATCTTTTTCACCCACTACATCTTTCAAATAAATTTTGGATAGTATCTGAAACCAGCAGTTTTTATTTTGAAATCGACTTTCTACAATGCTCCTGCTTTGACTCATCCCTGAAGCAAGTCAAAAAGTGCGACTGCTTGCCCGTCCCCATCCTTAGTCACCTAACCCCCCTTTTCCCATCCCTATTATCTAGAAAATTTTAATGCGTCCCCTTTCTGCATCCTTTTCACTAAAATTCTGGAACAGCTTTTCCCACCAGCCCCCAAAAGAACAAACGTCTAGTTAACATTTTCCATTTTTCCACGAAAGAAAAACCATAAGTCGCTGTGTCAGCAAATACGTTTTTATCTGTCCGTCTATTGTGTCCACATAAGGGGCCGGGGTTAGTGTTGAGGTTAGTGTTAGAAAACAGTTAATAGCGGGTATGGGATGACCGTCTCCTGGTCGGTCTGAATGTTAGAATTGCATGTGGACACAATAGCAGGCAGATAAAATGGTATGTAGCTTAACACACAAGGGTAACTATCTCGCAATATTCTGGAGCTTTAAATCAGAATCACTGGTCCTATCAAAACCCCAAACTTGTGCATTGGACTTCGGTGTTCGCAAATTTCGAGTTTTGTTATCGAAGTGGTTCAAGCCCCAAGACAAAATTTGAATTTGTTGTGGGAATTTTAAAAGGAGCCTGAAATAAACCCTGTAAGAAAACTATTGACCGGGCGGGTTTCTTTTTTCAATCTTCCCTGC
The DNA here is from genome assembly GCA_030674155.1 of Stramonita haemastoma. Lineage (NCBI taxonomy): Eukaryota > Metazoa > Mollusca > Gastropoda > Neogastropoda > Muricidae > Stramonita > Stramonita haemastoma. The sequence continues at coordinate 61,511,385 of CM060320.1, read as the reverse complement.
CCTAAAATGTACATGTGTATCCATCCTAAACCTCCTTTCTCTTCTGTGCTTCTCCATTTAACCCGATTTCCCCGCAACTACCCCCCTCTCATCGTCTCACAACTACACACTCGCTGAAAAATGTTAAAAAGCTCAAGTTGTGTAATATGACCCTCATAGGAAAATCATTGAAAAGTTGCCCTTATTCATTTTTGATATTTTGAGGTATCTGGCACTTTCCTACCCAATGACTGCATAGTTTATGAAACATTTTCGGTAACTTAACTTTTTATTTTGACAAAAAAACCCCAAACCATTGTTAAAATATTTTAAGGGCCATATTATTACAAACTCATTTTCTTAATCATTTGATCCGATTCGTTAAAAAAAACTAACAGAAAATGATTAAAACCAGCCCCAAAAGCCATGATTATTAGAACAAAAAGTATCTTAATTATCAAATTGTATCATTCAAAACCATAGATAAAACTTCCTTTAAAAAGCACCAGAAATAATCACCATAGTGTCTAGGGCATGGGACAGTAGTATTTTTTCAAACAAAGATTCCATTGATTTTTTTTAGGATAGGAAAATACAGCCAAAAAAAGGAATTTGGTTTAAAAATAGTTTCTTCAAAAAGTCAATACAAGTTGCTCAAGTAATTATTTGATCAGTTTTATGATAAAAAAGAAAACCAAAAAAAAATATAGGACACGTTTACGTTATATTATCTTACGAGCATAAAAGGGACATTTACATAAGTTTACTCAACTGAAAAAAAGATTTTGGGGGGTTTATGTTTGATTTTATATCAATTCACTTCAAATTCGAAATACACAATTAACCGTGTAACAGATACCGAGTTACTCAAATGTGTAATACCGAGGCATATTACACCCGCCATTTTTCCTTTGTAGGCAGTACTTATTCTTTCTATATCGAGGATAATGGGATAAGCACTCTTGTGCTTTTTTTCATCCATGACCCGTGTGTATGCAGTATTGAAATTGTCAGCCATTTTTTGTTTTTTTAAAAAAATTGAATGACAAATAGAATATTGTTTCAATCTGCAGATTTTTCTGCATCTTAACAGGCATTTACCTACTGTACCTCATGTTACATGCAGATTGTATAATTATCAATTTTTTGACGTTTATTGGGGGTATCAGTTTTTTTTAAATTTCACATTCTTACAAATGAAAACATTTTTGATCTATTTGTAAACAAATATTCAAGTTTTGCATTTAGATTTTAATTTTTTGAAAAAATATGTACAAAATTTGCATCAACAAAAAAGCATTCGAAAGAATTATCAACTTTTCTTAATTTGGTAATTATCTAGAATAAAATTACAGCGTTAAAGACATGAATTCTTCAAAAAAAACATATTTCAATTGTAATCATTTCAAAAGATAGATAATAACATAATCAAAATTATCAAGTCATAAGGCATAACAATTTTTTTTCAGAAAAAATCCAGTTTCTTTCCAAATTTCAATATAAAAAAGAGGAAAAGCCTCCATGAAAAACACAGTTCTTTCAATCTATGTCAATGAAAATTACGTAAATACCATAGTGCATTAAAAAAAGGGGCATTTTGATTCAAAAACAAAATTCCAATTTCCTATTCACTTCAAATAGGAAAAGCACAATCAACCGTGTAACAGATACCGAGTCACTCAAATATAAAATGCCAAGGCAATATACGCCAGTTTTCCATAGTAGGCAGTATTAAAATTGTTAAGCCATTTTTTATTTCATAACAATTTTCAAAATTACAAATGAACAAAAACCGTTTCAACCTGCCAGATATTTCTGCAACAGGCATTTATTTCATTTTGTTATCGTTTCACTACTGCACCTCATTTACATGTGGGTTGCAAATCACTGATGTTTTTGCTTTTGGTGTATTAAATGTTCTAAAATCCTGGTCATTACTTTTTCCTTTTTGTACTTAAAAAATCATTTCTGCATCAATATTAACGTACACATATTTATCTTCTATTTTGTATTTTCTGGATAATGGGTTCTTAAAAAAATCATTTCTTGCATCAATATTAACGTACACATATTTATCTTCTATTTTGTATTTTCTGGATAATGGGTTCTTGACAGCAAACTGAAAAAATGTAACGATGTTTTTCCCTGATTTTATTTCTAACGTCTATAGCAACATCTGCCCTAATGTGAGTTGCATACTCAAGACTTATCACAAATGAACACATTATTTTTGTGTGAATTAGTTGCTGCTCTTCTAGCCAATATATCCCATATACATGGTGACTTGTGACTACATTTGGATTGATCATCTCGCGTTACATCTCATTTTGTTTTAATGAAGTCTGCGTCCTTTATCATTCTGAATTTTTCACAGCAGTTGCCACAGGGAGAGATGGGATATGTCTATAGTAACGGTTTTTCTTGTAGAAGACTTATCGATAATGAGCGTCCTTGATAGATGGTCCTCCTTGCATACCGGTAGTGTCGTCTTCCTCTTCTACATTGGGAATTCTTGTCATGTAGACTGTCATATGACATCTGAAAAAGAAATAAAAGCTGTCTATTTGCTTGAAAAGTGGCAAAAGAATGGACTGGAAGGCAGAAAATAAAGAGGATGGAAAGATAAGGGTAAATAGTCTGATACCAAAAGGGAAATTTTTCATTGAGTAAGACAATGGAGAATTTAATAAAACTTCTTCTGTGCGTTGCGTGCGTGTGTGCATGCGCGCGCGCGTGTGCGTGTGTGCGTGTGTGTATGGAGAACTGGGGGAGGTGGTTACTAGGGAAACGTCGAAATGCCGACTTGGCAAAAAAAACAAAAAAATTACGGGGGGGGGGGGGGGGGGGGGGGGGTGAGAGATAAAACTGACAGATTGACTTTGATTGCATAGGGAACAACAGTGAAAGAGAGAGGCCATGAGAAAAACAAAAATTGCCTATGGAGGGAGAAGGGTAAAATCAAGAAAAAAAAATACGGAAAGAAGTAGAGAATTAGAGACAATTAATAATGTGTTCTGTGTGTTTTGTGTGTGTATGTATGTATGTGTGTGTGTGTGTGTGTGTGTGTGTGTGTGTGTGTGTGTGTGTGTGTGTGTGTGTGCGTGTGTGTGTGTGTGTTGAGTTGAGGAAGGGAGGGTGTTGCCCATGAAAAAGGGGGAGTCTGTCAGCTAGCCGATTCTTATAGTAAACATTTCCCTTTTATGAATCCCGATACCCTTTGTTTAGTACTTCGCATGTACTCCCTCCCTTCAACAAAGAATGTTCACTTGCTACCTTGTGTAGGCTCGTGAGGTAGCAGACAAGGGAAGTAATTGGCATGGAAGAGTTAGAATTCATTAATCGGTTTTCACTGTTCCTCATCCTTTTTCCTTTTCATGGATTTTGCTAATTTGTAGAGATGCACCATGCCTGATTTGTCTAAAATATATTTTTTAAACTTAAGTAAATGAAATTCAATGACAGTCACAAAACAATTTTGAATATTTTGAGTTAAAATGGAATAGAACTTTAAATAAAGCTGCTTTAGCCAACACCGAGTGACTCTTGGTTAACATATTACTATTTTGAAATATCTTTTATACTGTTTGTTACAATAAAAAGGAAAGCAAAATTTTATTAGAAAATATGGCTGCTTTTCCAGTGGTTTTTTGAATTTACAGACAGAGCACAAACATTCACTAATCTATTGTTTTATCAACTGACACAGCACTATAGCAAAAATGATGAATGTTGAAATCAGAACTTCTATGCTTAAATTCCAGAGTCAAACAAATGATCTCATGTAATAGTATTATTATTTCGTCTGCAATGCAGAATTTTAAAATCGAAATAGTACAAATAAGACTACATCAGGAGGCATAACTTCTTACTTCTTGAAACCGATCAAACACATGCAATAGCCTTGCTGAAGTTTGGAACAAACATAGGCACAGCTATCAGGCTACCTTTTCTTCAACATCTTAATGATTGGCAATGGAAATCAACACAGGCATTGTCATGATATTCTATTTGATTTATTCTGTTCACATTGTCTTAACATTCTGGAGAAATTAATATAACTGGAAAATCATAATGTGGTTTAAAACCACAAACACTGATAGTGTATGGATTTGATTCAATCAATTTGGAGCAGAATAGATTTGTAATTGTTCAATAAAATTCCACCTCTGGCTTTGCTGCCTCAAGTACAAAATGCTTTGATCTTAACTCCGAAACAAAAAAAAATCATGATTTTTTCTATAAAGATTTTCACATTAATTTTGCCACTTAATGGCTTAAATTTTATTTTAGTCAATGTTGCTTTTTGTAACAGAATGATTTCATAGTAGTTTTCTTGCAGAAATTAACAGTTTTTGCATCTTTTGTTCTACACACTAAAACTACAAAACAATATAACAATCAGTTAAAAAGGGACCGGAATTCACAATCCTTTTTGAAAGATGCATTCCACCTCAGCTTGTGCTTTATTTACTCAAATTCAAAATGGTCTGATACCATTTCAAAATGATAACTCTTTAAAGACAGTATCACATTCTATTTTTTTAAACTTTACTACTTCAAGTAGATTCCTCACCTGTAAACAGTCATACGACACTGCCACAGCAAAACTTCCAGTCCATGATGGTGTACTTGGTTCCAGTTTCAGCTCCTGAAAGAGAGAGTGAGTCGTGATCAGTACCATGGAAACTCCTGATTTGGGGTGTCGAAAATTGCATTCATTTCAGTTATGTTAAAAAGATAGAATGTATGGTTAATCTTTACAGATTTGCCTTTATTTAGTTTATCTTTTCAGCTCAAAATAATTTATATGGGAATTCTCACATTTAGTTGATTTGATCAGCAAATGTACAAAAAACGACTATCATGTGAAATGCACAACACTTCTATTATATTTTATATATGATACTTAAATAGTTTTTTCACTAGCAGTTGTGGACAGATTAACAATTTGTTCACAAATGAAACAATGGGGTAGATTGGGATGAGAAGGAAATAACTGAAAAAGGAGGCAGCAAAATACACAACTTAAACAACAAAAGACACACACAATGAAACAAAGGACGAGCAATTTTCCTTCAAGTAAAAATCTGAAAAAAATGGACTGAAAAGTATCGGTCAGAAATGAGGCAAAGAATGGAAGTAAAAATAGACACCCCTTACCTCTGTTTTTGAAAACTCAAGTCATGATAGCTGCCATAACAGATCAGGTCACTGGCTCTTGATTCTAGCTCCTGGGCCCCTGAAAACTAAAATTCATCATTAGTAAGACTGAAACATCACACATTTATGGCTCAGATTGTAATGTATTTTATTTATCATTTCGAGAGTTTTAATTAACCACACCTTTTCATTAAAGCTTTCCATGTTTCATCAAACTAGTAACTTGTGACGCAGTCATTTTATAGTGTTCATGAACCAGATAAGGGACTATGAAGCTACTCTAATCAAAAGCATCATTTTAGAATATCTTTTGTTTTATTTTTAAACTAGATAATATTTTCAACACTATCATGATATCCCATTCTGGATATGGATGTTGCTATGTCTACAGCAACAAAACAAGTTTTCTTGGAAGAGCCTAAGTATCTCAACTTTTTTTCCTCATAAACACAAAATGAGTTTAAACTAAGAGCTACTTGCATATCAAAATCATCTGCGACTGTAAGTACTTACATATGCAAGGCCTTGATACAGCATCTCCCCCAGATGATAGCCCCACTCCTGAAGACTCCAGATGCTCCACATGACGACTCACCAGACTAGGACCCGTGTGGAATTAGGTGTGGAAGGATCCTAATGTAATTAATGCTTTTTGAATAAATGGGTGGGATCAAATCACACCCTCATGACTACTGTCCCACTGTGTAGGTAGTGTTATTTTTCAATACTAAGATCACTGTCACCAAGATTGCCCTTTGATCTCTTCCAAATATTTTACATCTGTTTATTCTATTACTGTATTAGTGGTTCACATTTTCTTATCTATTGTCGGCTTTAGTTCTTTCATGTCATTGGATTCTATTTCACTTTACTTTCGTCAGGTTTTTCTTCAGCGAGAACTCTGATGCAATCAAGTGTGTGACTTTTGAAGCTTCAAAAGCAATTGACTTGGTAGCGAGGAGGCAAAAGCTGTACAAAAAGCTCAACTTCGGGAGCAAAATTTGTTCAGAGCATAAGGAAATAAACGAGACTTGTACCATTTCTTGTGAGCAGTGCCGACATCTCACAGCTGATTTTGGTCATGCTAATTTATCAATCTGCTATGAAAGCAATTTCTGCAGCCAGTGGCTTTGCATAGAAGGTAAAATGTAAAGTTTACCATGATCGAGTGGTGGTTGAGAGCGAGGCGTCCGAGACCTCAGTTTCTTCAGGGGCTAGCATATTGAGGGAGGTGCCCATCTCCCCTACCTCGCTGCTGTACCTTCCCCGTCTCGAAGAAGGCAGGTACCCATTTACAGTTGGGTGAACTTGGGGACTATACTGAAGCCATAGCGCACACTCACCTATCCGCGGGGTAACCACGCCCAATGCTTTCTAACCTTACTTTCAGGTTAAACAGCATTGAGTGGGACTGTCTTGTGGAAAGGGCGATTGTTCGTGTGCCTTAGCTTCAGTACAGCCCTCCAGTTAACCCACCTGTTAAGTTAACTGGGAAACTGTACTAAAACGACGTCACCTATCTGCAAGGCAACAACACTCAACGCTACCTAACCATTGCTTCAGGTTAAACAGCGTTGAGTTTGGTTACCTACGGATAGTGAACAGTCACCCATCCACAAGGTAACCCAATGCTGCCTAACCTTACCTTTAGGTTAAACAGCATTGGGGGGTGGGGGGGGGGGGGGGTGGGGATGAAGGGGGCGGGGGGGGGGGCGGGGTGCCTTGCAGACAGTGAACAGTCACCCATCCACAAGGTAACCCAATGCTGCCTAACCTTATCTTCAGGTTAAACAGCATTGGGGGGGGGGGGGGGGGGGGGGGGAAGGGTGCCTTGCAGACAGCGAACAGTCACCTGTTCACAAGGTAGCCCAATGCTGCCCAACCTCTTTAGGTTGAACAGCATTGGAGGGGGGAGGAGGGGGGGGCAGGTGCCTTGCAGACAGTGAAGTCACCTGTCCACAAGGTAACCATGCCCAATGCCATCTAACCTTATCTCCAGGTTAAACTGCATTAGTGGCCGGGGAGGGGGGGGGGGCTTGCGGACAGTGAACAGTCACCCATCCACAAGGTAACCATGCCCAATGCCATCTAACCTTAGCTTTAGGTTAAACAGCATCGGGCCTGGTCGTCTTGTGGAGAGGGTGACTGTGTGCCTTGGCTTCAGTGCAGTCCTCCAGTTCACCCAGCTGTTAATGGTACCTACCCTCTTTGGGGACAGGGAAGGTAAAGCAGCGAGGGAGAGGAGACGAGTACCACCCTCAAGGTGCTGGCCTCTGGAGAAGCTGAGGTCTTAGACACCTCGCTCCCAAAGGACCACATAAGTTATGGGACACCTTTACCCTACTCTCTGTAGATTCCAATATTGAACACTGGATTACTAAAATTGCCCACTGCTCTGAATATTGTTCCTAATGCGACAGGTTATCTGTACCTTCTCTCATGCAAATCATAAATGCATAAAATATCAAATCTTACCCAAGCTCTGGTTCGGTCCAGTATGATCTGAATACATACACGCGTCTTCATGAAAACGCAGCACTGGGCGATACAATAACTCCATTTTGAATACTTAAGGGAAGCTGCCGACAAACTAATTCCCTTAACATCAGAGTCAGCGCAAAAAGGATTCCGAATCCTCTTGTCACCATAATTATTTCAAGAGGCTTGAGGTGTCGAATGCAACCCTACCGTTTCAAATAGATTTTAAAATCTCAAACGGACAGCTTGCCTCCTCCTACCACTCAATGCTCTGAAGCTTTAAGTCGGTTAATTTCACGAGCGTGTGTCCCTTGTATCGTACTGTATAATTATGTGATTGAAGCTCTGGCCACACAGCGACAAATTTGAAACAACTCTCAAAAATTGTTTGCCGGTTTGTTTCATCAACGACTGGTCTAAACAAATTTAAACGTTCAATCTTAATTACAATGTCGAAAACCAGAGTGTGTCAGGGCCTTGAGATGGAATCTTTCTTTCAGATCTCACGAAAATATGTTCCAGATGGTTTAAATTTTTTGTTTTGTTTCCTGTATCCTCCATTCCCTAACCTTTAACCATACGGGCCTAGCACAGTGAAAGTCATGCATGCAAAGCATCGCTGTGTTCGTGGTGAAGTCGTTGCAGCGAAGTATCTGATAAAGACAACCAGAAATGTGTAAGAAATATACATATTGTCTAAGGAAAAAGAGGAGAGAGAGAGAGAGAGAGAGAGAGGAGAGAGAGAGAGAGAGAGAGAGAGAGAGAGAGAGGGGGGGGGGGGGGGGGGAGAGAGGGAGAGAGGGGGGGAGGGGAGAGGAGAGAGGAGAGAGAGAGAGAGAGAGAAGGGAGAGAGGGGGGAGGGGAGAGAGAGAGAGAGAGAGAGAGAGAAAGAGGGAGAGGGAGGGAGAGAGAAAGAGAGAGAGAGAGGAGAAAAGAGGAGGAGGGAGGAGAGAGAGAGAGAGGAGAGAGAGAGAAGAGGAGGGGGGAGGAGAAGAGAGAGAGAGAGAGAGAGAGAGAAGGGGAGAGAGAGAGAGAGAGAGAGAGAGAGAAAGATTCATTTCGAGGATAATCAGATGAGAATTGAATAAACGACTGTACGCGTGCGTGTGTGTTTGTTTTGTGCGTGCTGGCGTGTGTGTTTGTTTTGTGCGTGCTGGCGTGCGTGCGTGAGCGCGCACCTGCTCATGCCTACCTGCTGCTAACCAGCAAGCTTACTTAACATTATATTCAGACATATCTAGTACCATAATGTCTACAAAACATTTCTTCATACTCACATTTACATGGTGGCTGAAGTCACAGGTCGGTACCACAGTGGCAGTGATACCCACAGCTGTTGGAAGCTTGATGGCAATTTTCGGCTGGTGAATGTTCATCAATGGAAAATTCAGTCACTGCAGTGAAGGTAGCAAAACGTTGCATGTTTTCCAAGTCCCATCAGAGCTTCTTGGCTTCGGAAGCTGGGTTAGGCCGTCGTTCGGAGCGTTTCGCACGGTGAGCAGGGCTGCAATATGTTGTCTGGCCTGTTGTGTTGATACTGCTGTATTCCATTTGCTGTGCTGCTTGACGTCTTTCTGGGCTTCGAAATGGACTGTAGACCTATCTGTCTGCTCTTGATTTTTTTTTTTACCAGCGAGTCAGTAGTCTTATTACCAAGAAAAGGAGAATTGGAGGGGGGGGGGGGGGGGTGTCCACTGATGAGTATCGTATGGCACGTGCAAGGGGAGGCAAAACAGAACGATAGGCTGTTCAAGTCAGTTTTTCTTTTGTTTGATTGCAAGTGTTAGTAATTGAACCGGTTTTCTATGAAGTATACACGCAGTCTTTGATGCTGGTTGCTGCGGTTTTCCCCGTCTCCCGCTTCAGTTTTGTGGTTTGTGGAGCCGTATTTAGGAGCATAATTCCAGTTTTATATTTCAGGGCACCAGATGTAGATCCCTAACAGTCCTTTTCAAACTATATTCTCAGCAAAGATGTCAGTGCACGAGTCATTCACACATCGGTGTAAACATGGATCTAGGAGTCATTCACATAGCGTAAACATGGTCATGGGTCATCACAAAGCGTAAACATGGGTCCAGGAGTCGATTACTAAGTGGGTCTGAAGGTGTTCAAGGATGTGCAACTTTTCTCTGGTCGGGGCTGTTGGGATGTCCTGAAAATGTTCAAGCATCTTGTTCTGAATTGAAGATTCCTTTAGTTTTGCTTTTTGGTTGGCTGGGGCAGTCTTCCTTAGTTTGCTCGTTGATAGGCTGGGTAGCTTTCCGTTCTTTAAAAGACTGAAGATAACCCAGGTCGTCTCTCTGGCATTTACCTGTGAACATAAAGGTTTGGGCTTGTGTTGATCTGCACATAGTTCAATCAGCGATACGTGCAGTACATTTCGCTACGCATATACTTCATATTGTATGTTTTTATACATTTGATTTATGCTCCATTTTGTGTATGTGAATTGTGTATGTGTGTGTGCGTGCTTGCGTAAGCGCGCGCGCGTGTGTGCGCGAGTTCTTTGTGTGTGTGTACGTTCATGTGTATGTGCGCCTCAACCTAGCCTTGGGAAATACGCCGGGTTTAAATCGTAACCGTTTTGTCTAGTTCTGACAGCTTGGTAGAAGAAAATCACGAAATTAGACAATTTTATATTTTGGTCCGAAACTACCTTTGCTTGTTTCAAACAATTAAGGAAATGGCTCGACTTTTTTTGGCAGTTATCTCTTCAAAAAAAGCTCCACACAAGTTAAAACTTCAATGCTATATTTGTGTGAAAACTAGTCACTCAAATAAAAAATGGCCGCCTGCCCTGCATTTGAAACCGGTGTGCTGGGATAAGATTATGACTAGAAAGCACTGACACGTAAAATTAGAATGCACAAAATAAATATTACCAACCTTTGTATAGCATGAAATATTCTGCATGCTGACTATCACAATTTCATTTAGGACTCTTAAGACAGCAGTACAAATCCATCACAACTTCAGTTGCAAATCTAAATCTCCCATTTCGCGCTCACTTGTCTGCACACGCCACGCAAGCCGGTCAACTCTGCTAAATTTGCCGTAGAGGGGTTAGTCCTATATTTGACCAATCAGTGGCGAGTATTGCCCCGCTGAAATTTTCCACCAAAACTATGCACACAGCACCATGCCTGCAGCTATTTGTTTTGGGCATTTTTTGTGTTTTAGTTTTTTAGGGTTTTTCTATGTGTTGCAAGTAATTAGCTTTTTTTCGTGACAACTGCCAGTCGGCTTTACTTACTAATGGCTATACAGAATAGATGACAGGGTATGGAAAAAAAGGACAAGGGAGTGGGGAAGATCTAAGCCACCATTGAGATGACTGTTCAAAGAAATTTTACCTGGCTTTTATAATATCACACTCCCCTGAAAATCTTTCCGATGAGAATACAGACTATGGCTCAGTGTGCAAACGCACGCAAAACACCTTGCTTACAAGTTTAAATCAGTTCTACCTTTCAGAAGAGTCGGCAGTTTGTGCCGGTAAGAACCGAGACAAATATATTGTAAAGGCATTACAATGGTGTCTGTGGACATCATCCTCGAAGTTGGAATATGCTAACTTACTGCTGAGCAAATATGATCGCATACTTAAAGAATCTCACCACTGGTGAACCTCGGACCTGTATCTGATGATGGATAAATCTTGTGTGCATGTTTAAACCCCACTCATCTATCGTGGAAAAGTAGGCCATGGCTAGTGGTATGGACCTCCTCAACATGGATGTGCTTTGCCAGATTTTTCTCGCCCTATACACTGCTGTGATGGCTAAAATGTTCCTATACGCAATATCTGACCATTGCTGAACCTCGGAGCTCTAGCCACAAAGATCGAAGAAATAACAACAAAATGTGTAACTCAATAACAAACGAAATTCAACACAATCAACAAAAATAACATTAGTTACCTGTAAAGTTAGGTCAAAACTGCCCGTAGTGGCAACAGAGCAGTCATGCTCCGTTGTCACACTGCACTTGTGTCTTTTTCCTCCTCCTTTTTCTTCATCTTCTCTTTCTTCTTCTTCATCTTCTCCTTCTTCTTCTCCTTCTTCTTCACTCCTCAGCAGTCAGTGTGTTTTTCAGGCTGTCTCTTGACTAAGTTCAACCCCGCGAGGACCTTGTCTCTTTAGGTGCTGTGTGCATGTCTAGGTTTCTGTCACACCCGACCGCGGAGGGTTCCTCTACAACGAGTGAACCTGAACTGGTAGCAAGTCATATAAAAAGTAAAGTGTTCGCTGGCCCTGCAACACACTGCTCAACCCTGTGTGGGAAAACAGTTATTTTTTCCACGTGCATCATGCATCTGTGATAGGTTGACACAATAGTTCCCCCACCTCTCTCTCTCTCTCTCTCTCTCTCTCTCTCTCTCTCTCTCTCTCTCTCTCTCTCTCTCTCTCTTCTTCGGATGAGACTTTAAACCGAGGTCCCGTGTGCGAACGCACGCAGAACATCTTGCGCACACGTTAAATCCTGTTCCGCTTATAGTAAGAGTAGGCCATCGTGTGCCGGTGGGAACAGATGACATTTACAAAACTGCATACACACGGGGACTGGATGTAAAAAGCACAAGAGTGCTCATTCCATTATCCTCGATATAAAAGAATAAATCAATCAAAATCAGATCTCTCTCTCTCTCTCTCTCTCCTCTCTCTCTCTCTCTCTCTCTCTCTCTCTCTCTCTCTCTCTCTCTCTCTCATAAGGGCCTGGTGAAAAAAACCTCTGGCATATCCATATAACCTCAATAAAACAGTCGAGTTCGAATTTGAGTACTCTCATTTTTTCTCTGATCTATCCCCGATAAAGGCAGAGACATGAGTGCTTATTCATTTTTTTCTCGAAATAAAAGAATTTGATTATTTCATTCATTGATTCTCTTTCTCTTTCTCATCAGAATGCTGTTTTGTTTATATGTACAAATTCATCCGGCTGTTAATGGGTATCCACCCTCTTTAGGGTCAAAGCAACAAGGGAGAGAAGATGGGCACCGCCCTCAATATGCTGGCCCCTAGAGAAGTTGAGGTTTCTGACATCTCGCTCCCCTACAACTGCATAATTTATGGTATTGGACACCTTTACCTTTTATCTTTACGAACGCGAGATGTTTCAGTACTAAAGCACAAAGTAGTTTGTTCTTCTACTGGAGTCAGACAGGAGCAGAGCCAAGTATACTGTGAATTGTTGCTGTTTTCTGTGCGTGACTTTCTGCCGATAGCTGCACTGTTGGTAGAGGGGAAAATTGGTACTCAGCAGAAACGGTACATATAGCAGAAACGATACATATAGCAGATATAGTGCACACAGCAGAATTGGTACGCACAGCAGAATTGTACATACAGTAGAGGACAGAAGTGGTACACTCAGCAGAATTGGTACATAAAGCATAATTGGAACACGCAGCAAAAGGAGGTAGTAAACTGAAATGCTGTGTGATTGGCAACATCATAATAATCCAAAAGGAACTGGTAAAGCAAAAACATAAGAGAAAAAATATTTTTAAAAAGATTAGCCATATACTCAATTCCAACGGTATTTACAATTTTGCACAGAGCACAACATTGTTCATGACTCAGTTTATCACAATAACAATATAAAAAAATCAGAGGGTACAACTAACTACACTGATAAGCGGTACAGTGTGTGGTGTTTAACCTCGGGTAGGAATAAAGGGCACATAGTGCCCTAGCTGTGCTGTGTAACAGGCCAACAGCTGTGAAATCTCCCCTTAACTGAAAGAAATCACAACTGCACTATCATTGTCCTGGAACAACTAAATTGACAATCCCACACATATAACACATAACTCAATAACTTTTACCCCGCTGAATTTTCCTATGGACAGCAAGTGTACCTAACGAAACACACACTTACGCGCGCACACTCAAACACACATTCATTGTTTCATTTTTTCCTTTATGGAATAAACACTCATATGCTTTTTTTTTTTTTACATCTAGTCCCCATGTACATGCAGTTTTGTAAATGACATATGTTCCCACCGGCACACGATGGCCTTCTCTTACGAAAACAGGATTTAACGTGTGCGCAAGGTATTACGCACGCGTTTGCACACGGGGCCTCGATTTAAAGTCTCAACCAAAGGATTTTTGGGGAGAGTAGAGTCAGCACTGATATTAACTCCACGAGAAAATAACCCTCGAGCGGAGGTCGTTAAATTGCGAGCACGCGCACATGCAATATGCCGTGTGAGGTTCCTCCGTAGAATAGAACTACAGAAGTCGAAGAATTTTTTATAGGCGTAAAAAGCCACTGGCGTTAGATTACCTGGGTGATTATCTAATTCATTTGAATACTGTGTGATAATGTGTGTGTTTGTATATGGGTTTACACATTGATATATTCGTATAATCATTTACAATTTCATTCTCTTCTTAACATTGGTGTCTGTCAATTTTTTTTTTACAGTCTACGTATTTTGCAACACCCTTTCGAAGACAACATTTAGAACCAATTGAGTATGATAATGCTATGGGTATGATCTGACTGAGTTTCGGCT
>CM060320.1:61477239-61492239 GCA_030674155.1 Stramonita haemastoma | reverse complement strand
ATACTCATGCAAGCACACACATACACACAGACACACAAACACACACGTGCGCGCGCACATACACAGACACAGACACAGACACACACGTACACTTACACACAGGCACACGCACACACACACACACACACACACACACACACATACATACATACATACATACATACATACATACATACATACATACATACATACATACATACATATACACACAAACACACACACAAGCACGCACACAAACACACACAAACACGCGCGCGCGCGCACAAACACGCACACACAGACACAGACACATACACATACACTCACACACACACAGTGTCCTTCAGCAAAGCCAGACACTGGCCAGATGCTTCTGAATCCCTTTCCAGATCCCCCATCAGTTTGTTCTGCTAGGGGGATGAGTTAGGGATTTGCTTGTATTAGTGTGCTGTTTAGGGATTGTTTGTATCAATGTGTTGTACAGGGATTTGTTTGTATCAGCTTGTGGTATAGGGATTAGCTGGAGATTGTTTGTATCAGTGTGTTTGTACAGGTATTAATTTGTTTGTATCGGTGTGGTGTACAGGTATTTGTTTGTATCAGTGTGTTGTATAGGGATTTGCTTGTATTATGTGTTGTACAGGGATTTGCTTGTATCAGTGTTGTATAGGGATTTGTTTGTATCTGTGTGTTGTACAGGGATTTTTTTGTATCAGTGCGTTGTACAGGGATTGTTTGTATCAGTGTGTTGTACAGGGATTGTTGTATCACTGTTTTGTATAGGGATTTGTTTGTATCGGTGCGTTGTACAGGGATTAGATAGGCATTGTTTTTATCAGTATGATGTACAGGGATTGTTGTATCATGTGTTTTGTATCAGTGCGTTGTACAGGATTTGTCTGTATCAGTGTGTGGTAAAGGGATTTTGTTTGGGATTGTTTGTAATAGTATGTTGTACAAGGATTTGTTTTTATCAGTGTTTTGTACAGGGATTTGTTTCACTGTGTTGTACAGGGATTTGCTTGTATCGGTGTGCTGTACAGAGATTCGCTTGTATCAGTGTGATGTACATAGATTAATTATGGAGATGTCCTACAAGGGCATTTTCTACAGAGAGATGTTGTACAGAAATCAGCCAGGCAGATGTTTGTATCAGAATATTGGGCAGGGATTGCCCCGAGTAGATGCTTGCATCATTCTGTTGCACAGGGAAGGGGTGGAATGAGGATGAAGGGGGGGGGGGGGGTTACAAACCCTGTCTAGCCCTCGGATTAGCCCTCTCTTGTTGGGATGGAAGCATTCACCAAGTTCACACCCGACTTTAACAATTATGCAAATGTTCTTGATTGCAGCTAGCTAAGACTAGTTTTTTTTGCATGTTTAATCCATCAATTTTGCATTGCAAACAGGCTATATTTATCTCTCTGTCTGCCTGCCTGTCTGTCTCTTTATTTCTCTACCTCAGTAGCTGTTTTCCTCTATCTCTCCGTGCCTCTTTTAGCCTTTTCTCTCTTTTTATCCTCTGTGACCTCTCTCTCTCTGTCTTTCTGTCTGTCTATGCCTTTCTCTCTCTCTCTCTCTCCTCTCTCTCTCTCTCTCTTCTCTCTCTCTTCTCTCTCTCTCTCTCTCTCTCTCTCTCTCTCTTTCTCCGACGCAAATAGAAAAAAACAAGTTGATTGTTCACGGCGATTGGCTGAACAGACAAAAAAACAAAACAAACCAAGTGTCAAGTCTGACAAGTTCACCAGATCAAGTGTTACGCACAACCACACACTTCTCTTTCTCAACATTGACAACTGAATATTTCATCCCACTACATCCACTGCTCTCCTTCCCTCTCTGATTGGTTTGCAGACAAAACAAGGCTCAGTGCTGCTCAGAATGCAATAAAAAAACCTCTGTGCCTCTGGAACATCCACTTGCTAAACCTAGAACATTCTCTCCTTCGGTCATGAAATAACAAAAAGAAAGAGCAGAAGGAGAATAATTATAAAGAGGAAGAAGAATGCAAAGAAGAATTGTGAAGAAGACTACAGGAATTGCGCAGAAGAATTGCGAAGAAGAAGAAGAAAAAGAATTATGAAAAAGAATTGCGAAGACGAATTGCGAAGAAGAATTGCGAAGAAGAGATGCAAAGAAGAAGAAGAATTACAAAGAAGAATTGCGAAGAAGAATTGCAAAGAAGAATTGCGAAGAAGAATTGCGAAGAAGCAGAAGAAGAAGAATTGTAAAGAAAGAAGAAGGCAAAGAAAAAGAATGCAAAGAAGAAGAAGAAGAATGCAAAGAAGAAGGCAAAGAAGAAGAATGCAAAGAAGAAGAAGAATGCAAAGAAGATGAAGAAGAAGAATTAAAGAAGAAAAAAAATCAGAGAGAGAATAAAAATCACAAAAACCATGTTATAGGAAGGAGGGAGGACAGTGACTGTAGAAAACGACATATGGGGAAAGAAGTGCTCTGTGCTCTGCAAAGTACTTGGTCTGAAAGTGGGACAGTCAGTGTTCAGTTGAGTGGTTTTCTGTCCTGGACATCACTGTGTGTTTCAACGTTACTGTCTTAAAGGGAGCATACTTTTCCATTCCCTAGCGTGGCCTTAAAGAAAAACAAATAGTGAGGAAAAAGTGATGGCTTTGGGGAAAAGAAGACGGAGAAAGCAACAGTTATGAAATTGTCACTCTTTGTTTTAGTCTTCTTTGTCTTCTGTTTTGTCTTGTTGTCATTCTCATCTCTCTGTCTCTGTATCTATCTCTATCACAACTCTCCCCCCACACACACCACACACCACACACACACACACAACACACACACACACCACACACAAACACACACACACACAACACACAACACACACACACACACACCACACACACACACACACACACACATGCAAATTCTCTCCTTTCTTTCCATGCCTTCCTAGTTTATTCACGGACTAGACAAGCCTGAGTGCAGATTGAAATGAAAGAAAAATCCCCTGTCTCTGGCTCATCATACTGGTAATCCAGGGATCTCCTCTCCTAAAGCTGAAAATAATGGGGAAAAAAGTCCTCGCACAAAGAAGAAGAAGAAGAAGAAGAAGAAGAAGAAGAGAGAAGAAGAAGAAGAAGAAGAACAACAACAACAAACAACAACAACAAGAACAAAACGAATTGCTGAGAAGAAGAAGTGCAAAGAAGAAGAATTGTGAAGAAGAAATGTAAAGATATGTGAAGAAGAAAATTCCAATGGAGAATTGTGAAGTAGAAAAAATTGCAAAGAAGATGAAGAAGAAAAAGAAGAAGAAAAAAGGAAAAGGGGAGAGGAGGAGGACTGAGGAAAAGAATTGGAAGATATTAAAAAAAGATATGGAGAAGAAGAAAAAAATCTTCTACCTAAGAAATGATATAGAAGATAAACAGAAAACAAAGTAAATGAAAAGAGCAAAGTAAGAAAAGGTAAAAAAGACGGCAAGAAAATAACATATGAAAGAACAGAAAAAGGACAGATAGAGGAAGAAAGTGAAAAATGAAAGACAAACAGAAGAGGGGAAAAAAGGAAAGAAGGAAGGCAGGATGTATAGAAAATACAATTGATAGATGGATAGACAGACATCAGACATACAGATAGATAAACAGAAGATAGATAGATAGATAGATAGACAGATAGATGGATGGAGGATGGATGGATAGATAGATAGATAGATAGATAGATAGATAGATAGATAGATAGATAAAGTAGATATTACCATGTAATAACACCAAAATCCCTATGATTTCTTATGGGATTCGAACCCACAACCTAGCAGTCCATAACCCAAGGACTTACAACTGCACTATAACAGTTGGTGTATGTTGTATATTTCGTATTGTGTATACCTCTTTAAGTCCTGGTCGATTTCTTTGCATGCAATTTGGGCTGCTCTCTCCAAGGCAGAAGGTATGGTCACAAGATCAGCACCACCCATTGTTTCTTTCCTGTCTGCTTTGGGTGTACTTGCTTCTTTATGGGCGTGGCTTTTTTTCTAAAGAAATTTTGCAAGGGACAGTTCTCTTATTGCGTCTATTCTTTTACACGTGCTTAATGTGTGTTGCACACAAAGCCTCAGTTATCATCTCAACTGAAAGACTAGCACCGAGGCCTCTATACCAGGGTCTCGTGGATGCGGACAAATTTTCAGGCACAAACAGGGGTCAAACCAAGACTATTCACTTTTAAGTCAGGTGTGTTATCTCTAGACCACAGAAACATGTGTGCTTTATTTTCAGGAGGGAGTTCATGTCTGGACATATGACAGTCAGTGTTCAGTTGAGCGGTTTTATGTCGTGGACATCACTGTGTGTGTTACTGCCCCAAAGGGAGCAGACTTTTCCATTTCCTTCAACTTCAGTGTGGCCTTTTCCCCTAAAGCTGTTGCTGAAGTAATAGCTTTGGGAAAAAAGAAGGGGGTTGGGGGGGGGGGGGGGCAGCAACAATTGTTACATTAGCAAACTTCTTGAGGAGTATTCTACCTCTGTCTGTCTGTCTTTTTCTATCTTTGTGTTGTGTGTGTGTGTGTGTGTGTGTGTGTGGTGTGTGTGTGTGTGTGTGTGTGTGTGTGTGTGTGTGTGTGTGTGTGCGCGTGCGTGCGCGTGTGTATGTGTGTGCGCGCACGCGCGTGTGTATGTGTGTATGTGTGTTTATTTCTCATTTCGTGTGTCTCTTTTCAATTTCTCTGTCTCTCTTCATATTTTACTATATTTTTCTATCTCCTGAGAGAGAAGAGAGAGAGAGAGAGAGAGAGAGAGGAGAGAGAGAGAGAGGAGAGAGAGAGAGAGAGAGAGAGAGAGAGAGAGAGAGAGAGAGTCTGTGTAAGTGTGTGCAGGTTGTGCATATGTATGTGTGCATATGTGTGTGAATGTGTGTGTATGCATGTGTGTGTGAGTGTCTGTGTATGTATGCATGTGTGTTTACATGTGTCGTGTATGTGCACACACATGTGTGTATGTGCAAGTATGAACACTGTAGCTGAGTGTGCTTATGCCTATATTATTGTCTCACACACACACACACACACACACACACACACACACACACACACACACACACACACACACAACACACACACACACACACACACACAACACACACACACCGCACACTCACTACAATAAAACAGCCACCCCCCAAAATAAATCGATCTTTTAAGTCCCTTCTTACTCCTTACTTCTTTACACACACTGCCTCCCCTCTCTCTCTCTTTCTTTTTCCAGATGAGTGGTAACAGAACATCGCTGCCAGTGATCCCATTTCCTGCCTGACACTGTCCATCACATCCACAGGGTCGTCAGCTCCACTTGCCAAACACAGCTAGCTGCCTGGCTACAAAACACTGGGGACAGGGAGGGGGGAGGCTGCGGTGCTTTGCTGTGTCAACAGTTATTATTGTGATATGGACCTGGAATGAAAGCTTTGTGTTGATAAAGAATTCTGAATGTCATATTAGTCTGAGGTATTGAAGTCAAAATGTAGGTACTGTATAGTATTATGTGAAAGGGATGAGAAAGGCGTTAGATAAATGAACGGAAATAAGATTGAGGCTTTGAAGGATGAGAAGTAGGTTTAAAAAGTAGTTTGAGTTTGGGAAAGCATTGAATGCAAGGGAAAATTAAGTTGAATACATTCTGTTATATCTTGAGTTAGGGCTAAAGGTTTAACAGTGTAGTTTGTGTATGTGACCATGTTGCCCAACATTATGAAGCATTCGTTTCATTCTGGAGGTAGAAGACATTTGAGATAAGTGAATGCAATTGAAGTGGTCGATTTGGAAGTGATGTTGTTTATTTAATTAATAAATGAACGTGGAAGTTGGAAATCAATAAGAAAACAAAAAGGACAAAGAAAACAGGCAGAAATGACTTTATTAATAGAAAAAAATAATTAGCGGAAAAAATATCAGGAAGTAAGACACAAAGCCTGTGTGTGTGTGTCTGTGTGTGTGTGTGTATGTGTGTGTATGTGTGTGTGTATGTGTGTGTGCATGGTGCGTGCGTGCGTGCTGCTTGTGATGCTGAATACATGTGTATGCATGCTTATGTTTGTGTGTGTGTGTATTTGTATGTGTGTTTGTGTGTTTGTGCGTGCATATGTGTGCGTGTGTGTTTGGCTGTCTGTGTGTATGTGTGTCTGTATCTGTACATAAACACACACCCATAACAACTGCATTCATCAAGTAAATTTTCCCAAATGACCCTAAAGCAATTCACAATCAAACCCCCGCATCCTACCACACACACACACACACACACACACACACACACACACACACACACGCGCGCGCGCGCGCGCGCGCGCGCCACACACCGTCACACCAGACAGTCCCCTCTACAATCTGCTGTAGGTTTAATAAAGCAGGCCACAGAATACTCCCCCTGAGGCCTGTCTATTTTCTCTCATAGTGATCTGACTGATGTGACAAGGGCGACAGGACAGACCTGCTGAGTGGCAGTGCCATCCCCCTCCCTCTCTGTCCACTGGTCAGTCACACAGGGCTGCATACAGGTCAGAGAGGAGGCTGGGGGGCCGTCACCTCAGCACAGCCAGTATTTAATTACTGTCCTCTTTCAGGTCAGTGGTCTGGCTGGGCAGTCACCTCTGAGAGAAGATTCCATTAAGCTGTAGTGTTAAGGCAAGGACAGCTTTTAGACTGTGAAAGTAAGGGTAAGGGTGGCATTCCAGCTTTTTTGTTAATTTGATGGAAAGAGGTATGCATTTAGACTGGTCAGCTGCTAAACAGAGTGCTTCGGTGGATCTAAATTCAATTTAAGATAGAATAAGTACACACTGTCAAGTCCATTTTTAAGATACAACTGTCCAAGAGCATTTCTCAAATTACCATGCCCAAACTAAAAGTATCTCAAGTCTCTCTAGCCTTGGTGACGTTATGATATCTTGTACATATAGACACATTCTTTCTTTCTTTCTTTCTTTCTTTCTTTCTTTCTTCTTTCTTTCTTAGTTTTCATCTTCCTTTTTCTTCTGACTAATGGTAATTCTCTATTAATGAGTAGATCAGTAGCATACCCACTCCAATTTTTCCATAGCATTCTTCTAGTTTGTCATTTTATTTTCACTTTAATCTGAACATAATATTTTATAGGAAAAAATACTTTAATGTTGACTTTGTTACTTTGCTTACATCAATGACTGAGGACAAACTTTGGTCTTGACCAAACAAATTAATGTTTGCATCACCAACATATCTCAGTCTGGGCTTATCAATTTCAGCCAACTTTTGTCTTTGCACTGAGAATTCATTAAGAATTATTTTATTTTTTCTATCTGAGCATTTGACTCACGTAAAACCATATTTTGTCGTGTTTATTTTGTCTTCTTTTAGTTTTTGTAATGTCCAGATTTCTGACCCATACAGCAATAAAGGACATATTAGTGTTTGAACAAATTATAGAATTTCGATAACAGAGTAACAACGATTGACAGTTGAATTTTAAGTACTACAATACGTAACTCTTGACAATGTTAGTGAATGAATTGTGTGTCTTTATGTTGTACATGACTATGCTTTAAAAAAAAAATTAAAAAATAGAAATATAATCTTTAACTGAAACCAACTTGAATATTGCCAACATTATTATTGATATCTTTTCTGTCTGGCGTAAAGGTTATAGTGAAAATAGCCTCAGAACTAAGCAAGAATACAACTAAGGCTCAGTGTACAGAAGTGTGCATAACATTGCATCATAAAGGTGCTACCACAGTGTTGTCCTTTTTTTTCACCATTTTGAGCAATGTGTTTGTTTTGTAGAAACATTGAAATTGAAAATACAAAGGTTGGGTTTTTTGTCAACATTGTCTACTGCTCTAGTTTCTTTATTTTCTTTAATCCTATGTATACAATCAATATTCTTTCAATCTCTATCTGGTCCTGCCAAAAAATTCTCTATGTAGCACCTTTTCCAATTTTTTCACACTCACAAACTAGAACTCTTGATTCCTTCTGTTTTCTTAGTTTTGACGTTCAGTTCCTTGCTAAAAATTAAATTTTCCATTTCAGCCCCTCATCCTGATAATGTTGACACAGCAAAGCACTGCAGGCTCCCCCCTCCCTGTCCCCAGTGTGTGTAGCCAGGCAGCTAGCTGTGTTTGGCAAGTGGAGCTGATGACCCTGTGGATGTGATGGACAGTGTCAGGCAGGAAATGGGATCACTGGCAGCGATGTTCTGTTACCACTCATCTGGAAACAAGAAGAGAAAAAGAGAGGGAGAGGTAGTGTGTGTAAAGAAGTAAGGAGGAAGAAGGGATTTAAAGGATCAATTTTTTTTGCTTGTCTAGACATGGGTATGTTATGTTGGGAGAAAGGTGAAAGTATGGTGAAAGCATGCATGCGTGCGTGCACACATACACACACACACACACGCACGTGCGCGCGCACGCACACACTCACAGATTCAGGTAAGCAATGCTAGGCAGAATAGACAGAAAGAAAGATGCAGACTGAGAAAACAAACAAGAAAAAGGCTCAGATACAGACACAGAAACAAAGGAAAAGACAATCCACTGAAGGGAATGATAAAAAGAAAGCAAAGAAAAAACAAAAACCAAGAGAGAAGAGGATAACAACACACAAAGAAGAGTTTTAACTCAATAAGCATTCCTTCTCTCCTATACTTTTCCCCCAAACCATCACATACGCAACAGCTTTGGGGGAAAAAGGCCACACTGAAGTTGAAGGAAATGGAAAAGTCTGCTTCCTGTAGGGCAGTAACACACACTGTGATGTCTGGGACAGAAAACCACTCAACTGAACACGGACTGCCACACCTCCAGACCTAAACACCCCAAAGAGCATGGCTCTCTCTCTCCTTAGCTTGTCTTGTTGTTTGCTTCATTCTGTAATGCACTTCCCTCAGAACATCTCAAACACTATGTCTCTATCTATCATGGTCTTTCAGACATAACATGGTGTTGAAATAAAGCTTTAATATTTCTAGAGATATTGGTTGAAACAGACTCTCATGTTGTGTGTGTGTGTGTGGTGTGTGTGGTGGTGCGTGGTGCGTGGTGTGTGTGGTGGGGGTGGTGTGTGTGCAGAAAGAGAAAAAGCAAGGGCCTAAAATGAAGGCTAGAATTCAGCTTGAATCCCTAAACTTGCCCCAACCCCCCACTTTAGAAAACGTGATGTAAATGTAGCTACCCTAAACTTTTAGAAGTCCTAAAGTAACTTCCGCTAGTCTTCCTCATTCTTTTCCCCTTCTACCCACCCCTCCAAAGCAGTGAATTTGAAGCACACAGAAAAACATCAATGCCAGCTGTTTTTTTTCCTTTATAATTATTAAGTCTAATGCTTGTTTCAGAGAATTGGCCAATGATGGAAAGTTTAAATAAGATTTTGGGAAAGGGTCTATTTCACACCATTTTGAACTTTTTTTGTACATCAATCATACCTTCGACATTCACAATTTGTGAGATTTTGCATGTGGGACTATTTTCATTCATTATTAAGGTAGCTGTGTTACTACTTTGGGGATGGTGTTGAATCATAACACCTGTGTGTGTGTGTGTGTGTGTGTGGTGTGTGTGTGTGTGTGTGTGTGTGTGTGTGTGTGTGTGTGTGTGTGTGTGTGTGTGTGTTAAAGTTTTGTCATTGGTTCCTGTTGGCACGAAATGGCTCACTCTTTCTAAAGATGGAATAGGTTTTTAATGCATGCACACTATGTTCTGTGTGGGTTTACACACTAGAAACGTTGGTCTATAGTCCCATTCAATTGACTTTTGGGGGAGAGGAGTCAGTGCAAGTGTGAAATCAAAGGTAAAGTTCCTTGAAATGGGTACCTCTGTAGTGGCTCAATCCCAGCCTGTCAGATATTGACAGCATTGCTTTAACCACTAGTCTACCCTGCACTTGTGGAACCAACCAACCAACACCACACTATACAACCAGAATGACACCATCCTGAGATGGACACTTTTTCTGTATCCTGACTGAAAGTTTGTCCTCTGACTTTTAAAATTACAACTCTGACAATTTATCATCCGAGTAATCTAGATGGCAGGTAACCAGTTAACTGGACATTGAGTTTTATCTCCCAGACTGTGGCCCCCTTGAGAGTAGGAATGCTTTTCCTACCCTGTCTCTCCCGTAACTTCCTCCACCCTCCCACTTTCTACCCCCCCTCCCCCCACCTACTACCTCCCCTGCCCCCACTGTAGCATCCTCTCCTTCATTTCTCCAATGATTATTGATTGGTCTGAGCAGTGAAGATAGTGTTAAAATATAGATCATCTGTTTACATGAATCTTCATCATTTTTTGTTGCTGTTTTTGTACGTTATCTTTTCTACAACTGTTTGTCAGTTTGTTTTATAAACTTTATTCCCTTGATTGATTGTATTTTTCTTTGGCTCTTTTTGTGTTTGTTTCTTTCTTTTATTTGCCACCTTCTTGTATATATATATATATATTTTTAATCTGGTTTTTATTTATTTGAGTTCTTTTCTACTATATTTCTCTCTCTATCTCTTTTTATTTTTCTTGATGTTAATCTTATTTGCTTTTTTCTCTCTGTTTGTGTAATGTATTTTTCTTTGATGCATGGAACAGAAAGGTAGTTTGCACTCTTTCTTATTCTTTGTGTTTTTCTCTCTCTTTTTTTCTTCTTTGTGTTTTTTGTCCTTGTTTTTATTCTAGTTTCTCAATTTTTTTTATTCCTGTTTTTCTTCACGTTGTGTGTGTGTGTGTGTGCCCCCTTTTCCTTTCTTGTTCTTCTTTGCAATTCTTCTTCCTCTTCTCTTCTCCTTTGCAATTCTTCTTCTTCTTGTTCTTCATCTTCTTCTTCATCATCATCTTCTTATTTTCCTCCTCCTCCTCCTTTTTCTTCTTCTTTTTTATGCTCCCCCTTCACGTTTTCTTCTTTGTGTGTGTGTGTGTGTGTGTGTGTGTGTGTGTGTGTGTGTGTGTGTGTGTGTGTGTGTGTGTGTGTGTGTGTGTGTGCGCGCGCGCGCGTGCGTGAGTGTGTGTGCATGTATGTATGTGTATATGTATGTGTGTGTATGTATGTATGTATGTATGTATGTATGTATGTATGTATGTATGTATGTATGTATGTATGTATGTGTGTATGTATGTATGTATGTATGTATGTATGTGTGTGCGTGCTTGCGTGCGTGCGTGCGTTGTGTGCGTATGTGTATGTGTGTGTGTGTAGGCAGAAATGTATTTCTTATTTCTGCCATCCTTTGGCAAGAAAGTTCCAGGGTTGCCACTGTGATGTCCCAAAAGGTCACCCACTTTTCATTCTGGGCAGCCACTGAAGCTTTCTTGGTCTGTGAATAAACATGATGGACTAGGAACACAGGGAGGCAGAGAATCGTGCTGCTGCATGTTTGTACAAGAGGAGTTGGTTTCTGCAAAGAGTCTTCTTGATGGTGGGATGATTTACAAGATACTATGCATGCTTGGACCAGCCAGCTTTTCATAAGGATTTCAAATGTGTTCGAACTGTTTTCGTGAGTAAGCATACAGTTCAGTTGTATAGCGAAAATACCTTGATTTACTGTTTTATTTTTGTCAGTTTGTGTTACCATGTGATGTAAAAAAAGTAATGCTGTTATGCGTGTAATCTGTCCTGTTTTGATATAGGATTGTAGCATGAAATCGATTTAACATTCATTCATTCTCATTCCTCATCAGTCAGTCATCAGTCAGCCATAAGTGATTCAGATATTTATTTATTCATTCATTTCCTCTTATCTTTTGATGGGTATATTGTATGAACTTTTACAGCAGGCATGCACACACTCATACCCACCCACCCACACATACTCACACCTCCTCCCCTCCCCCACCCCCACACATAGCACACACACACACCACACACACCCACCACCACACCAACCCCACCAACCACACCACACCACCCACAAACAACACAATCAAACTCCCACAGCCCACAAAAACGAATTTTCATCACTATAAAATTCATGGTTGGACATGACGACAAATGCCTCGTCCTAGTCAGCCAGCTACCCAGTAAGCCGCTACGTGTTAATTCAGGAGCTAGACAAGATCCATTCCCCCTCCTGTACAACAAATTGATACACACCACTCCCCCCTGGCTACTACCTGTAGATCCTACTGACAGCACGGGGAGAAACAAATTGTTTCAGGTCGCTATATAACACACACCCCTTGGGTTTGTCATGAATCTCTCTCTCTCTCAGCAATGTACCAGTATGTTTATTCAAGGGCCACACTGATCCTTCCTGTATAAGGGTATGATACAGACAACTCTCTGGTTAATGTGTGGACCAAGAGACTGATACAAACAACCCTTGTACAACTTGCTGATACAAATTTGTCCATGGGCTGGGTGTATCAGTGTATTGTGCTGGGATTTGTATCAGTTTTCGTATCATGTTTGTTCAGGATTTGTTTGCATCGTCTGTTGTTCAGGAATTTGTTTGTATCAGTGTGTTGTTCAGGGATTTGTTTGTATCAGTGAGTTGTTCAGGGATTTGTTTGTATCAGTGAGTTGTTCAGGGATTTGTTTGTATCAGTGAGTTGTTCAGGGCTTTGTATCAGTGGTTGTTCAGGGATTTGTTTGTATCAGTGAGTTGTTCAGGGATTTGTTTGTATCAGTGGTTGTTCAGGGATTTGTTTGTATCAGTGAGTTGTTCAGGGATTTGTTTGTATCAGTGAGTTGTTCAGGGATTTGTTTGTATCAGTGAGTTGTTCAGGGATTTGTTTGTATCAGTGAGTTGTTCAGGGATTTGTTTGTATCAGTGAGTTGTTCAGGGCTTTGTATCAGTGGGTTGTTCAGGGATTTGTTTGTATCAGTGAGTTGTTCAGGGATTTGTTTGTATCAGTGAGTTGTTCAGGGATTTGTATCAGTGGGTTGTTCAGGGCTTTGTATCAGTGGGTTGTTCAGGGATTTGTTTGTATCAGTGAGTTGTTCAGGGATTTGTTTGTATCAGTGAGTTGTTCAGGGATTTGTTTGTATCAGTGAGTTGTTCAGGGATTTGTTTGTATCAGTGAGTTGTTCAGGGCTTTGTATCAGTGGGTTGTTCAGGGATTTGTTTGTATCAGGAGTTGTTCAGGGATTTGTTTGTATCAGTGGGTTGATTCAGGGATTGTTTGTATTAAATGTTTACATGGATTTGTTTGTATCAGTGTGTTAACATAATTGTTTGTTTAAGTGGGTTGCACACTTGGTACAACCCACTGTGTTGTATAGGGACTTGTTTGTATCAATGTGTTGTATAGGACTTGCTTATGTCAAATGTGTTGTGAGGAATTGTTTGTATCAAATTGTTGTACATGGATTTGTTTGTATCAGTGTGTTGCACATGGATTTGTTTGTATCAGTGTGTTGTATAGGGATTTGTTCGTATCAGTGTGTTGTACAGAGAATTGTATGTATCAGTAACTTGTAGATTGTCGGTTTATATCACTGTGTTCAACAGGGATAATCCAAATAGATTCGGTATACAATTCATTTCAATGAAAACGATCAATGTGGATCTCGAATAAAACAGAGCTGCTGAGAGAGAGAGATTCATGAACAACTCCAGCTGTGTGTTATAGCAACGTAAAACAATTTGTTTCTCCTGGTGCTGTCAATGGGGGTTCTACAGGTAGGTAGTGGCCAGGGGAGTGGTATGTATCAATTTGGTGTACAGGAGGGGGGATGGATCTTGTCTAGCCTCTGAATTAACACACTGGTGGCTGACTGACTTGGCTGGCTAGCTGGCTGGGAGGCATTCGTCATGTCCAGTGAATCTGATATTGATGGAAATTGGTTTCTTATGGTGCGAGTTGATTGTGGCTTGGTGTGGTGTGATGTGGTGGGTGTGGTGGTGGTGGTGGTGGTGGTGGTGGTGGTGTGTGGTGGGGTGGTGTGGTGTGTGGTGTGGTGGTGTGGGGTGTGTTGTGTGTGTGTGTGTGTGTGTGTGTGTATGTGTGTGTGCTCTAAAACGTCACATACACATGCTCATAAGAAATACAGGAAGAGTGAACGAATTCATAAATAAATGAGTGAAAGAAAGAATGAATAGGTATCCCATATTTATTCTATCTCATGCTACAATTCCAAACTGAAAAAGAAGAAGGTACAAAATTACAGCATCAGCTGCAAAAATATATATTCGTATTGCATAACAATATAAACAGACAAAAATAAAGTTTAAATGACGGTGTTATGACTATGCAAATGAATTGCATGCTCATTCATGAAAACAGTCCAAACACAGTGGAAATCCATATGAAAAGTGGCTGGTCAAAGTATAGTATACTGTTAACCATCTCACCATAAAGAAGACCCTTGAGGAAACCGATTCTTCTTGTACAAATATGCAGCCACACGATCCCCTATTTCTCTTTATTCCAACTCTGTAAGTTTATCCACTGACAAAGCATGGTTCAATGTTGCCTGGAGAAAAAGAATGTTTGTCCCTTTGGGACATCATGCTAGCAAACCTAGGATTTTCCTTGCCAAAGAATGAAAGAAATACAAACTATATTTCCCCCTCCCCCTGCACCCAAACAAAAAACATGAATAAGAAGGATTGTGAAGAGGATAAAAATGCAGACGTGAAGAAGAAGAAGAAGAAGAAGAAGAAGAAGAAGAAGAAGAAGAAGAAGAAGAAGAAGAAGGAGGAGGAGGAGGAGAGAGGAGGAGGAGGAGGAGGAGGAGGAGGAGGAGAAGGAGGAGGAGGAGAAAGAGGAGGACACATAGAACGTGAAGAAGAACATAAAGAAAGAAAGAGAGAAACTAGAACCCAAACAAGGGGAAAAAACGACATAGATAGAAAGACAAGAAGTAAAAACAAAACAAAACAGAAAGAATAAGAAAAATAGACCAAAGGTCTTTTCGTCCATCGTACAAAAAAATCACACAAACAGAAAAAAACAAGAAAAAGGGAAAAAAATATCAAGAAAGAAAAAAGACAGACAGACAGAAATAACGCAGAAAAACTATGACTACCCCCCTCACCCCCTCCAAAGAAAAAGAAAAAAAAAGAATAAAATAATGAAAGATGTGCAGAAAAAAAC
>CM060320.1:61467239-61474739 GCA_030674155.1 Stramonita haemastoma | reverse complement strand
AGTCTACAATGACATTATGGAATCTGTTTTTTTTTCTTCAAATCTTTGCAAATCATGCTTTAAATGAATAATTGTATTTAGTAATATTACTGCCATAGGCTTCGTCACACTTAAAATGTCATTGACAGAAGCAAATAGAAAGACGAGCAGGGACTCTTTCTCTCTAAAATAAATAGATAAATACGTCTGTCTCTGTCTGTCTGTCCGTTCTCTCTCTCTCTCTCTCTCGTTTGTTTAAACCTAGAAATACATCCAAAATGTTAAGTCATTTTCTGAACCAAAAAATCTTCCATACCCCACGATTCATAAGATAAACCATCTGCATACCCCCTACTGATCTGTCCACAAGTCAACCGCACATTCCTGTCTGCGGTTCGTTTGCAGACAAAACAAGACTATGTGCTGCCCAGAATGGAAAAAAAAATCCTGTGTCTCGGGCGCATCACGTTGACAAACCAGAGACTTTCTTCTCCTACAGCTTAAACAAATAAAGACAGTATTCCAGAATAGAAAGACAGACAGACAGACAGACAGACAGACAGACAGAGAGAGAGAGAGAGAGGAGAGAGAGAGAGAGAGAGAGAGAGAGAGAGAGAGAGAGAGAGAGAGAGAGAGAGAGAGAGAGAGAGAGAGAGAGAGAGAGGAGAAAAACAATCTTGTATGACAGTTAATTACGATGCAGTAAAAAAAAAAAAAGAAACAAAAAGAAGAAGAAAGACAGGAAATTAAAAACACATACATTATTGGACTTCTCCTTTTTTTCATAGTGTTTTCGAAGCACTGTAAAACATGCTTTGGTGATATTGTTTGAGCTCAAACCAGATACTATTGATTACCACCTAAATGACACATCAACGGCCAGGGCTCCTCTGGCGGGTGGCCCCTTGACAGCCTGACATTGATGAGCTCCCTGTGGACTTCTGACCCTGAGGATGCAATAAAAAAAAATCGGGCTATGGCTGAGATGGAGAGAGATTAAAGTGAATGGTGTGGGACCAGCAGGACAGGAACGTCACGGGGCTGATGGCAGCAAGCAAAATTAGATGATGTATAATAGATAAGCTCTGTTATCTAAGCTGTCCATTTCAGGGAACTTTTCTTCCTGAGTTAACCTTGGTCGTGACTCCACTCACTGAAAGTTTTTTTTGATAAGAATACAAGCTGATGTCCCACGAATGAATGCATGCAGATTACCTTGTAAGCATGGTAAACCCTGTCCACATTTTGTAGCAGGGTAGGCTAGTTATGACTGGTAGTATGGTTGACATAAACATATCCAGCAAACAACTTAATACTGGCAGGCATGAATTAAGGCGGTTTCAACCTATGCTACCTCAGATAATGTCAGATACGAGTACAATACGCTGAACAAAGGCGAAAAGGTTTAGAGCGTTTGCTCGCATTTCGATGGCCTGGGATCGAGCATGGGTTTGATACATTGCAGAGATGCCTATTCAAAGGAAATTTTCTTCCTGTGTTAACATCATTACTAACTCCATTTCCCTGCAAGTCCCTCAAAAGTGGCTATATATTGAGGCCTTGTGTGTGTGTGCAAGTATGTGCAGAACATCATCCGCACATGTTAATACCTGTTTTGGCTTTTTTGAGGGGTAGACTATTGTTTTTCTGTAGAAATGTATGACAATTTATCGGACCAACACATGCACACTGGTGTTATGTTTAGTAATCATCCCCAAAGTCTGATGTGGATCCCTAATGATGGCAAAAACGGGTCACATATCCAAATACTTACAGCTGGTGAACGCCAGAGCTTTAGCCAACAAACGGAAATAGTCTTCTGAACAACAGAATATCCTACCTCTACAATACATTACACTAAAAAATGAAAGACTATGAAGCATGTCAGAAACGAAAAGTAAAGATGTTCACGAGTAAGAGTTCTAATAAGATGACTTACTGTCTTGTTAAAATAACAAAATGTAACTGTATGGAAAGAACATGAATCAAACTTTTTTCAACCGAATTATCCAGGAATATGAACATCTCTTTTCGACACATATCTATTTCTGGCAAGACACGACAGATAGGAATAGTCAGGGAGAAGTTAAAAGGGAAAAGAATTACAGAATGAAGCAAACAGCAAGACAAACTGACATGGAGACAACCAAGGTCTCTGGAGAGTTCAGGTCTGAAAGTATGACAGTCCGTGTTCAGTTGAGTGGTTTTCTGTCCTGGACACCACTGTGTGTGTTACTACCCTAAAGGGAGCAGACTTTTCCATTTCCTTCAACTTCAGTGTGGCCTTTTCTTTTTTTCTCTCTAAAAACTGCTGCTTAAGTGATGGCCTTGGGGAACACCACAGGACGACAGGATACTTATTGAATTAAACCTCGTCCTTGTACAGTATCATTCTCTTCTTTTTGCCTCTATTTGTATCTTTATTTTTAGTCAGGCACTTAGTCAGCAACTATCGTTGTCTGTCAAACGAGCCACAATGTGCTGCTCTGCTGTTAAGCACCTGACAAGTCAGGACTAGTGCATCCAACTCCAGCACTGGAGAAAACTGATTATATTTTAAATCTTTTGGGACAAAAAGGCAAGAGAATAGACCAAGAACATAGAAAATTGATAAGAAGATGACAGGACGAAAATTAATAAGGCAGAAAAATCAGTAAAGGGACAAAAAGAGAGAATTCCAAGCACAGAGTTTTTCTTAGGTAAGAATGATATTATGCAGACAGGTCCCCAGCATCCCCACAGGTGG
Organism: Stramonita haemastoma; assembly: GCA_030674155.1. Taxonomy (NCBI): domain Eukaryota; kingdom Metazoa; phylum Mollusca; class Gastropoda; order Neogastropoda; family Muricidae; genus Stramonita; species Stramonita haemastoma. The sequence continues at coordinate 61,472,014 of CM060320.1, read as the reverse complement.
TTGTATCTACCTTAATCTCGTTTGTTTGGTCTTTCTTATAAGTTCCTTATGTCTTGTTTCGTTTCTGTGTCCAAACTTTAATCTTTTTTCTTGTTTTTCTCTGTCTCTATCTTCCCCCTTATCTGTTTCCTGAACTCTCATCACCCCAACCTCTCTCTCTCTCTCTTTTTTCTCTCTCTCTTTCTCCTCTCTCTTTCTCTCTTCTTTCTTTATCTCTTTCTCTCTCTCTCGCTCTCTCTCTCTATCTCTCTCTCTCCTGCCTTCCTCCCTCCTTCCTTCCTTTCTTTCTTTCTTTCTTTCTTTCTGTATGCATGCATACATGCATGTAAGCTTTCACTTCTTTCTCCTAGCAGGGCATACCTATGTCTAGACGAGCCAAAAAAAGTCAATTCGTTAAGTCCTTGTGATCCTCCTTACTTCTTTACACACATTGCCCCCCCCCCCCCCTCTCTCTCTCTCTCTTTCTCTTTCCAGATGAGTGGTGACAGAACATTGCTGCCAGTGATCCCATTTCCTGCCTGACACTGTCCATCACATCCACAGGGTCGTCAGCTCCACTTGCCAAACACAGCCTGCTTGGGTACACACACTGGGGACAGGGAGGGGGGAGCCTGTAGTGCTTTGCTGTGTCAACATTATCAGGACGAGGACTGAACTGGGATATCTTTTTTCTTAGGAAGGAACTAAACTTCAAAGTGTCTAAAGCAGTTGGTAAAAAGAAACCTGTTGCATTGCATGGGAGATATAATGGTATGGAACTGAGTACACAAAATGATACAAGAGAAAAAGGAAGAAAGTTTATGAGAGTTAAATAACTGGAAAAGTATTTACATGGAGAAAATTGTTTCAGGATCAGACATAGACTAAAAGAAGATAGGGTGTATAAGAGAGAATTAAGGAAATGAAAGACAGACTAGAGTATGACGCAATGTTGTCAAAAGGCCCCTACTTCATATTTTCTAATCCAATCCACCTACAAGCTAAAAAGTTTGATTAAAATGACAAAGAAGTTTTTTTTTAATTTAAAAAGCAGCAACAGTTTTTTGATGTAATGGTCTTTTTATCACACTTTAGTGTACTGAGTTTTGTTATAGTCTTGCTTAGTTCTGAAGCTTTTTCATTATCATTTTTATGTCAAGCAGAGATACAATCACTCATAACATTGAAGACATATTCAAGTTTATTCCAGGTTAAAGATTACATTTCAAATTGATAGTTTGCATGTTTGTTTTTGAAGCAAAATCATGTAAAATATACAGACACACAAACAGTTAATTAACATTGTCAAGAGTGGTTAATCAAGTCCATAAAAGTCAAAGTTCAATTGTTGTCACCATGTTAGGTGGCATTTCTAACCTGAAGTAAAAGTTGATTAGGCTAAAATATTTTGAAATGATAATTATCTCAATTTCCATTGCTGCTGATAATTCTAACCACTTATTCCATCTACTTGTTATTCTACACACCGAATTAACATTCTGCTTGCAATGAAACCTTTCCCAATAACATGCAAACAAACACAATTAAAGAGAATGACTCCAACAGCAACAATTCTAGGCCCTCTCGTGCCTCAAGTCTGACATCCCTTGTGCAATGAAATCTTCCCTTCAACTCCTAAAGGAACACAGATAAGATAAGCAAACAAACATAACAACCAGTGTCTGACGTTAAGCACCCATTGGAGAAAATTAGAGAAATGTCAGCCTCCTGTTGCTATTCTAAATTCATTTGAGAACAAGCATAGCACAAGCTCCTCCAAATAATCAGTTATTTTTTCAAAACAGGAAATGCGATGGATTTTAAGAATGAATTCTTCCTAAAAAAATTAAAACAGTAGCAGTTTGCTTGGCCAAGGCCAAATTTTTTTTCAGTTCTCAATGAAAGCCAAGTATAGAGGTCAATATTAAAGTTTTGTTTTTCTTGAAATATTGCAGTAAAATTGATGTGAAAATAAAAAGAAAAAATAGAAGAATGTTAAAGGCAAGTAGATTGGTTATTTTGTGCATCTACTGATTGGTATAGTATTACCATTAATCAGTAGTAAAAAAGAAAGAAAGAAAGACAGAAAAAAGAAACAAGAAAGGAAATAAATGGGAAAAGGAAAAAGAATGAAGAAAGAAACAAAAAAAAGAAAGAAAAAAGGAAAATAAGAAAGATAAGACAGCATTAAATAGCTGTACACTGTGCCTACATGCATACGGTATGTTATTAACAAAGCTATGAGAGACCCTAAAAATATTTTTTGTCCTGCTAGTTTAAGAAAACCTCTTAGATATTTGTATCTCAAAAACAGACTTCACTACATGTACTTACTCTACCTCAAATTGACCTTAAATTCATCTAAGGTCTGATTATAGCCTAGCTAGAGTCTAAAAGCACACCCTCTTTGCTTCGAATCAATGAACCAGTTTGGCTGTTTCCCCTAAACCTTACCATCACAGTTTCAGCCTGCACTAAACACCATGGGACCACGGCTTAATGGAATCTTCTCCAGAGGTGACTGCCCAGCCAGGCCACTGACCTGAAAGAGGACAGTATTAAAACTGGCTGTGCTGAGGTGACGGCCCCCCTAGCCTCCTCTCTATCTGACCTGTATGCAGCACTGTGTGACAGCGGTGTTGCCCAGCGGTGGAGTGGAGGGTGGATGGTGCAACTGCCACCTCAGCACTGTGTCTGGTACTGTCCGCCCTTATGTCACATCAGTCCCAGGATTCACCTATGAGTAGAATACATTAGACAGAGTCCTCAGGTGGGGAGTATTCTGTGGCCACTGGCTGTATTACTAATCCCTAAAGCTCCCCACTTATTGTGATGACAGTGGACAGTGCTGATAGTGGTAATGGGACATATGTAGGGTAGGATGGAGGCTTGGTGTAGCAAATGAGTATTGGTTTTTGATTTGTTTAAAAAAAAAAAAGAATTATAGTATATTTCTAATAAGTGCATACGTATAAAGACAACAGACAAGACAGACAGACACAGACATACAGACAGACAGGCAAATATATCACACACAAACTCACTCACTCACTCACTTACTACACATTCTTAAATATCACTTTTCAGTGGATAGATGCTAGACGAGGGAAACACACACACTTACTCACACACATACACACACAGACAGACAACACACGTAGACAGACATACAAACAGACACACACACACTGATCTATGCATTGTCTTGCTGCTCCCCTTTCACATTACTAGAACTTAGTAAAATTTCATAAAACCCTCGTGCCTTTATTCAAGGTCTCTGTTCTTGACATGTAATAAGTGTCTATTGGGGGTGAGATAATCTAGTATTCAGAACATTATGCTCATGATTTGACAGCCCAGGATCACACCCACGTTCATGCCAGCACAAATACAATATGCCCATTCAATGAAATTTTTTCCCCCTGGAGTTAACATTGGCACAACTCCACTCCTTCGAAAGCCCTCCTGATGAAACTATAAACTGAAGGCTCATTTATATCTTGCAAAGATGTTAAAACCCATTCTGCAATTCAGACAAGTAGGCTATTTGCACCAGGGAGGAATGGTTGACAAGAAACAAATAAATATTTGAGCACACATGCACACTGGTGCCATGTTTTAACAGTATCACCGAAGTCAGAATGCAGCTACCTGAATTGTATGCAAAAACAGTTATATGCAAACATGTCACCATGGCCATGGAACCAAAACACATTCTTGATCCTAATTATTTTTTTTGGCAAAAGTTTCCACTCAACCACATTCTTAACTTTCATCACCCCTTTCGTAATCATTTCTTTGTTTTTAACATCCTTTTCTATACTCAATCTTTCTCATTCTTTCATACATACATCAGACAAGATGATATTCAGAAATTTTTTATCACCACACAGATCTTTCACTCCTGGTCCATGTCATAATAATACTCTGTTGCACAGCAAAGCACTGCAGGCTCCCCCCTCCCTGTCCCCAGTGTGTGTACGCCAGGCAGCTAGCTGTGTTTGGCAAGTGGAGCTGACGACCCTGTGGATGTGATGGACAGTGTCAGGCAGGAAATGGGATCACTGGCAGCGATGTTCTGTTACCACTCATCTGGAAAAAGAAAGAAAGAGAGGAGAGGGGGGGCAGTGTGTGTAAAGAAGTAAAGAGGATGAAGGTACTTAAAAGATCGATTTACTTTTGGGGGTGGCTGGAGGGGGAGAGAGGGGGTTTGGAGAGAAAGGTCATGGGAAGTGTGTGTGTGTGTGTGTGTGTGTGTGTGTGTGTGTGTGTGTGTGTGTGTGTTGTGTGTATGTGTGTGTGTATGTGTGTGTGTGTATGTGTGTGTTTGTGTGTGTGTGTGTGTGTGTGTGTGTGTATTTGTATGTGTTTGTGTGTGTGTGTTGTGTGTTGTGTGTGTGTATTTCGTGTTGTATTGGTGGTGTGTTTGTATACATGTGTGTGTGTGTGTGTTCATGTGCTAGGGTGCAACAATGAATATATGCCTTCAGGGTCTGGGTTTTATCACATTTCTTGATTGAACCATTGATGCTGGGGGCAACAGCAAAGTGAGAAGCTGCATGATAAATGGCTTTCCCTCTCATGGACTTCCACTTTACAGCTCATTATTTAGTGATCAACTATGATTTTCCGACTCTACTAGATTTGTCTTGAACAGAGGTTCGTCTTGCACAGTCCTTACGTGCTGCAGCCCTGAAGGATAGCAACTAGTTGGCCTCTGGAGAACATCTCCAACACTGACTGTTCTTATGCCCAATTAGCTGAGAGAGCGAGGATGTACTGTGGGCAAGGTATCT
>CM060320.1:61447239-61462239 GCA_030674155.1 Stramonita haemastoma | reverse complement strand
ACAAACACACTGATACAAACAAATCCCTGTACAACACATTGATGCAAATAAATCCCTGTACAAAACACTGATGCAAATAAATCCCTGTACAACACACTGATACAAGCAATCCCTGTACAACACACTGATACAAACAATTTTCCGCTAATCCCTGTACAACACATTGGTACAAACAATCCCTGCACAACACACTGATACAGACTCCCTGAAACCCCTCTCCTTAAAAAGAACTATGCCGGATTTTGTCCCATCTTTCTTCGTCCTTGCATTTATTTGAGGATAGTTTGGTTTTCCTTCCCTGGCTCTTGTCAGTCTGTTGGGTCACATGATACAAACAATCCCTAGCTAGTCCCTGTGCAACACACTGACACATACAAATTCCTTACACAAAACACATGGTACAAACAAACCTTAGCTAATCTTTGTACAACACACTGATGCAAACAATCCCTCGCTAATCCCTATCTAACTGACTGGTACAAACAACCCCTTGACTTAGCCATGCAGACAGTACAAACTGATGGGGGACCTGGATATGGATCCTGAAACACAGAGTCATTGCCTGGCTTTGCTGAAGGACAATGTGTGGCATGTGTGGTGAATGTCTGTGATGTTAGCTAGGAGATAAACTTTGTATTTATAGAGATGATTTATTTCATGTGTGAAGATAATTTGATATGAAATACAGAGGCATGTGCGCACGCGTGTGTGTATGTGTGTGTTTATTTATTTGGTAAGTTATTTGTTTGCTTATTTATCTATTCTTTTATTTCGAGACAGGGTTCATACAGATCCTTGGGAAGAAAATTCAAGGACTTTTCAAGGACTTTCAAGGACCTCACTCTCAATTTTCAAGGACCTCCATCGACAAATAGTGCTTGCATTTTAACAATGTCTACACACTTTACAGCTGAAAAGAAAATATCTATAGCCATTTGGTCCAAATTTTCTTCACAACAAGAATCAATATTTCTACTGCAGTTAACTGGGCTAAATCAAAAACAATCGTTGGCCTAAAAGTGTGCACTTAGCTTAAAACAATTTCAATCTAAGTGAACACCCCATCTGTTCATTCATAATTTCTCTGCATACTGGTTCTCAAAGTCTAAATATGTGTAAAGCTCCCTGTGAGTTACTTTACCAGGAGACTTATAGTTTACAATAGTAAACATTCATCCTCCTGGATAACAGGTTGGAAGGGAGGGGGGAGGGGCTGGAGAGGGGGAATAGCTGATGGTATTGCTGTGGACAGATTTTCACATCACAACACATTGACATGGGTGAAAGTGAAAAAATCTCTCAATCCTGAAACCAATTTTTTTGTCCTCTGGACATTCCAAATCCTGAAGAAAAATTTTTTTTTCAATCCTGAAGCAATTTAAGTACAATTCCCCCCTTATTATAACTGTATGCACATTCCTGTGTGTGTCTCTGATGCCCCATCAAGTTTCAGTGTTGCAGGGATAGGAATTGACAGACCCAAAACTGTGAAAGGTGTGTGTGTGTGTGTGTGGGGGGGGGGGGGGGGTCCAGGAAGCTGAAGGTTTTTCAACAATTCTAGCCTGTTTAAAGGCCTCTCCTTGAACTAATTTCAGTTCTTGATACTAAGCAATTTTTGCCCTGAAATAAGCTCTCCAAGTATGACTTTTTCTGTCATTTCTTCAATCTAAAGGAGGTTCTATTCCCAAGTAATCACATAACAAAAATGAGTATATTTCTAGACAAATGTGCACTAATGCAGATAGAGGAAGAAAGAGAAAGAAAGGACAGACACACATAGACAGAGAAACAGAGAGAGAAAGAGATAAAGGAGGGGGGAGAGGTGTGTGTGTGTCTGTGTGTGTAAGAGACAGGGAGAGGTGGAGAAAATGAGAGAGAGAGACAGAGATAGAGAGAGACAGAGAGATAGAAGTTGTGTGTGTGTGTGTGTGTGTGTACGCGCGCGCGTGCCTGTGTAAGTCAGTCTTTTACTTCCAGTGTGTGTGTGTGTGTGTGAGAGAGAGAGAGAGAGAGAGGGGGGGGGGGGGACTCTCCATGAAAAAGGGGAGGCTGACTGTTGTATTTAATTTAATATAACCATTGCTCTCTGACCCCAAGTGGAACAGCCAGTGAAAGCTCCCCCCTCCCTTTCTGCCTTATATCAGAGCTGCTAGTCCATCCCTATCATGAAACTTGACACCCATTGTTGGTACACATGGTCTTTCAACAGAAAAAGTTGTCTTGTTAGGCCTACCTAGGCTTGAATTGCCTTGTGACATAAAGCAGAGAAGGGGAGTAATTACTAACTGGCATGGAAGAGTTAATTCCCTTGACCTGCTTTCGTAGACTTCTTTTTTCTCCTATTTTTTATTCTTCTCTTTTCGTAATTTTATAAAAATTCTGCGAATTTGCAGTCAGTACCATACCTGATCTTACCATGCCAATCTCTCTCTCTTCCTCTTTATCCTTCTTAGTCTTTGGTAAAAGTAAAATTCAAGGACTTTTCAAGCACCTGGAGGCATATGCCTGATTTTCAAGGACTTTCAAGGCCTTGAAAAAGGGGGTCCACAATTCAAGGACTTTCAAGGACTTTCAAGGACCGTACGAACCCTGCGAGAGTAATGGAACAAGCAGTCATGTGCTATTTTACATTGGAAGAGGTTTAAAAAAAAACATGTGCGCAGGGTTTTCTGCGTGCATGTACATACGAAGCCTCGATTTATAGTCTCATCCGAAGCACTTTTGGTGGAGTGGAGTCAGTACTCCACAGGGAAACTATCCCCTCAAATGCACACCGGTGTTGGCTTAATCCAGGGCCATCAAGTCAACAACATAACGCTCTAACCACTATGTTATTTCACCGCCCTGTTTCTTTGCATTGAAGTGTTTACGCAAACACTGCCTTCAATGATTTTGTGATAGCCAACCCAGGGGAAGACTACATATTAAAAGAATGGACTGGCCATGTGTGGAACCACATACGACAGACAGCTGAAAACCGCGAGGAGTAGAGGAAGCTGGTTGCAAAATCTTCAGTGGTGCCCCGACTACAGGATAAGTGAATGTGAAAGGTGAAGGCAAGGGGAGGGGGGGGGGGAGGGGAAGGAATGGGGTATCTGACATCAACGGTCTTCTAGACTCCAGGATAAGTGAAAATGAAGGTGAAGGCAGAGGGAGGATGGAGAGGGGAAGGACTGGGGTATCTGACATCAATTTGTAAGGGGGTTATGAACACCCTACATTACAAGTCTGACAGTATGTCAGCTGAACTCTGTAGATACCACTTACCCAGTTTTGCTGAACACGGAGTTTTATGCTTCAGACTTTTGCATCCCTGAAAGCACGAACACGTTTCTGTTTTCTATCTGTCTCCTCTAAAAAGAAACCCTCCTTTTGAGTTAACAGGCCCATCTAGTGCTGGTAATTTTTCCATCTGTACCTGACTTCTCAGTGGGATGAAGAAAGTTATGTAAGAATAACACAGTTTTTGATTGAAGGTATCAACTTTACACATTTTTCTATCTCCGTATATCTTTCCCTCCCCCTCCTTTACTTTTGTTTGTTTATAGTTAGTTTCTGAGAGTTTCTGGTTCAATGCCCAGGTCTTGTGACGTTTCTTTGTTTTTTCTCCATTAAAGCTGTTTACTTTTTTATTTGCAATTTATTTATTTTTGTTTTTGTGGCAACTGTTCTATTGTATTGATGGATAGTATCATCATGCCTTCTTCTTCTTCTTCCTCCTCCCCCTCCTCTTCCTTCTTCTTTCTTTCTTTCCCTCTTTCTTTCTTTCTTTTTTCTTTCCTTCCTTCTTTTCTTCCTTCCTTCCTTCCTTCCTTCTTTCTTTCTTTCTTTTCTTTCTTTCTTTCTTTCTTTCTTTCTTTCTTCTTCTTCTTTCTTCCTTCTTTTCTTCCTTCCTTTCCTTCTTTCTTTCTTTTTTTCTTTCTTTCTTTCCTTCCTTCTTTCTTCCTTCCTTCCTTCCTTCTTTCCCTCTTTCTTTCTCTTTCTGTTTCAGCTCCAGGAGAGAAAACCAAACCTAGTTTACCAGCGCGATGCGCCAGAAACCCAGAGATTTGTCTTCCATTCTGAAGGGCACGGGGTCTTGTTTTGTCTGTAAATCAACCACAGAGGGAAGACAAAGGAAGAGAAAGGAAGGAACCTGCAGTTTGGTGTACGTAGGCAGGAGAAGGAGGGGGGGAGGAGAGAAGTAGGGGAGAGGGGCAGGGGGAAGGTGACGGAGGGGCAGGAGGAAGGTGGGGGAGGGGCATGGGATGGGTGGGAGATGGGGTGGGACCATGTCCAGAACTTTTCTTTTCTTTTCTTTTTTTTTTCTTTTTTTTTTTTACTGAACTGTCAGACATGACCCTATGCTGGGTTTCTTTTTATCTTTTTCGTTTTTTTTGGTTTTTTTTTACATCAGCCAGACATTATTGATTTCCACCCGTCTGCTCTCTCTCTCTCTCTCTCTCTCCTCTTCTCTCTCTCTCTCTCTCTCTCTCTCTCTCTCTCTCTCTCTCTCTCTCTCTCTCTCTTTTTTAAAAGGGTGAGCCAGTGTGTTAATTGTGTAACCATGGCAGCCTTGTATAACATTGTAGTTTGCAGTCTTTTTTCGTGTTGTTATGGAATAAAAATGCACTGCTGCTGAATTTGAACTCTTTTTTTTTGTTAAAGATGAGATTTTTTTCTCTTTGTTGTGTACACAGAGATTTTGAAATTGAAAACAACAACAATTATTCATTCATTCATTCGGTTGTTCATTCATTCATTCATTCGGTTGTTCATTCATTCATTCATTCATTCATTCATTCGGTTATTCGTTCATTTATTCATTCATTTGTTCATTCATTCATCCGTTCTGTTGTTCATTGATGATTTCATTCATCTATCCTTTTAACTATGTACTCACTCGTGTCATTTCTGAAGGACGTGTGTGTGTCGTCATTGCGCGCACGCACACACACATACACACACAGCACACACACACACACACACACACACACACACACACACACACACACGCGCACGCGCGCGCACAACACAACACACGTATCACAACACGCACACACACACAACAACACACACACACACACACACACAACCTCCCCACCCACCCACCCTTACCTACACACACACACACACACACACACACACACACACACACACACACACACACACACACACCATGTCCACAACAGACAATGGATGGACTAGCATCAGGAATAAAACTTGATACCAACATCAAAATATTCCACGTGTCAGGTTGATGAATGCCTTCACGCCAGACACCACTCTCCTGATTCAAAGACTAGACAGGACCCCCCGCCCCCATCCCTCTCCCCCTTCCATCCTCCTCCCCCCCTCCAACCACCCCACCTACCCACCCACTCTCTTCCATCCTCCTTCATACAACAAACTGATACAAGTAACTCCCTGGATAATAATACCTGTACATTTTTCATTTATTCTTTTATTTCGAGAATGCGTTACCTCTAAACCACCAATCCAAGTGTCCAGTTGTGGGACATGCGCCTTTTTACATCTAGTCTCCGTGTATCTGCAGTATTGTATATTTTTTTGTCATCCATTCCCACCGCACAAAATGTCCTACTCTCTCCGAAAAGGGGAATAGGTTTTGAACGTATGCGAAAGATGTTCTGCGTGGGTTTGCACAGGGAACCTCGGTTTATAGTCTCATCCGAAGGACTTTTGGGGGGAGTGGAGTCTGTACTGAATGTTAACTCTAGAGAAAAATATCCCCTTGATCGGGATTCGAACCCGGGTCAGCAGATGACATGCATGCACGTATGTGTTGTGTGTGTGTGTGTGTGTGTGTGTGTGTGTGTGTGTGTGTGTGTGTGTTGTGTGTGGTGTGTGCGTGCGTGCGTGCGTGCGTGTGTGTGTGCGTGCGTGCGCGCGCGCGCGCGCGTGTATGTGTACGTTTGTTCAAGAGGGAAAAAACTTGCAAGACAAAACCCAGATCCTATCTAAACAGCTCTCTTTAGTTCTAGAGATTTCCTCTTAAACCATCACTCTAGTAAGAGCTTTAAAAAGAGGTGCTACCAAAATTTTCGGAAGTTTTCATCTATGTCCAAGTCCTTGTTCTCTCCCTCTCTGTCTAATACCTCTTTTTTTTCTTCTTTCTTTTCTTCTGATCTTTCATCCTTTTCCAGGACTTTGACTTGCAAAAGCTCACGGGAAGATGTCCATGACTACTAAACCTTTCCCGTATGTTACTTTCCATGCAAATTTCATGCTGACACTGTTTGTTAAGAAACTTTGTCAATGGGGGACTTTTTGTTATTCCTCGGCTAGAGCTCCGAGGTTCACCAATGGTGGGGTTTTGTGTATGCCACTGTTATTTTTCCCAGCATGAAGGTAGCCGTATTCCGACTCAGGGGATGCATGCTGGGTATCCTGGTGTTTCCGTAACCCACCGAATATTGAAATGATTACATGATCTTCAACATGCATATTAATTTAATTTTCTGCATGTGTAAAAAAATAAAAGAAATTAAGGCACTGGTAACTCTGCACTTAAGATTGGCCTTGGAAAGTGTAAGAAAAATCCTCCCCCCCTTGATTCACTGGACACTGCCGAGATTCAAACCGACGACTTGATGGGTTTATAAGATTGAGGTCGATCGGTCTTATCCACTCAGCTATGGAGAGTTTGCAAGGGATCTGCTACACTATTCTGCCAAAACGGCCATGATATAAGTTGTGCTGTTATAAAAACACAACATCTGGACTGGCCAAGACTGTCCTACAGGGAACAGTAAAAGGAGGGAGACGAAGAGGCAGACAGAGGAAACGATGGGAAGACAACATCAGAGAGTGGACTGGCTTTGTGTGGAGCGATCTGCTACGGAGGGTGGAGGACCGTGGGGAGTGGAGGAAGCTGGTTGCAAAATCTTCAGTGGTGCCCCCACGGACCGCGGGACTACGGGGCAGGTGAACGTAAAGGTGAATGTGATAAAACATTTTCATGTTTAGGGGCAACTTGGAGTCAAAACACACTCAACTTTTACAATAGAAGCTTAACACTTTGTCCGCAGAGCTCTCCAAGGTGCTGGGAAACCAGTCACCTGTTTCTTCCTCTCTCGTTGTCGACCGCTCCGAAAGCAGCGCTTGTTCTCTGTCTTATGAACAAAAGAGCATTGCATTGTCGTTAAGTGCCTTACAAGTCAGGCCAAGTGCATCCGACTTCCGCGGTAGAAAGAACTGTTCTCTTGTAGGTCTTTTTAGGACAGAAAAAGGCAGAAGACTGGACCAAGGATAATAGACAAGAAGGAGGTGACAAGAAGAAAAGGAACAAGCCGAAAGAAATGTATATCTTATAGGGTTTTTTTAACGAAAAAGAGGAGAATGGACCAAGAAGGCAGATAATAGACAAGCAGGAGGTGACAGGAAGTAACATAAAAGGCGAGCCAAAACAAAGAGATGGATAGAAAAGAGGGAATTTTTAGCATAAAATTTTCCAGAAGATGGGGATGCTATTTATACTGACAAGCCCTGGGGAGACTGAACTGAATCCAAGGCGCGCAAACGGTCACCCATCCACTTGGTAACCACGCTCGATGCTGTTTAATCTTAGCTTGCGGAAAGCGAGTGCTCTAACCACTGAGCTATCCCGTCCTCCGATTGAAGTCATGCAGTGACCCCCCCCCCCCCCCCCCCCCCCCACCAAAACATTTTTATGTTCCGAGGAAACTTGGAGTCAAGCACCCAACTTTATAACAATAGGGGTTTGGCGCTTTGTCAACAGAGCTACCCAAGATGCCGGGTAAGCAGTGAAGTGAACATTGAGTTTTATGCTCCAGACTGTGGTACCCTTGAGATCAGGATTGCCTCTTCCTCCTCTGCGCCTCTCTCCTCTAGAATGTTGCCTCATCTCACTCTTCATCCCCCTCCAACCCTTCCCTGAGGCTGGTATTCTCTCCATCAGTTCTTCTTCCTCCTTCTCACCCTCCTGTTCCTCCTCCTTTTGTTCATCCTCCTCCATCTCCTTCTCCTCCTTCTCCCCCCTTCTCCTACTCCTCACTCTCCTCCTCCTCCATCTCCTCCTTCTCCCCCCTTCTCCTCCCCCTTCCTCCTCACTCCTCCATCTTACTCCTCCTCTTCCTCCTCCATCTCTTCCTCCTCCTTCTCCAAATCCTCCTCCTCCTCCCCTTCATCCTCCTCCTCCCTCTCCACTTTTATTGATTCGTCTGAGGGGCGGAGATAGTGTTAGAATAAAGCTGTTCTGTTGAGAAAGCTCTTTTGTCTTTATTTTGCTTCTTTTGTGAGTGTGTGTGTGTGTGTGTGTGTGTGTGTGTGTGTGTGTGTGTGTGTGTGTGTGTGTGTGTGTGTGTGTGTGTGTGTGTTGTGGTTGTGTGTGTGTGTGTATGTGTGTTGTATGATGTGCGTGTGCGTGCGTGCGTGCGTGCATGCGTGTGTGATGTGTGTCTTTTTTTCCTCTGTGTGTGTGTGTTTGTTTTTGTTTGTAATCAATTTGGAGAGTTCCTTTTATGTGTTTTTCTTTCATTCGTGTTCTTTCTGCATTTATTTATTCTTCTTTTTCTTTCTTTCCCGGTTTGTTTTTTTTTTTTTTCTACTTTTCTCTTCTGTACTATGTTTTAGAGATAAAGTTTCTTAAAGACCATTTGAATTCTATATTATCTATCTATCTATCTATCTATCTATCTATCTATCTATCTATTTATCTGTCTGTCTGTCTATCTGTCTGTCTGTCTTTATATGTATCTGTCTGTCTGCTGTCTGTCTATCTATCTATATCTATCCATCCATCCATCCATCCATCTATCTATCTATCTACGTACGTACCTACCTGCCAGCCTGCCTGCCTGCCTGCCTGCCTGCCTGCCTGCCTATCTACCTAACTTCCTACTACCTACCTACCTACCTACCTACCTACCTACCTATCTATCTATCTATCTATCTATCTATCTATCTATCTATCTATCTATCTATCTATCTATCTATTCTCTATCGATTGTTTTTCTTTTTTCTCTCTTTCTTTCTTTTTTCTTGCTTCCTCTCTTATTTGCTTTCTTCCTTTCTTCCGTTTTCTTCTTTCCTTCTTTATTTCCTTTTCAATTATGTGCCTAGAGAGACAGTATCTCTTTTGTCAACGAACACAGAGACTGTTGGCATATTTCTTCTTTTCTTTCTTTCTTTCTTTCTTTTTGTCTGTCTTCTGTCTGTCTGTCTGTCTGTCTTTCTGTCTTTTTTCTTTCTTTCTTTCCATTTTCCTTTCTTCTTCTTTTTCTCCTTTCCAATTTGTTTTAGAGATAAAGTTTCCCTTGTTTCCATGAACAGAAACACCATTAGCATTCTTCTTTCTGTTTTTTTTTTCTCTTTCTTTCTTTCTCTCTGTCTGTCTGTCTCTCTTTCTCTCCTTCTTTCTTTCTTTCCCTATTTTTGTCTTTTTTCTTTCTTTCTTTTTTTCTTTCCTTCTTTCAGTCTCTCTTTCTTGCCTGCTTTTCTTCTTTCTTTTTATGTTTCTTTCTTTTTTTTATCTTTCTTTCTTTTATCTTTTTTTTAATATCTTTTTTTGTTTCTGGCTTTCTGGCTTTCATGTCTGTCTTCTTTCTGTGTTTCATTTCTTTCTTTCCTTCATGATTTGTCTCTTTCTTGCTGTCCGTCTTTCTTTTTTTCGTTCCTTTTTTGCGTTCTTTCCTTTTTTTGTTTTGTTTTCTAGTTTGATTTAGAGATTAGTTTCCCTTGTGCCTATGACACCATTAGCATTCTTTCTTTCTTTCTTTTTCTTTCTTTCTTCTTTCTTTCTTTTTCTTTCTTTCTTTCTTTCTTCTTTCTTCTTCTTTCTTTCTTTCTTTCTGTCTATTTTCCTTTCTTCCTCTTTTTCTCCTCCCAATTTGTTTTAGAGATAAAGTTTCCCTTGTGCCCATGAACACAAACACCATTAGCATTCTTCTTTCTTTCTTCCTTCTTTCTTTCTTTCTTTCTTTCTTTCTTTCTTTCCTTCTTTCTTTCCTTCCTTCTCTCTTTCTTTCTCTCTGTTCTCTCCTTCCTTCCTTCTTTCTTTCTTTGTTTCCTATTTCTTTCTCTTTTTCTTTCTTCTTTCTGTCTCTCTTTCTTGCCTGCTTTTTAAAATTTCTTTTTCTCCTTCTTTCTTTTCTTCCATCTAATTTCCTTTTCGATTTTGTTTTTAGCGATTAAGTTTCGTTTGTGTCAATGAACACAAACACTCTGACCGTTCTTTCTATTTTTCCTTTTTTTTTTTCTTTTCTTCTTTTATTCCTTCCTTTCTTCATTCTTTTTTTCCTTTCGGTTTGTCTTCGTGTTTTTTTCTGTCTTTGTTCTCTTTTTGTTTCTTCTTTTTTCCTGTCCCTTGTGACAATGAACACCAAGACTATTAGCATTTTTAACATTATTTCTTTCTTTGTCTTTTGTTTCTTCTTTCTTTTCTTTCTTTCTTTTTCTTTCTTTCTTCTTCTTCTTTCTTTCTTTCTTCTTTCTTTTTCTTTCTTCTGTCTCCTTGTTCTTTCTTTTTTTCTTCTACTTTCCGTCTTTCTTTCACTTTTTTTTCTTTCTTCTTTCCTTCTTCTTCTTTCTTTCTTTCTTCTTCCTTCCTTTCCTTCTTCTTTCTTCTTTCCTTTTCCTTCTTTCTGTTTGTCCTTCTTTCTTTCTTTTTTCTTTCTTTCTTGCTTTTCTGTCTTTATTTCTTCTGTCTTTCTTTCTTGCTTGCTTCCTTTCTTTCTTTTTTACTTTTTACTTTTTTTCTTTTCTTTCTCTTCTCTTCTTTCTTTCTTTCTTCATCTTTCTTTCTTTCTTTCTTTCTTTCTTCTCTTCTTCTTTCTTCTTCTTTGTGCCTGTCTATCTATCTGTCTTTCTTTCGCTGTAATTTTCTGTTTGTTTCTTTATTTTCTTCATCCTGCTCTTCATCCCACTCCTAAGTTTTTCTCTCTGTGACGATCTTTTTTCTCTTTCTTCTTTTTTTCTTTCCCAAAACATTTCTTTTACAGTAAGCAGCTTCCATCGATCTGATGTTGTTGTCTGCTGCTGTATCCACTTCTCTCGTCTTCGTCTTTTCCTCTCTCTCTCTCTCTCTCTCTCTCTCTCCTCTCTCTCTCTCTCTCTCTCTCTCTCTCTCCTCTCTCTCTCTCTCTCTCTCTCTCTCTCTCTTTCTTCTCTTTGTCTTCTGTTTCTCAGTCTTTTGTTTCTTCTTTTCTTTTTTTCTCTCTCTGCCTCACGTTTTTGGCTGCGCTGGGCTGCACCCTTAGCATCTAAGGAGTGGCAGTAGTGCTGTGGTTAGAACGTTTGTGCTCCGAATTTTAAGTTAACTTAAAGCTTGAGTTCAAGACTCATGAAAAGTTTGAGGGGATTTTCCTCGTAGAGTTAATATTCATACTTAATCTACTCCCCGAAAGAGCTTGAAATCTTGATGTAAGCGTACGGGAGGAGGTAGCCGAATGGTTAGAGCATTGAGTTCGCAATCTGACAGCCCGGGTTTGAGCCATCACCGAGACACCCGAGAGGATTTTTACCCCCGAGTTAACATCAGTACTGACTCTACTTCCCAGAAAGTCCATTCAGATGAAACTAAAAACTGAGATGTCGTGTGCGAACGCACCTTGAACATAATATACCAAAACGTGTTCTGCCTTTCGGAAAAAATAATCTATTGCGTGTAGTAGGTAAGAACGGGTGAGTAAATCTAGAAAAAAAAAGTATTGTCGCTGATGTGTTTAGACATCATCCCCGAAGTGGCAAATGTGGCTACCCTAATGTTGGATACAGGGCTGCAAACGCAAAATCTTACTATTTGTGAACCTCGGGGCTCTACCCGAGGAACGAAAACAGTAGAGCCACTAGGCTACATTCAGCCCAACTCAGCTCAGTCTCGCTGAATAAATTAATTAATACCACAGGCCCAGACTCATTCTCCTGCATTCCAGAGTCAGGATATCGTTGACAACTGTTGTATTTGGCTGCTAGGAGGTGACCTTCCAGAAAAAAGACTCTGCATAGCTTTTAAATAACTTTAATGTTATTCGGTGGAATCTGTTCCGATTTAAGAAAGGAAAAGAACTGAAACAACGTAGAGTGTCTATATTGAGGACACTAACAAAACAGAGCCAGACAGTATGATGCACAATCCGGAGTGCTGATGATAATATATATAAATTATATATATATATATATATATAATATATTATATATATATATATAATATATATCCACCCAGGGAAGATCCCTAAAAATCTACAGATAATCTACAGAGTTGACACAAGCTTGCTGTATAGTCATATAAAATAAGGGGGGGGGGGGATCCATAAACTGAAATCACTATCAAAAATAAAACACGAGGAAGCCACGAAACTTAGAATATAATAACATTGTTACGCACTGTTCGATGCGAACAAAGATGACAACAACAATGCAGTCAAAGTCCAGTTAGCTTTGAGATAAAACAACATGTATATATTGTAGATTTCTTAACATATCTAATCCCTGCCTCATCCAGGCTCCAGGCATGCGCACTCTTGCAGGGTTGGTTGGATCAGTTTTGTAAAGTGACAGTCTACTGCGTGGAACTAAGTTTTCTCAATCAGCCTATAGCACTCTAAACTCTAAACAGAAGCTGGGCAGAGGTCGTAAACATTCTGAAAATTTCATGTCTCTTGTCAATCTTTGACCTAAGAACTTCCACGCGCAAACCCATCAAGTTTACCACTGCGCCAAGGGAGACTGACATGAATATTTAGATTCCATATCCGCTATGTATTATACGTATTTTCTTTTATTTGATTATGTGTTTTCATATGGAGAGAATCATATATCTCATAACTATGGTTAAGGAGGGATAATATTCACTTTTAGATCCCATATATTTGCATATGGACAGAATAGTGTATCTCATGATTCTGCCGAAGGAGGAATGATAATCACTTTTGGATCCTATCTCCTGTATGTGATATAAGGTAAAGGTGAATGTGTCCTATAACCTATGTGATCGTAGGGGAGCGAGGCATCAGAGACCTCAGCTTCTCTAGGGGCCAGTACATTGAGGGCGGCGCCCATCTTCTCTTCTTCGCTGCTTAACCTTCCTTGACCCTAAAGAGGGCAGGTTCCCATTTACAGCTGGGCGAACTGGGGGACTGTACTGAAGCCAGGGCATGCAAACGGCCACCCATACAACTGGTAACTACGCTCAAAGCTGCTAAGCTTTGACTTAGGGACAGCAAGTGCTCTGAACACTAAGCTATCCCGCCCTTGTATGAAATATACATGTTTAAAGTCGCAATTACTTGTGAATTGAACCGAAGACATTATAATTATGATCCCTTAAGGACTGGAGGCCCCACAGCGGCCTGACATTGATGGGTTCTTTGTGGACTTCCGACACCGAGGATGCGACATAACGAATCTGGGTATAGCTGTGGTGGGAGATTGAAACGAGCGGCGAGGGATCAGTAGGACAGGAGTGTTACAAAAGATAAGACCAAGAAAAAAAAGATCCCGTACGGCTAGCATAGTCAGGGAGGGAATGTGGAGTTAAACGCCCACTACCTATAAGCGTCCCGAACTCGTACGTCTCCAACAGCCTCTGACAACCCAGTTCCAACTCTTGGCCTTTCCCTGTGCCTTAGCCTCTACGCCCAGAGGAACTGTTTTGAATAAAAGGACAAAGGATGAAGATGGGTCTATGGCACCTTTAAGCTAGCTGCTTCGGGTAGACGGACCCCGTTAGTCTGGGAAAGCAGTTTCGTTAAAGGGGGAGAACCCGATCCTAAACCACCCCTCTCTTGCAGCCTAATCAGGAACGCGCGAAAAGGTTGATGGAAATAAGTTTAGAAAGAAAATTCTGAATGAAACCCAAGGCTGCCCGCTGTCGACAAAGATTTTGCTTTGGCAAGTTTCTGCAGCAAGTGGCGCCAAGGTAAAGCTGGCATTTTCTGGAATTTCGTCAGTTAGGCTGAGTGGGAGAGGGGGGGGAGAGGGTGGGGGTGAAAGGTCGGGGGGTCAAGGGGGGGGTCGTCACGAATGGCGCACTAGACCTCCATTTACCTTTGCTCAGCCCTATACCATGGAGGGAACGTCCTGTTACCATCTGGTGAGAGACAAAAACAGACGATCAAAGTTACAGAGGACAAGCTTGCATCGCAGGCCGGAGTATGGATGCCACGGTTTGCTTTCGACGATGGAATACATCGTATTATGCAATTTTGGCAGGGTATGCTGGCCTACTCCACAGTTGCTCAAACAGAATGATTGGCCAAAGAAGGGGTGCAGCACCGCCTCCAGAAGAGGAGCCCATGTACTTCCAATGTTTATATATCATGTATACTTTTATTTCTTTAACCTCACTTTCTTCATCCGTCGTTCAGCAAATCGTGGGGCACCACTGAAGATTTTGCCCAGTTCCTCCATACAGTTTTCAGCTTCTGAACAAGTCCTTCACTAAGGCATCCCCCTCATCGCTTCCTTCCATCGTTTCTCGTTTGCTCTTCGCCGTCCCTCCTTGTACTGTATCCATGTTAAGACGTCGTTGCCGTCCAAATTTTGTGAACTGAGTCCGTGCTTGTTTACTTTTTCACTGAAGTAAGAGGTCTTCATGTGGTCAGTGGGTTCAATTGGTGTTACTTCCCGTTAGTGGTGTGATTCTTGTATGAGATCATAAAAGTGTAAGGAAACATTGTACTCCATTGACCTCGTACTTCATTAATGTAAGTTGTTAGTCACGTTTCACATGGTTACAAAATATGACATAGAACCAGGTAAACACATCAGATCTGATCTAAGTGATGGCGATATCTTGCTGATTCAGAGCACTTCAGTCTTGGGACATTGCAGCTAATTCTTGAGGTACGGAATGAATTCAGATTTTGATCCTTATGCTATGTAGGTTCCAGATATTCGAAACTTGATACGTGTTCATTTTTCTTGTTGTCATGATTTTAACAATACCAATTCTATGACAACTATAATGTTATGACTTTATATATGTTACAAATAATGACATTACTAGTCGATTTTGTGCGATGTATTGATCTTAAGCAT
>CM060320.1:61397239-61437239 GCA_030674155.1 Stramonita haemastoma | reverse complement strand
ATTGCAGTCCATAACCTTGTGCCCTGTTCAATGTCCATCGCACTCCTGTCTCATTTCTTCCTCCTACCCCCTCCATCCTTTACAAGCTCACCTTCTCACTATTCTAACACACGGGATAGCCTAGGGGTTAGAACATTGCGCTCGCAATCTTACAACCCGGGTTTGAATCCTGTTCAAGGGGATTTTTCTCCTGGAATTAACATCGGTACAGACTCCACTTTCCCCAAAAGTTCTTCGGATGAATAGGCCATCGTGTGCAGGATGGGAAATGATGACAAAATTTACAAAACCACATACAAACGGGACTTGATGTAAAAAAAACCCCACACGAGTGCTTATTCCATTATCCTTGGTAAAAAAAAGTTAATGAATAAATAATAAATATAACTGTCTATTTTCCTATTAAATAGCTTATTAGGCCGTGTTCTAAAAAGAAATGCTTGCAAAGGAGGTTATTGGCCGTTTCTGTCACAGCAGTGTTGAAGCTGTTGATCGAGGTATCTATTTCGGTGTCCTCGTTGTCGAGAACGAGAAGTGAGGCAAATTTTCTTCCGATCATTGCTTGAAAGTAGGGTTTTTAAAAGTATGTTTCAGTTGTTGACTTTCGTAGGACTGAAATTGATTACTTTATTTTTATTTATAAAAACAAATTGAAATTGATCCTTATATTGTCTTGTTTCTTAATCCTCTTGAAGCGGATCTAGCCCTCAA
This sequence comes from Stramonita haemastoma, assembly GCA_030674155.1. NCBI lineage: Eukaryota > Metazoa > Mollusca > Gastropoda > Neogastropoda > Muricidae > Stramonita > Stramonita haemastoma. The sequence goes on along the minus strand of CM060320.1, from coordinate 61,436,528 downwards.
TAAGCGGGACATCACACATCACAACTAAGAGGGTTATAATAAGTCTTCCCCTCTGAAATACCCACTTTTTAAACCACAAGGCACACCACAGGAATAAACATATAACTAATACCTTTAGAACAAGTGAGATTTAAAACTGCCAATGTGTCCTAACCACTCAGCCTAGTTCTAGAAAGAAGGCAAGGACAGAGGCAATTCCTGAACAAGGAATGAATTATTCCGGAATTGCAAGACTGTGTTTCGTCACCTGGGTTCTTTTCAGTGCAGAAAGTTGAGGTAGACAAGTTCTTACTGAACACTGTTTTTAGCTTAGAATCTGTCCATCCATCTGTTTGTCTCTCTCTCTCTCTCTCACACACACACGCACACTAAAACAAGAAGAGAGAGAGAGAAGAGAGAGAGAGGAGAGAGAGAGAGAGAGAGAGAGAGAGGAAGAGAGAGAGAGGAGAGAGAGAGAGGAGAGAGAGAGAGAGAGAGAGAGAGAGAGAAAAGAGAGAGAGAGAGAGAGAGAAGGAGAGAGGGAAGAGAGAGAGAGAGAGAGAGAGAGAGAGAGAGAGAGAGAGAGAGAGAGAGAGAGAGGAGAGAGAGAGAGAGAGAGAGAGAGAGAGAGAGAGAGAGAGAAATGAAAGAAATAGAATGAAGTTGAACAACAAGAACAAGACTACCCAAAGAAAAAGAAAGAAACATCTTCACACAATTTCACGCCCGCAGCGTTTCTCCATCATCTGCAGTAATTATAAACAGCATTGACTAGTTTTTTTTAACGAAATATCCCTTCTCCCTTTCCATATCAAAACCAGAACACATCCTCAGCTTACTGCACAGCCCGCAGCCTGCTAGCTCTTTTCCTGGAAACAACCCAGAGTGGAGGAGTCCTTAGGAAATGAAACTATCCATCAGCAGAAAAACAAAGAAGGAAAACAGAGACAGAACGTGGTTATTATCATACAATATCAGCCTGCCCCGCAATGTCCAAAACTGTAGACAGGCACACATTCATCATTTTTTTTGTCTGATCCATTTTTGGCTGCAGACTGAAAGAATCTATTCTGAGAAATTGTGTTTGTCTCCAAGAAAAAAAAAGGATTCTGCTTATGATACTGCTAATTTCCCTTGGCCTAATTATCACCCCAAAGAAGGATGGGTGGGTGTGCAGTGAAATAGGAGATATGGATATATGACAGAAGGCAATATGCAGTGTAACAGCAGATATGGACATATGACCGCAGGCAATATATTGCCGTGAAATAGGAGATATTGACATATGACAGAATGTTATAACAGCTCATCCCTATCAGAGCCAGACGGTGGAATGTATTCTGGTTTCTGTGTTAGAGTCCCCACTTTCTGACCTATCGCATCACAGTGCTATTCCTCCTTTCTCTTCTTTTTATCTAGATTTTCTTTCCTTGTCCGTCCACACTACGCTTTCTATACCTCCTATCCTTCTTACTTTATTATGGGGGAGGGGATAGCATAGCGGTTAGAGTGCAGTGCGTAAGTTACGCTTATAATCAGACAGGCTGGGTTTGAACCTAGGTTCCAGCCGCCACCACAACATCTGTTCAAGGGGATTTCCTTCTGGAGTTAACGCCAATGTCAACTCCACTCTTCCACCCCCCTAAAAGACCTTTGTATGAGACCACCAATCAAAGTATAGTGTGTTAATATGTGAATGTCTTGGAAACTTGGTCCATTCCTCTCTGGTTCATTTCTCTCTGGTCCATTCCGCTCTGGTTCATTCTCAGATGTGGACTAAAACAATGCTGCTGTTACTGCTGCAAGGAAAGCTGTTGATTTCCATGGAAACGGAAGTTGGCTTGTGCAGATAATGGCGCCGATTTCTCCTGCCTCGATGAATGAAACGCTTAGCATAACGAGACGATGTGTGTGTGTGTGAGAGAGAGAAGGGTGCAGTGAAACGTTAGACAAGGACAAGGAGATTAGAGAGGAGGCCATGCAAGCTGATGCCACACGGAACAAGACACTGGAATTAATTCCTCTGCTTTCTTTCTTTACCACTGCAAGTGTGTGTGTGTGTGTGTGTGTGTGTGTGTGTGTGTGTGTGTGTGTGTGTGTGTGTGTGTGTGTGTGTGTGTGTTTATTTTATTTATTTATTTATTCTTTTATATCGAGGATAATGGCATAAGCAATCATATGCTTTTTTTTTTTTTACATCTAGTCCCCGTGTGTATGCAGTTTTGTAAATGTCATCTGTTCCCACCGGCACACGATGGCCTACTCTGACGGAAAGCGGAACAGGATTTAACGTGTGCGCAAGATGTTCTGCGTGCGTTCGCTCACGGGCCTCGGTTTATAGTCTCATCCGAAAGACTTTAATTGGGAAGTGGAATCAGCACTGATGTTAACTCCAGAGGAAAAATTCCCTCGACCGGGAATCGAACCCGGGTCGTCAAATTGCGAGCGCAATGTTCTGACCACTAGGCTATATCCCGCCCCTGGGATATAGCCGCACGCGCGTGCGTGCGTGCGTGCGTGTGTGTGTGTGTGCGTGCGTGCGTGTGTGTGTGTATGTGTGTGTGTGCATGTGTGTGTGTGTGTGTGCATTCACGCATCGGTGTGTGTGTGTGTGTGTGTGTGTGTGTGTGTGTGTGTGTGGTGTGTGTGTGTGTGTGTGTGTGTGTGCATTCACGCATCGGTGTTTGTCTGTGTTTTTAATATGTATGCATTTGTACGTTTGGTTTATATATGCAATTGCGTAAACAAAGACCTCTGCATGTGTAGGCAACCACTGGTACATAGCCCTTGCATATAATAGCTAATTTATAACAAAGGCAGAAACAGGAAGACACGGATTAAAGAATTAATGCCCCAATAATCGTAGGAGGAGGAAATGGAAGCGAAAGGTTAAATTTACGGAATAGGCATGTCCTGTAAAAAAAAAGAGATCTATTGCAGGAAAGCGTGCAAGACCTTTGTAGCTCCGCCTGCATTACGTCAATATCTAGGATTTGTGTGCATCGTGCCTATTTTCCCAACAGAGCAGTCTGGTGTCCCTCAAAAATGAAAAGCCTAAAACACGTAAGAAATATGTTTCTTGATTTAAAGGGAAGAAATAACATATAAAATGTATGCCCTGATACAATGTTTTTTTTAAAAGGAAATTGTAAAACTGTTTTGAAAAATCACAGAAAAATGTGTGAATGTTCTGTGTCTTTCAGTCTCTTTCAGACAAGTACTTGGAAGTCTATTACTTTTTCTTTTCCTTCACCTTCACACACACACACACGTACACACATGCACACGCACGTGCACACACATGCACACACACACACACATGCACACGCACGTGCACACACATGCACACACACATTCATACACACACACGAGCGCGCACGCGCACGCACACACACACAGGCGCGCGCGTGCACACACACACACACACACACAAACACTTACACATTCTCTCTAGATCCTCACAACAGCTTTTTCTGGCAAGGCAAAATTACATTCGAAAATAAAAAAGCGAGCTATTCCAAGAAGACAGAAATAATTAAGAACACAAACAATAAAAACAAATTAAAAACAAAAACAAATAAACAACAGAGAAAACTTACCAATAAACAAGGAAAACAAAACAAATAGACAAAGAAAACAAAGCACAGAGATTCCATTTATCTCCCGCTGACAAAGGATATTCCTTTGACAGTTGTAAAGCCAGGAAGGATAACACAGAAAGGAAAGAAGAAAGAAAGGAACAAACGAAGAAAAACAAACAAACAAAATAAAGTCCAAAAGATAGAAAAAAAAGAAGGAAAAAAATCATGAAAAAAGGTTGAAGAACTCTCTCTCTCTGTTTTTGTCTGCCTTTCTTTCTGGTTACCTCTTTTTTATTTTTCCCCAAAGTTCTTTCCATTCTATAGTATTTAACTTCTTCCTGCTCATCCCTCCTCCTCTCTCTATGTCTCTGTGTCTCTCTGTGTTTTATATGTGTCTGTGTGTTTCTATCTTTTTTTTCTGTCTCTGTCTCTCAATGTCTGTCCACCTGCCTGTCACTTTCTTTCTCTATCTATTCTATTTACCACCACCTTCACCCCACCGCACACACACACACACACACACACACACACACACACACACACACACACAACACACACACACATTGGAGTTGAGAACAGACACAGAAGGAGAGGAGAAAAAGAGGGAGCAGATAAAGACAAGGAATGCAATACAGAAGGCAAAAAAGTAAAAAGTGCGAAGAAAGATGTGAAGAGAAATGCAAAGAAGAGCACAGACATTGCAAAGAAGAATGCAAAAAAGAATGCAAAGAATATACAGAAGAAGAATGCAAAGAACGCAAAGAATGATGAGAAGAAGAAGAAGAAGAAGAAGAAGAAGAAGAAGAAGAAGAAGAAGAAGAAGAAGAAGAAGAAGAAGAAGAAGAATGAATGAATGAATGAATAAAAGAAAAAGAAAGATCTCTACATAATTTCATGCATCCAATAATAATGAACAGGATATTTCTTTTTTACTTTTAAAAACAAATTTTCTTTCTTACTTTTAATATCCAAACCAGAACATATCATCAGCCTACTGCATAGCCCGCAGCCTGCTCTTTTCCTGGAAAACAACCCAGAGTGGAGGAGTCCTCAGGAAAACGAAACCATCCATCAGCAGAAAAAGCAAAGAAGGAAAACAAAGACAGAACGTGGTTATTATCATACAATATCAGCCTGCCCGGCAATGCCCAAATCTGTAGACAGGCACACATTTATCATTTTTTGTCCGATATATTTTTGGCTGCAGACTAAAAATTGTTCTGAGAAAAGCTGTATATTTCCAGAGAAACGAACAAACTGGATTCTGTTCATAATGTTGCCTATTTTCCCAGGGCAAATTGTCAGTGCAGACGAGGAGATCATAATATGGACTGGGGTGCTATGAAATACAAGACAGACTGTATATGATATGACAAGAGGTGATGCAAAATTAAGCCATACTGATCTGAATAAGATGATCGAAAAAGTTTTTCGTACTTTTGCTAGAACTCTGAGGTTCACCAACGGTAAGATTTTGTGATTGCAACTGTATTTGCCCATTATTAAATTAACCGCATTCTGACATCGTAATGATGTTTTGACATGACACCAGTATGCATGAATTTTGTGTGTATAGGTTTGGTGGGGTTTTGATTTTTGCTTTTAAAATTTGTCATGCATTCTCACCAGCACTGGATAGCTCATCTTCCAAAACGCATAATAGATTTTTTACTGTGTACCCATGATGCTCTGCGTGTGTTTGCACTCATGACATCAGTTTATAGTTTTATACATAGGACTTTAAATTTGATTTGATTTGATTTGATTTAATTTGATTTGATTTATTCTTTTATATCGAGGATAATGGGATAAGCACTCTTGTGCTTTTTTTACATCCAGTCCCCGTGTGTATGAAGTTTTGTAAATGTCATGTTCCCACCGGCACACGATGGCCTACTCTTACGAAAAGCGGAACAGGATTTAACGTGTGCGCAAGATGTTCTGCGTGCGTTCACACACGGGGCCTCGGTTAAAAGTCTCATCCGAAGGACTTAAAGGAGATTGGTGTCAGTACTGATGTTAACTCCTAGGGGGAAATCTCCTTCAATGGGTGCATCGGCAGTGGCTTGAACCCAGTCGGTCACATGGCTAGTTTAACATGGTTAGTTTAACAGTCTAACCCTAGGCTATCCTGCTCCCAAAGCCAAATGATAGAGTATACTGAAAACATCAGAGCAGAGTATTGTACCACCAAGAAATGAAACAGAACGGATGATCATATGTTTTTCCGTCATTGATCTTTTACTGTATTCGAAAGGGCAGAGGCTAAGAGAAAAGGTGGGTAAAAAGTTAAAAAAAAAAAAAAAAAAGGGGGGGGGAGGGGGGGGAGAAAGAAGGAAATGAAAAGGCAACAAAAGGAAGAAAACAGAAAACACCACAACAAGCAGGGAATGAAAGCAAATGTAAAAAAGAACATAGATGAAAATCCTCCCAATGCACATATGTCAGCATTTCCTATCATTTCTAGCAAAAAAAACAACAACTGGCGTTGTTTATAAAAGCCTGCTGCTGGGTACAGTGTGTTTTTCTTTTATTTTACCTTTTAAACACCCTGTCATCTCGTGATGATAAACTCTTATCACACAAACATCAACATGCAGTCCTCACACTGATTAAAAAGCATTCATCAAAACAGAAAGAAGGAAAAAAAGAGAGAAAATAGTGGTTATCATCAAACAAAAGAATTCAAAACAATGCATTGAAATAACAGGGTGAAAATCAGTAAATATCATTTGTGAATACATTGCAGCTCAGTGTAAAAAGACATGAAATAAAACACTATTTTGGATGCATTGTCCCTTATCTCTCTCAGTGTGCTCAAGAAAGCAGAAATGTAAAAGAGGAAAGAAAACGACTCGGTAGAAGAATAAAAAGGCATTGATAAAAGGAAATGAAGGAAGCAAGAAGTAGGAAGTACATCCTATGCACATGCCAATGATTTGTAGTATTCATAGCAATGACTAGTTTAACTTCTAACATCTGGCATATGAGAAGATTTTTTCTTATTAAAATATAAAAAATCCTGCATTATCAGGCCCCTGCAGTGTAGTGAAAAGCTCTCTCTGTAAAAATCATCATTAAGTCTTCATACAGAATGAAAAGCATATCTAAATGAAGACAAAAAGAAAAGCCAAGAGAAATACAATTACTTTCAAACATTTTGTCACCAGTTATGTAATCTTCACCATCTGAAGACAGGCACTCTGGTTCATTCCTGTCGGGTCCATTCCTCTGCAGTCCATTCTCAGATGTAGACTGAAATCATGTTGCTGCTGCTGCTGCAAGTAAAGCCGTTGATTTCCATGGAAACGGAGGTTGGCTTCTGCAGACAATGGCGCCAATTTTTCCTGCCCCAATGAATGAAACGCTTTACATAACGAGATGGTGTGAAACTGGACTGCAGTGAAATACGAGGCGATGATATAGGATAGGAGGCCATGCAAGCTAATCTCATGCAGAACAAGAGAGAGCAATGACTTCTGCTTTCTTCATTGCAGTCTATATAGCCTTGTGCCTTTTTTACCCTCCAGTACACTCCTGTCTGATTTCTTCTTCCTACCCCATCCGTCCTTTTCAGCTCACCTTCTTACGATTCTAACCCACTGAATACCCTCAGCCCTTTAGTATCCTATCACATAGTTAAGTTCTTGTGACTGTATTTCAAGGCAGTGCTGTGAAAAGTGGTGATTGCCAAGGATGTCGTTGGCTGTTTTAGTCACAGAAGTGTTGAAGCTGTTGATTAAGGTATATGTTTTGTAATCCTGGTTGTCGAAATAAAGTGTAGTGCAAATTTTCCTTTTATCATTGCTTGAAAGTGGTTTCTTTTGCTTGTTTCTTTCTTACTTTCTTTTTTTCTTTTACTATGTTTGAGTCCTTGAGTTTGTCAAAACTGAACTTGATTCTTACATTTCTCTGTTTCTTAATCCACTTAAGGCAAATTTAGTCATCAATAAAGCAAGTCTGCACGCATCACAACCAGAAAACTGTAACAACCCTATCCTGTTAGATCATCACTTTTAATCTACTGCACCAATTACCGCACAGATACAACACAGAATCAAACGTGCAGTCAGTAGCTTCAGAATCATTGGCACTAAATGCCAAAGTGTCTTAACCACTCAGCCCTTGCCCCTGTCCTAGAATGAAGACAAGGACAGACCCAATGCCAGAACAAGGAATGAATTAGTCTGGAATTGAAAGACTGTGTTTCGTCACCTGGGTCCATTGCAGTGCAGAAAATTGAGGTAGAAAAGTTCTTATTGAACACGTCTTTGTGGTTAGTTTCTGGAATGAGGATTGTTCTCAAAGCATTGACATGCGTTCACACACTCTTAAGTGATATGCACGCACGCACTCACGCACGCACGCACGCACACACACATGCTAGCACACATACGTATGCGTATATTTATATACGAACATACATATGCACGCTTGCACGCATGAACACACACACACACACACAAACACACACACACATTCCTCAGTCTCAAACAACGAAGCAAGATTACATTTATAAAGAAAAAGGCAAGATGTTCCCAGAAGACAGGACAAAATGAAGAAGCAAACAGCAAACAAATAAAACAAAAACGATTAAAGAAAACAAACACAAAATACAGAAAACAAACAATTCAACAAAGAAAACAAAGAAAGCACACAGATTCTATTTATCTCCCGCTGGCAAAGGATATTCCTTTGACAGTTGTAAAGCCAGGAAAGATAACACAGAAAGTAGGGAAGAAAGAAAGGAACAAACAAAAAACAAACCTGTAAAAGGAAGGACAAAGGTTGCAGGATTTTCTCTTTTTATATTTGCATTTTGTTTTATTCGTGTCTTTCTTCCCAAATCCCCACTTTTCTTATATCGTTCCCTTTCCGTTACTGGACAAACTCTCTCTCTAATATTTGTTTTATATATATATTATATATATATATATATATATATATATATATATATATATATTATATATATACTACATACAAAAAGTAAGAAGAGAGAGGGAGAGGATGGGAGGGGGAGGGGAGGACAAGAAAAGGGAAGAGAAGAGAGAGACAGAGAGACAGAGAGAGGAGGAGAGAGAGGAGAGAGAAGGAGAGAGAAAGAGAGGAGAGACAGAGAGAGACAGAGAGGACAGAGAAGAGAAGAGAGAAGAGAGAGAGAGAGAGGAGGAGAGGAGAGAGAGAGAGAGAGAGAGAGAGAGAGAGAGAGAGAGAGAGGAGAGAGAGAGAGAGGAGAGAGAAGAGGAGAGAAAGAGAGAGACAGAGACAGAGAGAGAGAAGAGAGGGGGAGAGAGGAGAGAGAGAGAGAACAGAGACAGAGAGAGAGACAGAGAGGGGGAGAGAGAGAGAGAGAGAGAGAGAGAGAGAGAGAGAGAGAGAGAGACCGAGAGGGAAAGAGACCGAGAGGGAGAGAGACAGACAGACAAAGACAGAGAGAGAGAGACAGACAGACAGAGAGACAGAGACAGACAACAGAGATAGAGACAGACAGACAGACAGACAGAGACAGAGACAGAGAAACAGAGAGAGAGAGATACGTACAAACAGATAAAGCAAGAAAAAAAACGAAGAAAAAGAAAGGATCTTTTACACAATTTCATACCCGCGGCGCATCTCCCTCATGTGCAGTAACAATGCCCAGGATCTTTTTTTTCATATGAAATATCCCTTCTCCCTTTCCATATCCAAATCAGAACACATCATCAGCTGACTGCACAGCCCGCAGCCTGCTAGCTCTTTTCCTGGAAAACAATCCAGAGTGGAGGAGTCCTTAGGAAAATGAAACCATCCATCAGCAGAAAAGCAAAGAAGGAAAAACAGAGACAGAATGTGGTTATTTAACCAGCACACTACTGTCCAAATTTGTCGACAAGCCACACATTTCATCAATTATCCTGAATCATTTTTGGTCGCATACTAAAAAAAAGAGATGTTCTCAGAAAAGTTGTTTGTTTTCAGAGAAATGAAAAAAAAAAAGGATTCTGTTCGTTATGTTGCATATTTTCCTCAGGCCAAATGATCACTTCAGACAAGGAGATGATTAGGGTGGGGTTTCTGTGAAACATAGGACACAAATGCATGTTAGAAAGGACCTTGAAGATACAAAGTTAACCCATTCAGAACATGATGATGATTTTCTTTGTTCCCCAGCTAGACTGCGGGGGTTCAAGGATTCAAGGACGGTGAGATTTTCCATGATTATGCACTGTATTTGCCCACCATGAAGGTAGCCCAGCCCTAGTCTGACTTTGGGGATGATGACTAGACATCCAGTGCGCATGTTTTATGGGGGGTTTATCTTTTAATTTTGACATCCATTTCTACCAACACTCAATAACCGATGCTTCCATAAAAGGAACAGGTCTTGAACGTGGTATGCGTGGGGACTCCGGCTTTATGGCTTCCATATGAAGGACTTTCGGGGGAGTGGAGTCAGTGCTGATATTTACTCCAGGGGAAAAATCCTCTCGAACAGGAATTTCAGTAGTGGCTCAAACCGAGGACAACAGATCAAAAGCTCAACACTCTCACTACTAGTCTATCCCTCCCCGTTTTATCACATTTCAAATCAAGGCAATAAAAAAATCCCCCTCACAGTGCAATTCAGTGTGATCGGGTCAAATACAGTGAAGCTCTCACAGTTCCGCTTTGTACCACACAGAAATGAAACAGAACTGTTGATTTGATCCTTTGTCATTGATCTATTTTTGCTGTTGTAAAGAAAGCAGAGACGTAAAGAGGTAAAACGAAAAAGGCAATAAAAAGAAAAAAAATAGAGAATAAGGAAAGAAGGAAACAAAAACCCCAACAAACAAAGAATAAAAGCAAATTAAAAAAAGAATGGAAGAATTTCTCCCAATCTTCATATGCCAGAATTTCCTATCATTCATAGCAATAACTGGTGTGCTCTATAAAATCCTGTTCCCATCCCTGGTACAGTGGTGTTTTTTTTTCTGATCCAGCTTCTAAACACTCTATCATCCCACTGCAGTGTGCTGATAAGCTTTCTCCATGGAGAGCAACATGCAGTTCTCACATAGGTTGGAAAGCATGTATCAAAACAGAATGGAAGAACGGAAGGGAGAGCAAAATGCAGTTATTATCAGACGATTTTTCACCAGTTCAGTAATCTTCCAGTCTGTAGGCAGACACGCATTCCGCATTATTCTCTGGTCCATTTCTCACTGATCCATTCCTCACTGGTCCATTCCTCTCTGGTCCTATCCTCTCTAGTTCAATCTCAAATGTGGACCAAAATAATTGCTGCTGCTGCTGCAAGGGAAGCCGTTGATTTCCATGGAAACGGAAGTTGGGTTTTGCAGATAATGGCGCCAATTTCTCTTGCCCCAATGAATGAAACGCTTTGCATAACGAGATGGCGTAAGAGAGAGCAAAGAAGGGGGGGGGAGGGAGAGAGGAGAGGAAGAAGAGAGAGAGGAGAGAGAGAGAGGGGAGAGAGAGAGAGGAGAGAGAGAGAGAGAGAGAGAGAGAGAGAGAGAGAGAGAGAGAGAGAAAAGACAGAACAGACAGAGAAACAGGGACAGAGACAGAAAGAGAGTCAGAGAGGGAGAGAATGTAGTGAAATACGAGACAATATAAGATAGGAGGCGATGTAAACTAATCTTGCACAGAACAAGATCATGGAAACATCTGTTTTCTTTATAGCATTCCACAATCCTTTTCCTTCTTTATCCTTCAATGTGCATCAGTCTTGTTTCTCCCCCCCCCCCAAAAACAAACAAAAAAAATTCTTTGAGCTCACTTGCTCACCATTCTAATCCACTTCATATCTTGTAATAAAAAAAATTACTGGGTGGCGCTGTTCTTGTGGCGACACCCTCTCCCCGGGGAGAGCAGTCCCGAATTTCATGCAGAGCAATCTACGGTGGTGTAAAATTTAAAATGTTATAAGATGCACTGGAAAAAACTCCAAAAAGACAAAACAGAGACAACGGAGGCAGGAAAAAGAAAAAAAAAATACATGAAGAAAAAAGGGGAGAAGTAGAAAGAAAAAAAGGATAGAAGATAAAACAGAAAAAAGACAAAGAAATATGATGCAGATAAAGACAGAGGACAATATCCTTACATCATTTCACGCTCACGTGGCTTTCTTTATCAATCACTGTAATAACTAGGGTGTTTATAAAGGTCCAATACTTATACAATTTTTTTTACATTTAAATTAGAACGTCGACAGTTCACAGCGTGTGGTAATGAGCTATCTCCATCAAAAAGCAATGACAAACATTTAGCAAAAAAAGAATAACTTATCAGAGAGAGGAATAAAAGAACAAAATACAGAGAAAAAACCTGCTTTTAACCAATATTTTGGACAGTTCAAATAATTTCTTTATATCTAGAAAAGCAAAAATTGAAAAGAAAGAGAAACAGGTAAAAACAACTAAAAAAACAAAAAAAAACAAAAAGCACACAATAAACATGTTCATGACCAAGCACTCTCGGCAGCCTAGGTAATTTCTTTATCTGACAAGCAAGCAAACAACCAAACAAAGAAACAGGCAAACAAACAAATAAGCAAACAGACAGAAACCCTCCTTTCCCACTTCGCCTGTGATTTATTTCGTTTTCAGATTGTTTTCTTTTCATTTTTTCTTCTTTGTTTGTTTCTTTCTTTCTTGAATCTGCACCAGATGCTCTAAGGAGTGCTATAGATATTCACGGAAACGGAAGTTCAATTTCTTCCAAAATGGCGCCATCAATTTCCCCCCGATCTAAATGAAACCCTCTACGCAAGAAGATAAAATGAATGGGGTGGGGGATGACATACGAGACACTGACATATGACAGGGAGTCGTGTAATATGATCATCTCATGCAAAAGAAGACAGTGCAATATATTTCTGCATTTTTCTTATCGCTTCCAGAGCAGTTTTTGTTTTATTCCTTTATTTTGTTTTGTTCTGTTTTTATTCTGTTCAGTAATGAAATCTATCTGTTTCTTTTTATATTTCTATAGTTTTGATTGTGTGGTGTCAGTTATCTTGAAGAGCGTATCCATATGTTTATACATTACTGTGGAATACAAAACTTTGAAGACGATATTCAGACTTTCGTATTAAAAGCGAAAGTTTGAAACCTGTATGATGTACAATTACTAATAAAGGGGTAAGAAAGAAAGAAAACATGCTACAGAAGGGAGGGATAAAAACAAAAAAAGAGTGAAACGAATTGTACGCGACGAACAAAATACATCAACATATACAAAGTCTTTTTTTAAAAGTATGCATGACAAGATAAAAACCAAGAAAAAAGAAAGGGAGAAAACGAAAGAGAAACAAAAAGGAGTTTAAGCAACAAAAAAAAGGAATATGGGTATATAGAAAAATGGAAGACAGAAAGAAATCATGAAAGATAGAATGGTAATGGGTATGACAGGCAAGTATTATAACAAAAAAATGAAAGAAAAAGATGATATGAAGAACGAAAAACTAACCAAAAAAACAGCAGGAAAAACATTTCGCAACGTACGTTTTTATCTTCTTAAACTTCTAAAAACAACAACAATAATAACAACAGCAACAACACCACCGCAGCAATAATAACTGAGCTGTTGTCATGAATTTCAAATTTGCATTTTATATTTTGTGTAATAGATAAAATAAAACTTCTTTATAAAAACAATAAACCACCAAAGTTTACAACTAACTCAAAATATCTTTTTTGACAAGATTTGCAGTGTCTGAAATCAACGATATAGAGCAACACAATTTTCCTGTTTTGAATTTTAGATACGGTTAAGTCTGACAGTCATGTTTTCATTTGCAAGTCTTCTGGGTGCAGAGAAATAGAATGACATTTTTTTTCGCTATGCAGACCTGTCATGTTAAAGTATTGTCGAAGAAAAGTAAAAGTGTAAAACAACAGGCAAAAAAATACACTAAGAATTGAATAAAGGAATGCCGTACAGCACACAAGTCCGCGTTTGAACCCGCTCACACACACACACACACACACACACACACACACACACACACACACACACACACACACATAACACACGCGCCCACCACACACTACACGCCGAACGTCACACAGCACGACGACGCACACACACAGCGTATCTCGAATGCACACAGTGTTTGGATCAAGATTCTAAACTCACAGTTATTTACTTGTTGCGGATAACGTTTGTGGCACAGTATTGAAATAAAAAAGTATAAATATAATAGACAGTATAGATTAAGATGGACACACACGTTAAAATCAAAGCATTTAGCACAGACACACACACACACACACACACACACACACAGACACACACACACACAGACACACACACTCACACACACATATCACACATTGCACGCCACACATGCGACGCACACATACTACATCACACATACACAGCACGCACGCACACCACCCGCACGCGCACAGTTAGCAGAGTATTCTCGAATGCAACGCAGTGTTTGGATCAAGATTCTAAACTCACAATATTTCTATTGAGGATAACGTCATTGGCATCACGATGAAATAAAAAGATAAATATATATAACCATATAGATTACAGATGGACACAACTTAAAATCAAAGCTTTAGCATTCACACACACACTCAGACACCAAAATATAACGACACCACACACACACACACACACACACAACACACACACACACACACACACAGAGGCACACACAGAGGCACACGCACGCACACACACCAACACACACACACACACACACACACACACACACACACACACACACCACACACACACACACACACACACACACACACACACAAACACACACGTTCAGCATTTGATGCCTGGTTTGGAAGGCAACATGGACTGATATTTTACTCCTATAAAAGTTTACACACCTCTAGCTCTAGTTTATGAGATGTGATTTTTTTGGCATGGTACTATTTTACCACTGATGGGTTAGAACTATGCAATCTTTTTCTATGGGCCACAACAAAATTCATGGGTACGCGCCTCACTTGTGGCGTCAGATGATGTATAAAAGCCCAGAGTTTTACCATTTCGAAATAGAACATAATTATTTCTCAGTGTCTTGATGCTATTCTGTACACATGTGTGGAGGAGACCGAATATTGGAGAAATCCCTCAACTTATTCTACACCCCTGTGGATTAGGGAAACACAAACAAAACCCAGCATGCACTTACGTAATCTCATACTCACAGTGGCAACAAGCTTTTTTCGTTTGCAATATGCATCCCAAACTGATCATTAAGCAACTTCCCAGAAATATCTGGCTAACAGTCCTCTCTCCCAGTTCTTCCGAAAACGCCTCGTTCTTGTTGATGACGCAATTTAATATTCAACTTATGTTTTTGCTTACTCTGGGACTTCTTATCACAAGTTTACCAAACATATTAATGATCTGACATAGACCAGAGCACCGCTGCTCTCCTGATCTACCGCTGTTCCAGATTTGATCACAGAACTCCATCCCTGTAGTTTGTGTGGAACACACTGTAGATTGTTGGATAATTCTATATGTAGTCACGATTTTGGATATCGTAAAAAACAGTTTCTGTCATCGGTAAATTAATATCATCTTAGTGACATCACCTTTGTTTCTGCTTTCAATCATGGATTTGTGAGTTGTAACATCTTATTGTAAATTTTGTAGTCAACCTTCTCTTGTAACTTCTATTGTTAATTATATAGGTGTTTGTTTAAATGGACTTCTTTTTATCGTCACTTCTATGTAATACCCTTTTTGAAATATGGAATTCGCGTTCAAATGTTGAACCAGTATAGAATTAAACTTCAGATATGAAATGTCTTTAGATATGAAATCAGTGTTCTGACATGAAATCATTCTTCTGATATGAAATCAGTCCTCAAATATGAAATATGTCGTCAACTATGAAATCAGTCTTCAGATATCAAATCTTTCCACTTTGAAATCGGTCCTTAGATATAGAATCAGTTCCCAGATATGAAATCAGACCTTAGATATGGAATCAGTCCTTATATACAGTCTCTTTCACATCTCCACTCCAAAATGTCCAATCCAGTCCTCCAATAGAATCCCTCTAGTCCAGTTCACACAATGCAATGCACTATGGTACAGTACAATACAATGCACAAAAGAACACTATCACTCAGTGCAGTACAGTGCAATGCATTATAGTTCAGTACAATACAATGCACTACTACAGAACAATAATTATCACTCAGTACAGTACAGTACAAAACACTACAGAACAATAATTGTAGTAAAGTACACTACATGACATTGAAGAATAATGCATAGATGGACTGTTAAGGAATCACACTCCACTCCACTCCACTCCACTCCACTCCACACTCTTCAACAACAATCTTCAGCCCTGTCTTTCTATTCAGACCCAACCTTTAGTGACGGCAAGAAAAGCGGGAGGTGCACAGACGTGTGAATGGACGTAGGGAAATCAGATTACACTCTCCAGCATCTAGTGCCTACAGTACTGAGTCCTCAGAAGTACTGGTTCTTAACATACTGTGCCAGAAAAGACCATTCTTTATGGGCAGTGAGCGAGACAGGGAAGGAGAGAATAGGGGTGATGAAGCGTGAGGGGGTGGCATGGGGGTAGTGGTGGGTAGGGAAGTGGTGGTGGGTAGAGGGGGGTCGAATTTGGAAGTCTTGGGGTATAATAGCATTAAGGGTAACAAAAAGAGTTTTAGTAATTGCACATTGTGTTGTTTTGTGTTGTGTTGTATCGTTTTATTTCAGTGTAGTGTAGTGTACTGCATACACAAGGGGGCTGGATGTAAAAAAAGCAGATGAGTGCTTATTCCATTATCCTCGGAAAAAATGTAATAAACAAAAAAAAGTGTACTGTAGTTTAGTTTAGTTTAGTGTAGTGTAGCGTAGTGTGGTGTAGTGTAGTGTAGTATAGTGTAGTGTACTGTAGTGCACTGTAGTGTAGTGCACTGTAGTACAGTGCAGTGCAGTGTAATAAAGCATTGTGTAGCACAGCTAGCGTAGCTTACTTTCTTACAGAAAGCGCTATCGTAAGTACGGTAAGAAGATGGGCTCAATCTCCACCACCCTTCATTTTTGCTAAATACTAGCATGTTTTCTAAAATTGGTGGATTTTTGTACAAAACTAGGCAACGGACATATGGTTTCTTGTCTCTACTTTTTTGTGTGTGGGAGATGCCAGCTGCATACAGTGAATCGGTGGTCTAGAGGTACGCATCTGCCTAGAAAGCGAAAAGTCGTCCCGGTCGAGAGTGTGCGGTGATTTGATCCCCGTTTGGGCCAAAAAGTTCCCCCAATCTTTTAAAGCAGGAGAGGTGGTCTGGGTGCTAGTCTTTCGGATGCATGATACGATGAACCTAGGTTCCATTTATTATACAAAATTATTTAGCGTAATAGTAACATTTAGCGTAACAGTAAAAGAACCCACGGCAACAAGAGAGATGTTCCTGGCAAAATTGTGTAGAAAAAAGCCACTCTGATAAGAAAACAATTATAGTTGCAGACAGGAAAAAAAGAAATAATGGGTGGCGCTGCTCTTGTGGTGACGTGCTCTCCAAGAGGAGAAAAGCCCAAAATTCACGCAGAGAAATCTGCCGTGACTCAAAGTGGTAAACAAGAAATAAAATGAGATTTTAAAGAAACACTGGGTCTCTCTGGCCAAGGCTGAAAGTCTGGCTTGCAGGCAGGAAGGGAGGAAGGGAGGGAAGGGGGGGGGGGTTACGGGAATTTAGATTTAATCTTAAGCTACAGACTTCTTGATTTCTGGATCGGTGTTAACTCTAGACTACAACATGGACTACATATTCATTGTCTGATTATCCACCTCTCTCTCTTTCACACACACACACACACACACACACACACACACACACACACACACACACACACACAGAGGCACACACAGAGGCACACACAGAGGCACACACAGAGGCACACACACACACACACACACACACACACACACACACACACACACACACACACACACTACACTAAACTATGTGGGCCCATAGAAACACCATATATAAGGAGCATATATGGGAAACTAGATGGAATTAAGATAAATAAACTGAATGACGTGCAGGTAAAAAACATGCTATCATTATATGATTTAATATTTTTGCAAGAAACCCATTTGGATAAAACAGAAGTAGCAGAGATAACTCTTCCTGGGTATATACCCATGCACTATTGCAGAGCAAAACGAAATAATGCTTCTAGGACTTCGGGAGGAATTTCAGTTTTCATTAAAGAACAATACAGGAAACATAAAATTTTTACCACAAAGTAATTCAGATATTGTGTGGATAAAATTATTACAAAGTGACACACTATACTCATCGGGTCATGATATTTTTATAGGATGTGCATACATTCCGCCTGGATTTTCTTCCTATGGAAAAGAGCATACAAAAAAGATTTGGGATACTTTAGAACAAGACCTTGAAACATTCTCACAGAGAGGTCAGGTCATCTTGTGCGGAGATTTAAATGCACGAACCGGAAAAATGACCGATTTTATAGAAATGGATTCACGGCACAATTATTACGATCTACCAGAAAGCTATATGTTTGATAATTGTTATCACAGATGTACCATGGACACAGTAGTTCAAAAATATGGTAAAATGTTAGTAAATATTTGTACAGAAAATCAACTCTTTATATTAAACGGACGAACTTTGGGAGATCTACAAGGAAAATTCACAAGTTTTCAAACACAAGGCTGTAGTGTGGTTGATTACTTTATATGTTCACATTCTCTGATTAGGGAAGTGAAATATATGAATGTGAAAGACTTGATGGAACATTCCGATCATTGTTCCATTGATCTGAACATATATTTACCAAACTTTGATAACGTTTTCCATCAGAAGAAGCTAACACCAAAAAGATATACACAAAAAGAGTTGGTTAGTAATAGTTCAGCTCAAAAAGTAGGCCCACGTTTTCTATGGGATAAAAGCTCAAGTGAACAATTTCAAAAGGCACTAAAACTCCCATCAATTCAAACACACATCAAACAAATACAACTCCAAACAGATAAAATAGCGGAACAATTTAAACAAAGTACAGAGCAGTATGATTCTCTCGATCTACACTTTCAATCTCATCTAAATGAATGTTCCGAAAAGATGTCAGATATATTTATCAAAGCAGCACAATTGAGTTTGAAAGCTAAAAAGCCCCAAACGTTAAAAATGAAACGCAATAAAAAGTGGTTTGACCCAGATTGTACAAAAATGAGAAAAGAAGTACAATCATTACTTAATGCTGTAAACAGATATCCACACAAAGCTGAACTTCGACAAAAATATTTTTCCAAGAGAAACCAGTATAATAATATGATAAAAAAGAAAAAGAAAGCCTTCAAAAATATGCTAGTATCACAGTTACATGACATGATAAATGCAGATCCAAATATAGTGTGGAAAACATTGCAGAAATTAAAAGAGAGTGAAAGTGATGGCATAAAGCATGTAAACCATATGAACAGCAAGAAGTGGACTGAACACTTAAAAAAACTTATTGGAGAGGAACCACACATAGATCCTGAACAAATACAACTTGTACACAACATGTATAATGACATGAGAACAAATAGCAATAGGTACTTAGATAAACAAATTACTATTGAAGAAATAACAAGAACAATTAAAAGATTAAAAAATAAAAAGTCACCTGGTAAAGATGGCATAACAAATGAAATGCTCAAATCAATTTCACCCAGTCTGATGAAAGTAATAAAGAGTTTGTTTAATCTAGTGCTTGATACAGGCGCCTATCCTTCTGACTGGAAACTGGGTGTTAGTATCCCCATTTATAAAAGTGGATGCACTGTTAATCCAGATAACTACAGAGGGATAACATTAACAAACACAGTAGGGAAACTCTTCTGCCAAATTTTGAATACAAGAATCTCAGAATATTTGGAGCAAAACAACAAACTTGTCAGAGAACAAGCTGGATTCAGAAAAACATGTAGAACAGCAGACCACATCTATATCCTTAATAAACTAATAGACAATGCATTAAAAACAAAAAACAATAGACTGTATTGTTGTTTTGTAGATTTTCAGAAAGCATTTGACAATGTTTGGCATCAGGCTCTACTTGTAAAGTTAAATAAGATAGGCATAACTGGTAAAACCTTTAATGTCATTAACAGCATGTATACAAACGCAACAATCCTTGTGAAAATAAAAGGAAGTTACACAGAAGAAATTGTTGTAAAAAGGGGGGTACATCAAGGCAGCACACTAAGTCCTACATTATTTAATGTTTACATAAATGATATTGTTCAGGTCCTTGATGGAAAAGATTCACCGTATATTACTGCAGAAAATAAAATTCCATGTTTGCTCTATGCAGATGACTTAGCACTGTTATCAACAACCAAACTAGGACTGCAAACTAAACTAGATAGATTAAATGGTTACTGTTCCAAATGGGGACTAAAAGTAAACAAAGCAAAAACAAAAGTAGTAGTTTTCACCAAATCACCCCCTAAAATTCCAATTCATTTCCAATGTGGAGAACATCTAATTGAAACAACTAAAACTTATAAATACCTGGGTGTAGTATTTCACCAGAACGGGAAGTTTCAAGCAACTCAGGAACATTTGGCAAAGCAAAGCAATAAAGCAGCTCATGCTTTGAAAAAAGCAATTTATGGGCAAGGGGTTAAGGCTAATATCACAATGCAGTTATTTGATTCATTGATAACCCCCATCTTAACTTATGGAGCAGAAGTATGGTTTCCTTTTTGTTTCAATGGCCAATCAGACTTTCATATTCAAGATTTATTTAAATTAAGCACAACAAGAAAATATCTTTATGAAAATATTCATGTAAACTTTTGTAAGCAAACTTTGGGAATACATAAAAAAGCGATGGCATTACCCACTTTAGGAGAACTTGGACGATTTCCATTGACTATCAAAATACTTAGTCAGTTAATGTCTTTTTGGATACATGTAACAGAGAAAGACAAAAACTCATATGTTAAAATATTGTATGATTATATGTATCAAAATAATGAATATGATCGGTGGATTAGCACAGTTAAAAATGTTCTGTGTAAAATAGGTTTTAAACATGTATGGGAAAACCAAAGTACACTTGATGTACACCGATTGTGCCATGCAATACAAACAAAACTGGAGAGTTTATATAAAACATTTTGGATTAACCAGAAACAAGAGTCCACAAAACTGAACTTTTATAATTTTGTGACTAAAGAATATAGACTAGAACCATATCTAATTAACTGTGAAAACAAAATCCATAGGAAAACATTTTGTAAATTTCGTACAAGTTGCCATGATTTAATGATAGAAAAAGGAAGATATAAGAATATACCAAGAGAGAACAGAACTTGTCAATACTGCAACAAAATAGAAGACGAGTTTCATTTACTTGATGAGTGTATCTTATATACTGAACAAAGAAAACAAATATTGGTAAATCTGAAATCTGATGTCAAAGAATATAAGAATGGTATAGACAAATTAAGCAATGTTTTAGTAACTGATAATCATCAAGCTGAAATAATTCAATATGTTTGTTCCTGTTTTGAAAAAAGAGAACAATTGAAATAAGATAGAATGCAACATGGTTTTGCTTTGTGGTGGTTTGGGGTGTTTTTTGCCTGCACATCATTTCAGTCATGCTGACCAGTGAATAGTATGTTGTATTGATGAATATGTTGAGTTTATTTTGTTGTGTCAATAAGTCCATGTGACTTTAATGGCAATAAATAATTTCTGATTCTGATTCTGATTCACACTCACGCACAAAGTACTATTGTATGTATTGATATCTGTTGATTTAGAATTATTGTATCGTACCCCTTCAAGTCACGGCAGTGTTCTCTGCTTGAAATTCGGGTTGCTCTTCCCCCGCCTGGTAAGCCCGTCGCCACAAGAGTACAGCCACTCTTTCTTTTTTATATTCTCTTCATGTCCCACATTAGCATTTTCTCCATTATCAGGTGTTCCCCCCCCGCCCCCCGACAACATTTTGCCAGGGATAATACTCTTTGTTTCCATGGGATCTTCTACAGGCGCTAAATGCGTGCTGAATATGGTACCTTGCTTTATCGTTTCATCCTAAAGACTAGTACCTAAACCCCAATTCACAGTATGGTGGATGGGGACAACAGTTTTGGGTACAAACGGGGATCAAACTACCATACTCTTTGAACCCAGAGTTTTTGCTTTCTAGGCAGGTTAGACCACTGATCCACTGAGGTGACTGGTGTCAAAGTTGTATGCATTCCCAGGATCCTTGCTTCCTCTCTTCCTCTTCCTGTTACGCTGCACTGGGTTTCTCTTCCTGTTGTGGGGGAAAGGAAATAGAATTAGAATGTTTTCTGGAGGAAGTGAGTGGATTAGCAGAACAATCTATCTTTTGTTCGTTTTTTCTTCATTTTGTTTGTTTGTTTGTTCTTAATATTTGTTCTCACGTTGATAGCCGTACAAAAGAAAATAAGAGATAGCAGAGATATGGATGGAGGGTGGCCTTTGGTCAGAGTATTGCCCTTATGAGCTGATGACCCAGGTTCAGGTCATCACCCAGGTGGTCGATCAAGGGACTTATCAGTGCCAATTCCACACCCCAAAAAGTTGTTCATATGTGACAATAAACCGAGGTATCTCGTGTGCAAACACACAAAAACATATTGTGTACACATTAAAACCCATTATGTCTTTCAGCAAAGTTGGGCATTGTATGCCAGTAGGAACACATGACATTAAAAAAAATCCCAAACGTATTTATACTAGTATACCAGTGCATAAATCCCCATGATGGTGGGCAAAAGCAACTGCATACACAGAATCTCACTACAGGTAAAAACTTGCTCTAGCCCTGGAAGAAAAAAAAAATTAAAAAAATAACGTAGAACAGTGCTTACAACTGAACCATTGTAAAAAAAAAATCAAGGCATCAAACCCAGTTGATTTAATTTCACCATCGTACAGTCAAGACTTCTCTCTTTTGGCACCAAGCTACTGTCCGTCTCTTTGGGAACTGTTTCCAGCTCCTGTCTGTGTTCAAGAGCACTAGATACTGGACAGTGTAATCTGATTTCTCCACGTCCATTCACACGTCTGTGCACCTCCCGCTTTTCTTGCCGTCACTAAAGGTTTGGTCTGAATAGAAAGACAGGGCTGAAGATTGCTGTTGAAGGGAGTGGAGTGGAAAGGAAAGGTGTTGGGGGGTAAAGTGGTGTGGTGGTGGTGATTGTGTGTGTGTGTGTCTGTGTGTGTGTGTATGTGTGTGTGTGGTGCGTGTGTGTGTGTGTGTTTGGGGTTGTCTAGTGCACTAGGTACATTATTGGGATACCTTTTCACAGACTGGGGTTTTTTTGTTTTAATATGTCAGTTCCAAGCCATTTTAGGTAAATACTCCTGCTATTACTAGCCTGTCAACATTTTATACACACTTCACAAAAATTGACAAAAATTTCATTAAGCTGATGCTGATTCAACGTAATACAGTAGTCACATTGCCTTGTCTGTGGAGTGTACAAGAGCACACTATTGTTTGTGTAGGTAAAAGGTAAAGGTGTCCCATAACCTAGACGGTGTGTAGGGGAGCAAAGGCATCAGAGACCTTAGCTTCTCTAAGGGCCAGCATGTTGAGGGCGACGCCCGTACTAAGTCCAAGGGGCAAACGGTCACCCATCAACTGGTAACCACGCTCGACGCAGCATTAACTGGAAGCGAGTGGACACTGAACTATCCCCCCCCCCCCCCCCCTTCAATGCATGGCACTGGATTGTGTTATGCTGATCTGTGCTTTGAATGATATTGTATGGCATCCTATTGCATTATAATGATTTGGTGCAATTGTATTGTATTGCAATGTATTGCATGTAGCCTTTTTTCGTGTTTTTGTAATTTTCTCATATTCTATATCATTGTCTCATATTCCACTTGGCATGGCTTATTTCGTTTGCATAGCATTTAGTTCGACTGGGAATTGGTGTCATTATGCACGAAACCAAACATCTGTTTTCATACAAAAAGCCCGGCTTTTTTCCAAATGTTATGTTTCCTACCTCTTTCACTAAGGAATGAACCAGAAATCAAAACTGTAGCATATACCAGCACGAGAAGGGAAAATTACTCAGCCAGCGAAAACTCTTTTTTTTTAATGACAATCAGTACTTTTTCTGCTATTTGTTATTATTGTAAGTTAGAGTTTTTATCAGGTATTTCTTTGTTTATTTATTTACTTATATGTTTCGATAAGGATGCTGATCCGCACATGCAATTGGTTATTCATATAAAATTCGGATACAGTATTTACAAATCATTTTGATTATCACTGAAACATTCTCCTCTTCTATTTCTTCTTTGCAATTATTTTTCTTCTTTTTTTGCATTGTTCTTCTTCAAATTCTTATCTTTTGTCTGCATTTATTTTTTTCTTCTAAGTTCTTGAATTCTTTTTCCTCTTGATTCTTCTTCTTCACAATTTTCATTATATTTCCTTTTTTCTGTCCTTTTCTTGCTTTTTTTTTTCTTACTTTCTTTCTTCTTTCTAAAAGTCTCTTTCTTTCTTTCATTCTTTCTTTCTATTATCTTTTCTGATAAGCATCGCCAGGTGGGAGTTATTAGAAAGAAGGGAGGGCCATTTTGCAGGAAGTGGAAGAAATACGAGCTGTAGGAAAGAACGAGTAGCAAAGCACAGGACTGGATTCCTCAGCATGGAGAGAGAGAGAGAGAGAGAGAGAGAGAGAGAGAGAGAGAGAGAGAGAGAGAGAGAGAGGAGAGAGAGAGAGAGAGAGAGACAGAGAAGCAGAGAGAGACAGAGACGAGACGAGAGAGACAGAGACAGGAGAGACAGGAGACAGATAGAGCAGACAGACAGTAGACAGACAGACAGATAGAGGGTGAGAGAGGGGGGTATGCATAGCTTTGAGTATGTTACTACAACCTTGTACGCAGGTGAATCCATAGGCTTATACTCAATGTGTTTATGTTTTGCAGCGCACAAACCTCTTTTACAATGTAGGAATCTTTAACATTTCATAACTATTTTGTTCTCCTGCATGCCCTCGATACAAAGTAAAAAGAAAAAGTAGAGGTGCTGTGAAGTAGAATATTAACATGAGAAGTATCTTCACAAGAAATAGTGTTTATTTATTACCCCAGATACCACAGGGTTTTAAACCTGCAGTCTCCGGCTTCAAAACCATTACAATTAATAGCCCATTGGTAATCTATTAGGGTGTTACTGATGCAGGAGAACTTTAATCAGCCACTCTAAAGCTGAATAGCTTTCTCTATTTTTTAAGCAGTCTCTGTGGTCTACTTTAGGTGGTAATGAAATGAATGGTTAGGAAGAAAAGTGCACCCTACACATTCTAAAGGAGTCTATACCTGTGATAACTTTTTGAAGTAAACGAGTAAGGGTTGCATGCTGGTCCTCATTTATCAATATCATCTGTATTGCTTTTCTTTACCTCAGTTTTGTCTTCATTATCATGATCATCATCTTCATCATCATTGCCACCACCACACTACTACTGTCACACTACCTCCTCCTCCTCCTCCTCAGCAACAATGGCAGTGTCACTATTGCTTTCATTATCATCATCGTTGAAATGTTGTCTTTAACACCATCATTATATTTATTCTTGTCATGATTGTCACTATAACTGTCGTCATCATTATCACCACTACAACAATTTTCCATCAATACCATCTTTTCCTTCTCTCTCCCACGGGATTCTTCCATATTATGCTCTGTTATGGCCTGTGAATGAAAGACCAGAGGCTGATAAGGTCAGCAAAGCCTCATGCTATGATCCTGGCCCTGTCCCAAGCGGGAAGATAGGCTGCTATCTGTGGTTTATGGCCCTCTGGGCAGTGCTGACTGAAGAGAACAGCTTTATAGCAATGGACTGCACTGGGGTTCCAGTTCACGGCCATCCTCAGTGTATTGGGGGAGAGAGAAAAATTGAATGCTGTCTGGCTATAGGGCTGTGCTGGTATGTTCTTTAGTGTGGAGACTAGATGACTTTTTGAAGTACTCAATATGTTTTGTTTGGAAATGAAGTCTATTGTAGAGGTTTTCTTTAACAAGTCTGACAGGTTTATTTTTTAAACAATTATTCCATGTTTGTGTCTGTAATCTTTACTATTTGGAGAAGAACAAAATTTGCAAATTTGGAGTAATGTTTGATGCAATGTCATAGACATATGATAGCACTATGGAATACAAAGTCATAACTCAACGTGCATTGGATTCGATTATGGTTTACTAAACTTTGACTTTTGTTGTATCACAGAGTATCATATTTCACACTATCATTTTGTATTGCCTTTTGTTTGAGCTTGGAAATTGGTAGCATTATGCACAAAATCGAACATCCGTTTCTGTTTAAAAAGCCAAGTTTTTATCAAAACGTTCTGTTTTTAACACGTTTGCTAAGAATGAACCAGAAATCAAAACATAGCATACACTTGTGAGAGCAGAGGAAATTACTTAGAAGGCTAGAAACCCGTTTACATATCGTAAATTCTTTTTTGTTGTTCAGTTTTTGTTTTTCATTAGTGTTTTTATCTGCTTGTTTATTTGTTTTTTCATTCACATATTTACCTCTTCATTTGCTTACTTACCTCTTTGTAGATGGCTGATCATCGTAGCATAATTGGTTGCTTGTAGGAAATTCCAAGGCTGTGTTTACAAACCATTCTATTTATCACTAGAATAGTCTCTTCACCTGTGCATTCTTCTTCATTGTATTCTTCTTTGAATTGTTCATCTTTGCAATATTCTTCCTCTTTGTATTTTTATTTTTCTTCTTTTTTTTGCATTCTCCTTCGACAGATTCTTTTTATCCTGTATTTCTTCTGCAGTTATACATGTTTCGGTTTTTATATTTGTTTAAACCATTTGCCTAATCATTACCATGTTACTGTGTGTTCTTGCGCTCTATCTTGCTGTAATCCAACGTGCATTGTTGTCTGTTTAACTGCATTTCATACACTTATGGGTACATTCCATCTTTTCTCTTTATGGGGGATGCGATAACTTTTCAGTCAAAATAGCATCCCGACAGTTAGGAAATATTTACTAGAAAACCCTCTTTTGTACAATTCTCTTTCATCAAACTGGGGTCCAGGAACTTCAAGACTTTAAAGATGAAGACTTACTATCTTATCTACTTTACTTCTATGATCTTTTTCGCACTAGAGAGAAGAGTGCTAAACTTATTAAAAAAGAAAACAAAGGACTCAGATGAAGCACACATCGGAGGCAAAACAGATAGCTGTGGATTGCAATGGATAAAAAATAGAATATAATTATTGTCATGTGTTGTCCTGTACGCGATTGGTTCGCATCTTCTATCATTGCATTGTTTACCATAATTCTGTTCTGTAAAGCATTTGATTTAGGCAAGGGATTATGGACCCATTATTGATAGAAACCAACCTCCGTTTCCATTAAAATATACATTTTTTCTTGGGGAAAAGAATTGGTATTTTCTTTTTAATCTGAAGATGATTTTCAACGGAAAACTTACAACTTGCTTGCTCAGAGATTCAAAAGCTACCCAATGCACTGTTTGATGAATAAATCATCTTTCTAGTTGAGTTTACTTATGTAGTGATAATTTGAGGGATGCCTTCCCTGAAGAGATCACGCTGAGGTTCTACAGTAGCTTTTAAATACAGTATGGATGTAAATATACAAAATAAGCTGAGATGCTCTGTTATAGATTATTCTAACCATTTCTCCCTGTGACAGGTAATTTTAGCGTGTCTGAAACTGTTATTAACTATTTTCTCATTCTCTTGTTCTCGTTCTTGTTTTTCTTTCTGTTGCTCTTGCTGTTGTTGTTGTTGCTGTAGCTGTTGTTGCTATTGTTGTTGGTGTTGTTATTCTTATTGTTGCTGTTACTGTTGTTGTTCTCCTTCTTTTCCTCCTTCTTCTTCTGCTTCTCTTCTTCTCCTTCTTATGGATTTTTTTCTCTTTTTTTGCACTGGTTTTCATATTTGCATTTAATTTCTTTAAATTGTTTTCTTTTTTCTCTGAAATGTTGTTCTCCCGATTCTTTTTTCTGCTTTCTCTTTCGTATTCTTATTTGCATCCTTGATTGCATTCTTCTTCTACATACTAACAAAAGACAGTAAACAAATATATTGCAGGTGCAGAAGTTACTGGAGTGGAACGAATATGATCTGAAAAGAAAGACCTCTAAGGGAAAGATTAGATTATAATAGCAGATAAGAAAAAAACAAGAAAAAGTGGAATATAATAACTAGAGCAGAATGCATTTCACTGCCTTCTTTCTAGTCAGAATGAGTTTGCATCGTCTGCCAGCAAATGTTATTGCCTTGTATATCACTGCACCCTGTTCAATAACACTCCATATGCAAACGTAGAGACCAGGCTGAGGAAATTGACGTCATTATGGCTGAATGCCGACTTCCTTTTTCCGTGGGAATAAACAGCTTTCCTTGGAGTACTCTTTTTTTTTGGTCTAAGAATAAGTGGAAAATATAGTGTGTACACTCCTGCTTAGAGATACTCATGTTTTTCCTGACAACTATAGTTTTTTTTGTTTTTTCATTTAATTAAAGAATTTGGGAACTATTTTTGTGTTTTTGGTGCTGAAGCAAGTCTGTTGACTGCAATGAATGATGATAAGTGTAAAAGTTAATATATAAAAGTCATGAAGCAGCCCTTCGTGGAATCTATTTGATAACTGTTTTATCAATGACAAGAAATTTTGCCAAGAAAAACGTATTTCCTCTTAGACATCTCTCTTCTTCTTCTTCTTTTGCCTTGCTGCTGCTTCTTTTCTTCTAGTTGTTGTTGTTGTTGTTGTTGTTTTGTTGTGTTGTTTTTTCTTCTTTTTTGCATTTTCTTCTTTGCATTCTTTGCATTTACTTCTTCCTTTATTTTTTTCCTCTTTTGTTTTTCTTTTCTTTTGCTTTTCTTTCTTTACTCCTTTCCTTCTTTCCTCTTATACGCAACGCCATAAAGAAGAAATTATTGGAAAGAAGGCAGAGACAATTTGCATTCGAATTGGAAAGAAATTTGAGCTTCAAGTTTAATCTAAAATCTTGTAGGCAGGTGAAGTCATGGGCCCATACTTAGTTTGCACACCTCTGAATCCTTTTTCTTTTGGGGATCTTCACAATACATTTACTCTCTTGCATGCCTTAGGTACATACACACGCGAGGTGCAAGGGTTTTGGGGCCTGCTGTGTCAGTTGACATAAGAAACACTTTCCCTAAAGTAAAACAATCGCTTTGTTCTTGTCCACCTGAATACCATAGGGAATCAAACCTGTAATCATCAAAATAACGACTGTTACAGCAATAGCCTAATAATTGTATTCATAGGCTGCTACTAGAAAACTGAGAATCTAAGGGTCTGAATGCAAGGGTGATCGTATTTTCCCCTCCTTTCGTCAGTCTCTGTGGTCTACTCAACATAGCTGAGGAAATGACTGGTTAGGAACTAAATCACACCCACACACAGATACAGACGTCTAAGCACACCCCAACACACAGATACAGACATCTTAAAGAGTTTGTATCTGTCATAACATTAAATTCAATGAGATATGGGTGTTGATCTTTACCTATCACTGTCCCTGTTGTATTACTACCAGCCTGTTGATCTACTTTCTGTCAGTTTTAAAATGATCATATCATCATCTTCCTCCTCATCGTCATCACCACAATGCTGATGCCATCATCCTTCCCCTATTAAGCAACAGCAGCAATGTCACAATTGTGACCAGCATCGCTGTTGACATGCTGTCCATCCTTATCATTGCCATCATCTTTACCCTCCTCATCATCACTAGCATCATATACCATTACTGTCATCACCATCATCATCATCAATGGCACAACAACAGTTTTCCATCAGTAGCATCCTTCCCTTCTGTCCATAGGGTTTTTCTCATATGCTCTTTTATGGCCTGTGAATGAAAGACCAGAGGGTGATAAGGTCAGCAAAGCCTCATGCTATGATTCTGGCCCTGTCCCAAGCGGGGAGATAGGATGCTGTGTGGGCGAGGCTGACTGGAAGAGAACAGCTTTATAGCAATGAACATGCAGTTGACAGCCATCGTCAATATACTAGGGGAGAGAGAACATTCTTTAGTTATTTATTTATACTTTATTTATTTTTACAACTTTATGTCACAGCAGATTCCTTTGCGTGAAATTCGGGCTGCTCTCTCCCAAAGTGCAGCGCCTATCAATTTGTTTCTTTCTTCTGTCTGCAATTGTATTTGTATTCCTATCAAAGTGGCTTTTTTCTACAGAATTTTGCCAGGGACAACCCTCTTGTTGCCGTGGTTTTTAAGACGTGCGCTAAATAATGATGCGTAAACACAGGACATCGGTTTATCATCTCATCCCGAAAGACTAGTACCCAGACCACCACTCAGGATCTAATGGATGGGGGAAAAGTTTTAGGCCCGAATGGGATTTGAACCACCGCACACTCCGACCCAGACTTTCGCTTTTAACAGCGCGTTACCTGTAGACCACCGATCCACCTAAATGCATGTCTGGCTATAGGGCTGTGTTTGTATGTGCTTTATTGTAGGGACTTCGTTACTTTTTGTAGTATAAAGGATGTTAAGTTTGGAAAATAATTCTATTGTGGAGGGTTTTAAAAAAAAAAAAAACAAATCTAGCAGTGTTTTTAAAATGCAGTTATTTCCCTTAAAACTTTTTTGTCTGTAATGTTAATGATTTGGTCATGAGTTTATTTTGAAGTTTTGGATATGTGTGTGGTACAATGTCACAAATATATGATAATAATGCTGAACAAAGAAGACAAAGAATTAGACTAAAGGTAGTCGATTTGACTCGAATCTGCATTGCACAAGATTGTGTTATGCTGTGCTGAAGTTTATGTGATACCATATGGTATCATATTCCATAATGTTGTGTGTTATTGTACCATATTTCAATGAATGGTTTCGCCTTTGATTATATATTTAGTCAATTTCTCATATCCTAGGTCATTTTCTCATATTCTACCACAGTATGGCCCATTTCTCTGCTGCAAAGCTTTTAATTAAGGCTGGGAAATTGGTGCCATTAGACACGATACCCAGCATCCGTTTCTGTTAAGGAAAATACAAAAAGTCCAACTTTTTTTTTTTAAAGGTCCTGTTTTACTTCTATTGCTGAGAACAACCAGAAACAAAACTAAGCAGATGCCTGCAAGAGAAGGGGAAATGGTTTCAGCTGGATAAAAAGACGTTAAATAGTCATCGTTTTTTTCGGCTGTTTGGTTTTTGTTGTACGTTTGCGTTTTTGTTTATCCAGTCTATGTATATATTCATCTTTTATACGTTTATTTGTTTATCCTTCATTAATGATTGATTGTTTTTCATTTATTCATTTATCTATTTCCGTGAAGAGGCTAATCACCATAGTGTGATTGGTTGCCGATACAAGAAAATGTCGAAACAGTAACTATAAATCACTCTACATATTGCCCTGTGTGCTTAGAGGACCCAGCATGTGAGAAATTACCAGACATTTTTTTTCTACTACTGATACTTCGTGTTTCTTTCTCCCTTCCTTCCTCTTTCTTTTCTTCGCTTTCATATTTTTCCTTTTTTTCGTTCTTTCCTTTGTTCTTTATATTCTTTTTGTTCTGTTTTTCTCCTGCTGCTTATGTTTTTCGTATTGTGTTTTGCATGATTTACCGAATCGTGACCATATTATTGTGTGCTCTTGTTCACTATCGTGCTGTGTTCAAGTATGTTTTTTAAGTCTGTTAAACTGCATTTCATGCCTTTATGGTTACATCTCATCTTTTCCTCGATGGGGATGCGAGGGGTTTGTCCAGTCAAACTAGCATCCCATCATTAGGGAAACATTTTACAAGAACTCCACTCTTTTTTGCGTCCTGTTCCTTTCAGTTACAACTGGTTACCAGTAGCTTTGATGCCATAGAAATAAGAAGCCCGTCATCAATTTGCTTTACTTCTTTGCTTTTTATTGCACTGGAGAGAGGAGTGATAAAAAAACCACTTGAGTCAAGGCAGATTTCTCTACGTGAAATTCGGGATGCTCTCCCCGTGGAGAGCAGGGCGCCACAAGAACAGCGCCACCCATTGTTTTTCTTTCCCTGTCTGCAACTGTATTATTTTGTGTCCCTATCATAGTAGCTTTTTTCTACAGAATCTTGCTAGGGACAACTCTCTTGTTGCTGGGTTTTTTTTTTACACGCGCTAAAAATTGTGCAACACACAGGACCTCGGTTCATCACTCATCGGAAAGACTAGCACCTAGACCACACTCATGGTCTAATGGATGGGGAAAGGTTTCAGGCCCCATGCGGGGATCAAACTGCCGTACACTTCCGACCCGAACTTTTCGCTTTTTAGGCAGGTGCGTTACCTCTAGACCACCAATCTGCTGAGAGGGGAAATAGAAAACTATGACTTGAATTGAGAAAATGGAATATCAGCATTGCCTTGTGTTGTTTTGGATGGGTTTTCTTTACATCTCCTATCATGTGTCGCTGCATTTCACTGCACACTAATCTATTGCCATCTCGGCATGCAAAACGTTTAATTTGGGCTGGGAACATTGGCGCCAAACGAAGGCAGAAACCAGCTTACGTTTCCACGGAAATGTACACCCTTTCTTGGAGAGGCACTGGGGTTTTTTTTTGGTCAACATTTGAGAATGAATGTGAAAAAAATCACATTCTTAATTAGAGATTAGGAATGCTTCTCTGTGCATCATTTGATCCATATATCCTGTATTCTAGCTAATTTTATTTGTGTAATGACAATTTGAAGAATGGTTTCTGTGAAGAAATCACGCTGATGATCTGCAGTATAATTGTAAATCTATAAACAAGGAGAAGTGCTCCGTTACCGATTATTCCAACCATTGCTTCTAGTTACAAGGAATTTTGGCATGTCTGAAACTGTGATGAATTATTGCTTCTTCTTCTTTTTCTTCTTCCTCTCCTTCCTCTACTTTTGTTTTCCTCTTCTTCTTTCCTCTTCTCCCTTTCTTTGTATTTTCTTCTTCATATAACTCGTAGTCTTTTTTGTATTCGTTTTCTTCGAATAATTTTTATTTTTCTTCTTTGTATTCATCTTCTTCTACAGAGTATCAGAAACAAGTAGATAAAAAGATGACAAGTGCAGAATTTTTTGGAACAGAACAAATACGTTCTGAAAAGAAAGACATTCGAGAAAAGAAACTAGACAGTACGGAAGCTGTGAAAATAGACCACAGAAATCAGAATGCATTTCATTGTCTTCTTCTATATAAGAAGCTAGTTTGCATCGTCTGCTGTCAGGTGTGATTGCCTGTATATCACTGCACCCTGTTCAATAACATCTCCATATGCAAAGCATAGAGACCAGGCGGAGGAAATTGACGCCATTATGGCTGAACGCTGACTTCCGTTTCCGTGGAAATAGACAGCTTTGTTTGGAACACTTTGTATTTTGGTCCAAGAATAAATCAGACAGTATGATGTATGCATTCCTCCCAGAGAAAAAAAGTCATTATTTTCTTGATTCTACATCACTGGCGATATTTAATTTTAATCAAGGACTTGAAAACTTTTTTTTTGTCCTGAAAGCAAGCTTGGAGATTGCAGTGGGCTGAATGATGAATTTATCAAGGTAAATGGAGAAATATATTTGAAGGGCACAATCCTGAATCCTTGTAATCATTTTTCGCCAATGACAATAAAGCGTGCACAAGAGTTGAGTTCTTCTCTTCTTCTTCTCTCCTCCTCCATCTGTATTTCTTTCCACGATTCCTTTTTCCCAATAGCTTCCTTACTTTTTTCTTTATTTCTGTGTCCTCTTTTCTGTTTTATTTCCTTTGTTTCTGAGAAGCAGTGCCACGAGGGAGTTATCCGAAAGAAGGGAGAGACGTTCTGCACTGAAGTGGAAGAAATATGAGTTGGTGAAATAACGAGTAGTAAACCACAGGACAAGATTCCATGGAGAGAGAATGAATAAATGAATGAATGAATGAAATGAATGAATAATTTTGAGAGAGAGAGAGGGGGAGAGAAAGAGTGTATGTGTGTGTGCGTGTGTGTGTGCGCGTGCGTGCGTGCGTGCGTGGTATGTGTGTGTGCGTGTGTGGGTGTGTGTGTGTGGTGTGGTGTGGTGTGCGTGCGCGCGCGCGTGTGTGTATGTGTGTGTGTGTGTGCGCGCGCTGCGCGTGTGCATAGCTTTGAGGCTGCTACCACAACATTGTAACAAGTAAAACCATGGGCACATACTCAGTGTGCATATGGCTTGCAGTACACTAACCTCTTTTGCAATCAGTTTTTTTGTGTGTGAATCTTTGACAGATATTTGCATCCTACATGCCCTAGAATACACAGAAGAGTGAAGGTGTCATGGAGGCTGCATATCAGCTGACAAGAAAATATTTTCAAGATTGAAAAATATCTTAATTGAGTCCACCAGCTACCACAGTTATTCGGATCACATTTCTTTCCAAAATGAAGACTGTTATACCAAGAAACTCACCATTGCATCCACTGAGCTGTTACTTAAGTGCTACATTTTTAATCACACAAATTTCAGGTGGTTATGTATTTTCCCCTCTTTGTCAGTCTTGTGATCTACTCTAAATTGCTAAGGAAATGACTGGTTAGCAACTAAAGCACACCCTACACACAGTCCAGAGTGTAAAGGAGTCTGCATCTTCATACCATTTCAAGTAAATGAGAGAGATTTTACTTTCACCTATCATGTCACTGCTGTACTTTACCACCTGTAGGTGCTCTACTTGATCCTCGTTTTGTCATCATTCAAGATCATCAACTTTGTCACCATTGCCATCACAACTACTACTACTACTACTACTAACTACTACTACTACTACTACTACTACTACTACTACTACTACTCTACTACAATCATTGTCAATGCCATCTGCCTTCCTTTTAGCAACAGCAAGCAGTTTCGCTATTCTGGTCACTATCATCAATGACATGTCGTCATTGTCATCATCTATCTTCATTGTCACGATTATCTCATCATAATCAGCATCACTACAACAGTTTTCCATCAATGCAATATTTTCCTTCTATCTCTTTCTGGGTTTTTTCCATGTTATGCTTGTTTGGCCTGTGAATGAAAGACCAGAGGCTGATAAGGTCAGCAAAGCCTCATGCTATGATCCTGGCCCTGTCCCAAGCGGGGAGATAGGCTGCTATCTGTGGTTTATGGCCCTCTGGGCAGTGCTGACTGAAGAGAACAGCTTTATAGCAATGGACTGCACTGGGGTTCCAGTTCATGGCCATCCTCAGTATATTGGGGGAGTGAGAAAATTAATGTTGTCTGGCTATAGGGCTGTGCGGTATGTTCTTTAGTGTAGAGACTAACGAATTTTTATGGGAATTTGTGGGTTTAAAAAAAAAAAGTTTCTGTTATGGAGACTTTCTTCAACCAATCCAGCAGATTCCTTTAAACAATGATTTTTTTGTGTGTTTGAGACTGTATTATTGGAGAGGGACAAAACTTGCAATTTTAGATAATGCGTGTGATACAATGTCACAAACATATGAAACAATATTGAACAAAGAAGAGAATTAGACTAAAGGTAATTGATTCGACTTGACTATACATTGTACTGGGTTGTATTATGATGGGCGTAGGTCTGTGTAATATTGTATTGTCTCATATTGCATTATGTCGTGTGCTGTTGTATGATATTGTAATAATAATTATTTTGCCTTTAATGATATATTAGTCACGTTCTTATATTCTAGGTATTTTTCTCATAATTCTACTACAACATGACCCATTTCTCTGCCAGCATTTAATTAAGCCTGGAAAACTGGTGCCATTCTGTATGAAATCCAACCTCCATTTCTGTTTAAAAAAAACACAAAAGCAGCAGAGATTTTTGTAAGGCCCCGTTTTACTTCTTTTGCTGAGAATGAACCAGAAATAAAACTCAGCATATGTATGCAAGAGATGCGGAAATTGCGCAGCAGGATAAAAAGACGTTTAATAATCATCATTTCTTTCTCTACTTTATGGCTTTTGTTGTATGATAGTTTTTATTTATTTCATGGTTTATTTTTTATTTATTCATTTATCTATCTTTTTATTTGTTTACTTATCTTTGTGATGATGGCAGATCAGCACAATGTAATTGGTTGCTCATAGGCAATTCCGAAACGGTATTTACAAATCATTCTAATTACCACCAGAACCATTATCTTCTTTTTATTTTTCCTCTCTTTGCATTCTTCTTCTTCTTAAACTTTTTATTTTCTCTCTTATTTTTTCGTTTCTTCTTCTTCAGATTTTTTTTTATCCTGTCTTTCTTCTGCAGTTATATTTCTATTTTTGTATTTGTTTAAACCATTTGCCAGTCATCTTATGTACTTGGCTCCTATAATCTTTATTGTATTAGAGAAGAAAGCGTTAAACTGAAGAAAGGAAAGCAAAGAAATATGATTAAAACGCATTTGGGGCTGGGGGTGCAGAAAACCATGGATTGCAAGAAAAAAAAGGATAAAAACCCTAGAATAGAGTTATCGCCTTTATGTTGCCCTGGATGGGATTGGTTTTTATTCCTCTCATATGTTGTTGGCATGCATTTCACTGCGTGCACACTAATTCACGCCATCTCTTTAGGCAAACTTTTAATTCGTGCTCCGGGAAATTGGAGTCATTATGGGCAGAAGCTAACTTCCGTTTCCATGGAAATGTGCATCTTTTCTTGAACACACTGCATTTGTTTTGGTAGTTGAGAACGGATTTGAAAATTAAAAACCTCACATGCTTGCCCAGAGATTACGAGGCTACGCAGTGCACCGTTTGATAAATCAGTCTATTTTCTAGCTGATTAAATTCTTTGTGTCAGTTTGAAGGATGCTTTTCCTGCACCTACCAATATGGTATGTGATTAATACAAAAGAAGCAGAAGTACTCTGTTACAGATTATTCCAACTATTTCTTTCAATGACAAGTAATTTTGTGCGTGTCTGAAACTGTGCTGAATCACTTTGGTCGCCTGAGATCAGAGCAACCAGGGCCATTGAATCATAGGTAATTTCTTTATTGTATGATGATGATGATAATAGGATGATGTAATGATGCTGCTACTTTTAAAAAATCTATTTATTCTTTTATTTAAGGATAATGGAATAACTACTAATTTTTTGTTTTTTTTGTTGTGTTTTTTTTTTTACATCTGTCCTGTGTGTATGCAGTTTTGTAAATTTTGTCAACCGTTCCCACCGGCACATAATGACCTACTCTTTCCAACAGCGGCACGAGTTTACCGTGTGCATAAGATGTTATACGTGCGTTCGCATACGGGATCTCAGCTTATAGTCTCATCCGGACTTTTGGGAGGAGTGGAGTCCGCACTCATGTTAACTCCGAGGAAAAATCCTCTTGAATGGGATTCCAACCAGGGTCAGTAGATCACTAGCGCATCACTCTAACCATCAGGCTATCCCCCTATGGAAGGTTGTACTCCACGCTCACTATCCTAACATATCCCAGTGTCAACCGGACCCGAGAGATACAGACACCTGCAGAGTTGATGAGGTATCCATAAAGTGTATTAAGCTCGACTGTGTAGTCCCAGTCTACCCAACGAGCCCTAAGCACACTGACGCTGTTCAGAGCTGCTGAAGTCCGAAAAATTCGCATGATTCTTACAGGATTCGAACCTGCGACCTTCCTGTCTGTACCCAAGGCACTAACCACTGCGCCATGGTGGCTGGTCTTGTTCTTGTCCTTCTTTGCACTTTCTCACAATATGAATTCAGAAACCATCATGAACTGTTCTATTTGTTGTTTTTAATAATAAGAAAAACCTCTGAGCATGTAAAACCGAGGCAAAACTCGTCTCCTTTTTTTTTCTTCTTTCTTCACATTCTTTTTCTTCTTTTTTTTCCTTCTTCATCTTCTCCTTCTTCTCTTCTCCTCTTCCTCCCCCCTTCTTCTCTTTCATCTACAAACTAACATAACAAAGATTCAAAGATGACAGGAGCAGAATTCACTAGAATGGAACAAATATGATATAAAAATAAAGCTATCCAGGAAAAACATTAGATTGTACAGCAATGAAGAAAATAGCAAGAAGGGGGTGGAACATAATCTAGAAAATTGAATGCATATCACTGTCTTCTAATAGAAACTAGTTTGCATCGTCTGCTGTCAGATGTTATTGCCTTGTATATCACTGCACCCTGTTCAATAACATCTCCATATGCAAAGCATAGAGACCAGGCTGAGGAAATTGACGTTATTATGGCTGAACACCGACTTCCGTTTCCGTGGAAATAAATAGCTTTTCTTGGAAAACTCTGTCTTGGTCCAAGAATAAATCGGAAATATAGTGTATGCCCTCCTGCCTATAGATAGATCCATTATGTTCTTGAATCCTTTATTTGTTATTGCAGAATCATTTCATTTTGTTCAAGGATTTAGGAACTGTTTTCTTCGTGTTGAAAGCAAATATGCAGAATGCAGTGGTGAAATGATAAATTCAAAGGGCATACGCGACCTGTTTAACACAAAGAGTTTTAACTCATATGCAGTGATTTTCCCTGTGATTTGGAGAGAAACCCCAAAAAGGCGAAGGTAGGGTCCGCTTTTTGTCCATTTTGACTTTTCATCAAAAATGGAATATATAGACATTTAATTTCCTAACTTTAAAAGGTTAGATTTAATTAAAAGTATGTTTTAAAGCATTTTCATCGACCTGCGAAGGTGTTAGTTATCCAGAGCTGTGGAAAACTTTCAACCCAGTTTTCTTGTCAGAATGTGAAATCCCTGTGTCATCCATTTCAAACACTAATAGCTTTGTCAGTTTTAGAGATAGAACAATAAATCATACATTAAAAGGAAGGTAATGATCCGAAGATTTCAGAAAATATAACAATTCAATTGGAGCTATTTATTCCTTAAAACTCCTTTTGTTAAAATGATGACATACAAAGAAAATGAACTGAAGCACTCCATCAAGAATCGTTGTCATTATTTAATGCCAAGGACAAGTAAGTTGCAAAAGAGGAGAGAGGTCTTTTCTTCTCCCCCCCCCTCCTTTTCTTCTTCCTCCTCCTTCCATTCTTTCATTCCTTGATTCCTTTTTTCTTTCTTGTTTATGACTTTCTATCTTTATTCTCTTGTTTCTTTTTCGTGTTTTCTTTCTTTCTGATAAGCAGTGCCAGGAGGGAGTTATTGGAAAGAAGGGAGGGCCATTTTGCACTGAAGTGGAAGAAATATGAGCTGATGAAAGAACGAGTAGTAAAGCACAGAGCTGGATTTCTTAGCATGGAGAGAGAGAGAGAGAGAGAGAGAGAGAGAGAGAGAGAGAGAGAGAGAGAGAGAGAGAGAGAGACAGACAGACAGACAGACAGACAGACAGACAGAGACAGAGACAGAGACAGAGAGACAGAGAGGGGGGGGGGGGGGGCAGAGTGAAGGAGAGAGAGAGAGGAGATTAAACTTAACCGAAAAAAGCAGAATGGACTCGAACATCTTGTTCCAAAAGGAATTATTTTGTCTCGCCCCCTATCATATATCATCGCTTCATGCATCACTACAGCCTTATTTATTTCCATAGTCTTAAGTTTAAAAAAAAAGCACATGACTCAGTATGTGGGCAAATTAGCACCCTTAAGAGGCTAAACTTCGTTACTGGAAAAATATTTTTCTGTGCTCTAAGAATAACTAACAAATAAAAAATACCTACATGCCTGGCTAAAGATAGGGAGCTAGCTACTTAGTTAAACATCA
>CM060320.1:61387239-61392239 GCA_030674155.1 Stramonita haemastoma | reverse complement strand
GACCGGTCGTTGTTACTGCTGTTATTGTAAGTTACACTGTTGTTGTTTTGCGCTACTTTGTTGCTTCGTGCTACTCTTGTGGTTGTTTTGCTGCCATTGTTTTGTTTTTGCTGCTACTGTTGTTGTTTTGCTGTTAATGTTGTTACTGGTTTTGTCATTGTTGCTGCTGAAATATCAAAATCATGATTTTTTTCACTTTGTAAATTCCATTACTAGGGCGTATGGAAACACAGTTTTTTCCCCATACAAATAGTTCTGACACAAAGTGTGTTTGAAATCCTGTCCCACTCAAGACTAGTAAATGCAATGAACCATTACCTGGGGCCAGGCACCATCACCAAAATAGTTAATTCTTTACAAAGCACAAAAGAGAGCATTAACAAATTCAAACGTGTGATATCATTTTTTTCTAGGATGGTAATACAATTCTGTATCTTCTTGATATAGCAAACAACCAAGATGGTGTGCACGAGACGCACGCACGCACACACACACACACACACACTCGCGCAACACAACACTCACACACAAAACACACACACACACACACACACACACACACACACACACAACACACACACACACACACAACACACACACGTTCGAATCATGTTCAAGAGGACTTTTCCCCTGGAGTTAACATCAGTGCTGACTTCACTCCCCCTAAAAAATTCTTTGGATGAGACTATAAACCAAGGTCCCGTGTGCGAACGCTCGCAGAACATCTTGCACTCACGTTAAAACCCTTTCGCTTTTCGGAAGAGTAGGCCACTGTGTGCCGGTGGAAACGGATGGAAAAACTTACCAAGCTGCATACACACGAGGACTGGATGTTAAAAAAAAGCATATGAGTGCTTATTCCATTATCCTTGAAATTAAAGAACAAAATAAAATAAAATAAAAAAGAATCAACACACATACCCATACACCCATACACCCACACACAAACACACTCACCCACACACAAACACACACATACACGCGCGCGCGCGCTCGCACACACAGACACACAGACACCTCTTCAGTTGCTGAGCCTTGACAGTCAATACCATCACGATCCTACCCTTTGAAACAAACGCAGATACGAGTAGGACTGGCACAAAGCAAAATGCAATAAATTGCGAGCAAAACAATTGTGAATATTTTCAGAACTATCTCTGAGCTGTCCCGATAACACTAGCAGCCTACAAATAGTGCCAGAGTGTGTACTACGTCTCGTAATCTTTTTATTGAGCTGACAGAAAATGTGAAGAAGTGTGGAGCCGTATTGGAGTTTTTTTTTTTTTTTTTTTTTTTTTACATACATAACCTTTCTTGGGAGAAAAACAAGACGGCAGTGTAAACACGAAGATCCATTGTTTCCTTAAACACGCACACACACACACGCATACACACACACACACACACACACATACACACGCGCAATGAGACAACACACACGCACACATCACACCACAACATACACTACACAGACATACATACACACACTTAGACAATCACAACACAGACATGCACTTACTCACACACGCATACACACACTCAAAACACACACACGCACACACACACACACACACACACAGAGACTTCCACCCACCCACCCACCCACACTTTCCCGTTTGACATCATTAATTAGAGGCAGGACGATAAACTGAAGAGCTGATTTTCCCTACTGCGTCTTTCTTGGCTTTGTTTTGCCTTTGACCTTGAAGAAAGAACGAAACAAGGAAGAAGGAAGCATGTAACAATGCAAGAAAGAAAGATAAAAAAGAAAGCAAAACAAGACAAAAGAGTCAGTCAAAACCCCCCACAAAAAAAACACCTTAACCTTAACCTAGTTTAAAACAAAGGAAAAAAAAAATATCGAAAGAACCTGACCAATCAGTTCACTCAAATTAATAAAGAAACAAACCAAACATACGAAAACAACAAACAAAAGCAAAGCCAAAATATAACAGAACATATTAAGCAGGATAGGAATTATAAAACAAACCAAAATAAATTATAAAAAGGCCAAATCAAAGCGAAACCAGCCCCTTTCCCTAAAAAAAAGAGAATAACAAGAAAAACCTGTTAACAATACTTAGCAAAAAACGCTATTTATGTACTATTTTTTATTTAATTTTATTTCATTCTTTTACAACGTGGATAATGGAATAAGCGCTTCTGTGCTTTTTTTAAAAAATTTTTTTTTACAACCAGTCCCCGTGTGGATGCACTTTGTAAATGTTGTCATCCGTTCCCACCAGCAGACAATGGCCTACTCTCCCGAAAAGTGGAACGGGCTTAACGTGTGCGCAGAATGTTCTGCGCGCGTTTGCGCACGGGACCTCGGTTTATAGTCTCATCCGATGGAGTTTTGGGGAGAGTGGAGTCGGCACTGATGTTAACTCTAGAGGACAAATCCCCTAGAATGAGATTCGAACCCGGGCTGGCAGATCACTAGTGCATCACTCTAATTACCCCCTGGCTATCCTGACCCCCCACCCCCAAAAGCATGGGATCCTGGTCCACCGCTATAATTACGCTGAGTTAGATTTGAGTATAACGCATGTTTTATTGCTTGGGTGAGAGAATAGGATTTCAGAATGGTATTTATATGATTTTTTTTCACCTAAAAAATACCTTTCAGATAGCGATAGCTACATAAATGGGATGCATTACTGTATTTTTGCGTGTGAGTGTATGCATGTGAGTATGTATGTATGTATGTATGTATGTATGTATGTATGTATGTATGTATGTATGTGCACGCGTACGTACGTACGTGTGTGTGTGTGTGTGTGTGTGTGTGTGTGTGTGTGTGTGTGTGTGTGTGTGTGTGTGTGTGAGAGAGAGAGAGAGAACTCGAACTCGAACTCGAATATTTTAATGTACTTTAGCCTTGGGCCACAATACATTGACATGTTCGAAGGAATAATAAATACATAATAAAATGGCATCGATTTATAATCTTCATAGTCATTGAAGTATTTTCTGCACTTTGTAGCAAACCAAAGAAATATCAAAGCAACTAACATCTTTTCAAAACACCAAATGGATTCATACAATCAAAAACCACTCTCATCTCCCTACAGAGGACTTTAAAGAATTGAATTTTGCATCCTTTTTACTGCATGGAAGACAAATCTGGACAAGTTGTGTCTGTGATTTCTATTTGATGCTTCCATAAGCACATGTAGAGGAACGGTTACCGATTCTTTAAGAAATTTGTCCCTTAAATCCTTATACAGACAACAGTCAAAAATAAAATGGTGTTCATTTTCAGTTTTGTCAGTGCAAAATGGACAATTTCTATTCTGTGCTACTGCACTGTATCGATTTACGTTGTTTTTAAGTGGAAGCACATTCAATCTCAACTGGGTGATGGCAACACGGAAACAGTATGTCTCCATATCACACACATACTTTTCTCTTTCAAAAACTGATTTAAATGTTCTATATAGATCATACCTTTGACGGTCTCTAATTGTTCCATCCCATTCCTGGACAAACAAACCAATAAGCCTTTGTTTAAATGCACACAAAAACATTTTACATCCCCAACACTATGCTGCATCCACACAATATTAAATCCAGTCTCACATAAAATTTCTCTTACATTTGTAGCCCAACAATCTTTTCCAGATCTATCTAGTTCAAACAGCATCGTGTAAGCCTTTTGGGGTAGTCTATTTCTGCCCATCTGCAACAGTTTTAGCCAATATCTCAAGCAATTAATAACAGAATGAACATACAGGGGATATCTTCCGAGCTCACCATAAACCATCTTATTTGGAGCTTTTGCT
Organism: Stramonita haemastoma; assembly: GCA_030674155.1. Taxonomy (NCBI): domain Eukaryota; kingdom Metazoa; phylum Mollusca; class Gastropoda; order Neogastropoda; family Muricidae; genus Stramonita; species Stramonita haemastoma. The sequence continues at coordinate 61,388,454 of CM060320.1, read as the reverse complement.
GGAACTCCCAAAAAACGTTTACATGCCATTAAATGAACTTTTTCTACATGATCCAGTCTCTGTAATCCCCATGTGAGAGAGAGAGAGAGAGGAGAGAGAGAGAGGGAGAGGAGAGGAGAGAGAGAGGAGAGGAGAGAGAGAGAGAGAGAGAGAGAGAGAGAGGGAGAGAGAGAGAGAGAGAGAGAGAGAGAGAGAGAAAAGAGAGAGAGAGAGAGAGAGAGAGAGAGAGAGAGAGAGAGAGAGAGACTGTGTGAATATGTGTGTGCGTGCGTGCGCGCGTGTGTGCGCGTGTGTGTGACTGTGTGTAAGTGTGTGTGTGTGTGTGTGCGTGCGTGCGTGTTTTGTGCGTGTTTTGTGTATGTATGTGTGACTGTGTGCCTGTTGTGTGTGTGTGTGTGTGTGTGTGTATGTGTGCGTGCGTGCGTATGTCTGTGAGTGTCTGTGTGTGTAGATATCACCACGATGCATCCACAGACAAATACAGGGTTGCTATGGGCACCAGTTGGCTGGCAAAGCCATAATGACAGACTCAATGATGGGTGTTTACCGGCGGTAAATATGAGACCGGTCTTCAGCAATCATGATTATGGGTATTTGCCCATTTATAATCCCCACCCCACCCCACCCCGCCCTTCAGTCTGTCTGTCTGTCTGAGCGTTTGCCTGCCTGTTCTCCTGTCTATCCCTTTACAACTTTTTGTTTCTATACTTCTGTATATATATATATATATATATATATATATATATATATATATATATATATATATATATATATATGAGTGTGTTGTGTGTTTGTGTGTGTCTGTCTGTCTGTCTCCATCCCCCTATTTCTTTTTCTCATTTTCTTTCCGTCTCTCTCTCTCTCTCTCCATTGAACTATTCATCTCTATGTGTCTCTCTGCGTCTGTTTTTGTTTCCCTCTTACTATATTTACAGACACAGACACACACATACACATCTGGCTACTAATCATCAATTGTCAAAAGCTATGTTGACACGAGCCTGCAAATAAAAGGCAGATTGTGTTATGTGTAAGACTGACACCAACAGAAAATATCATAGATTGTGTCGACAAAGAATTCCGAACACCTCTGGAATGTCTTTAGAGCTACCTTTACATTACTTATGAGCCCCCATCACACAGACGCTACAACCAAGTGGTTAAGACCGTTCGACTTCAATACCATGGGCTCATGAAGTCGTAGATTTGAATTCT
>CM060320.1:61374739-61382239 GCA_030674155.1 Stramonita haemastoma | reverse complement strand
AGTTAATCTCCTCTCTTCAATCTCCGCCTCCTCCGTACATTGCTCTTAATGCTCTTTCGGACTCTTGTCTTTTAAGCTATGCACACGACAGCGGCGGTTTGTTTTTAAGTTATTGCACACAGCAGAGGCGTTGGCAAAATGCTTTGCGCTCGTGATATACGTCTTGGTTTATTTTTGTCATTTGTTGTGGGGTTTTTTGTTTGCTTTTTTGTGTCTTTCTGTGTGTATGGCTGTCTTCCTTTCTCTCTTTTCAAAGTTTTCATATTTTTTAGTTTCGTTGATTCGTTTTGCTGTTGTTTCGTTCTTTCTTTTACTGCCTGTTTTTCTGTTAATTCTTTTAAAAAAATTTTCTTTCTTTCTTTTCATTTCCTTTTGTCTGTCTTCCATTTTCTTTACTTTTTCTTCTTTGTTTCTTTTCCCTTTTTTCTTTCGTTTCCCTTGTTCTTTCTTTTTTTTTTTTTTAGGTATTTCTTTTTTTTTCTTCCAAGTCTTTTCAGTTCTCTGTTTTCGTATCTTTCTTTGGTTGTTTCTTTGTTTCTGTCTTTCTATGTTTCCTTCCCTCTTTCTTTTCCATTCCCTCTGTGCATTTTCCATCTTTCTTTCTTTCGTTCATATTTCTTTCAATCATTCTTTCTTTCATTCATTCTTTCTCCCTCTTTCTTTCTTTTTTGTCATAATTTGTCCTCAGGTCTTTTAGTTCTCTCCTTCCTTACCTCTCTTTTCTGTTTTCTACCTTAGTTTCATTCTTTCCTTTCTTTCTTTGATTTTTTCCCCCTTTTTCTTTCTTTCTTTACTTCCTTCATTGTTCTCAAGGGTTTGAATTCCTTTTGCCTACTCGTTTCTACTTTCTGGATTTGTTTGTTTCCCTCTTGTTTCTTTATGTTTTCCTTCCTTCCTTCTGTCTTTCTTTCTTTCTTTCTGTTTTCGTTCTTTCTTTTCCCCTTTTCTTTCTTTTGGTATTGTTTCATTTTCTCTTTTCTTCTTATTTTTGTCAAGGCTCTTTAAAAAAAATCTTTGCTTCCTTTTTTTATATTACCTTCGTGCTCTTTCTTTTCTGATGTCTTCATTCTCTTATTTTTCTTTACTCTCCGCTGAGATTTGTTGGAAAGTGTTTACCTGTTGTGGACAAATAACACAGTTTTCCCCCCTCCTATTCCGATTGTCCCCCCTGTGTAGGTGTGCGCTGGGTTTTTCCTTTTCTTTCAACATTTTCTTCCTGTCATTTTTCTTTCTTCTTACTTGCTGTTAAGTGTCTATCCGCTTGTCTTTTATTCTTTGCTTTTCTTCTTAAGTTCTTTATTAGTTTTTCTCTTTTTTTCATTCTTGTCTTCTTTATTTATTTAAAGTTCTTCCCAGCGTTTCCTTTCTTTGTCGCCCACTCTTGTTTTCGTGTTTCGCCTTCCTCTTCATCCTCCTCCTTTTAGATCGGTTTTTTCCTTCTTCTTTTTCTTCTCTTCGCATTCTGTTTTGCATTCTTTCTTCGCATTCTTCTTCTTTGCACTATTCTTCTTCTTTGTACTTTCTTCTTTCTTTTTGCATTCTTCTAATTCTTCTAAGTTTTCTTCGCTTTCTTTTCACATTCTTCTTGCATTTTCTTTTTCTTCTCCTTGTTTCTATTTTTCTCTTTCTTTGCATTCTTCTCCTTCACATTCTCCTTCGCATTCTCTCTCTCTCTCTTCTCTCTCTCTCTCTCTCTCTCTCTCTCTCTCTCTCTCTCTCTCTCTCTCTCTCTCTCTCTTTCTCCCCCGCCCCTTCTCTCTCTCAAATTATAAATAGTTTATTTAAAATCCGCTGTCTGTACTTCTATATCGATCAAATTAATCTGAATGTAGAATTTTGATAAAACTGACAGCCTCAGTACGCCCGCTAAGTATCATTGGATTAGAATAATCTATGCCTCCTTCTTGTTTGCCCTCTACCGCATTAAATATTTACACAAAACAAATTCAAAACGAATGAAAAGAACGAAAGAAACGAACGACGAAATAGTTAAAAACACTGTTAAAAGACAAAGCTGAAGAAAAATCAAGGATACCATACGTAGAGATAATAGGCTCTGCATTAGCAAAGTCATTCGGATGCGACTATAAACCGAGGGCCCATATGCGAACGTACGCAGAACATCTTGCACACACGTTAAAAAACCCGTTCCGCCTTTCGGCAGAGCAGGCTATTGTGTGCCGGTAGGAGCAGATGACAAAATTATGAAAAACCAGCATCCACACAGGCGTCGTTTGTACACTATCCCTGAGGAAAAATCGGGAGTTGGAGTCCCCAGGGCGGTTCGGGGCTGTATATGGCAACGTTCTGGCGGCTCCTGCGACGACACTGGAACCATGGGTATGATAATTGCCTTTCCAATGGGCCATTCCAGCAACGTGGAGGGCCTGCTGTATGGGTAACAGCTTGCCCTCCATACTTACTTACCCAGGCTTTGCGCTATATAGCCCAGAGCGCAGCTCCATACTCTTCCAGACTGACTGATGCCTGCTAGTATTAGGAGAGAGAAGAACAGAAGAAGAAGGAGTAGAAGAAAGAAAAATAAACCTATCTTGTGAGCTCTATCTTGTACACACACACACACACGCGCACACACACACACGCGCGCACACACGCATACATCTAACATTGCTTTGAATGAATAGACATTAAAGAAAGAACACACACACACATACAGCCTCCCCACCTCCCATCCACAACACAACACACACACACACACACACACACACACACACACACACACACACACACACACACCACAAACATAATTTCCTTTGACATTATTTGAAAGTTCATAACCATAATTATGTTCTCCACAAAATAGAACATAACTGTACACAGAGCATTGAGTAATCAGAGTACTGAATTTCCTCACATTATACTGAAATCTACGTTGCTCAATAAACGATCAATTCTCTTGCTCCCTCCAAAAAAGAGGTCTCCTTAAAATATGATTCACCAAATGATTCCGGTATGTTGCAATTTATTGGATGAGATAGTTTACTACTTCTTATTCTCTCGCCCTCTTGAACAATGTCTTTTTTTCAAATCCTTTCCATTTTTCATGGTGCAGAGGCGTTGAGAAACACATATACGCATGTGATATACGACGTGGCCTGTTTATGTGGTTTGTTTATGTCTTTTTTGAGTATTTTTAGTTGGCTTTATTTTAAAAAAAATATTTGTTTGTTTTGGGAACAGGATAGCCGTGTGATAAGAGCGCTCGTGAACTGGACGTAAAAATGCACATGAGTGTTAATTTCATTATCCTCGAAATAAAAGAATTTTAAGAAAAGACCGGGTTCGAGACATCACCGAGTAGCCCGTTCAAGGGGAACGTTTTCTTCCCTTTGGAGTTAACATCAGTACTGGCTTCATTCCACATCCCCCCCCCCCCCCCCCCCCCGAGTCTTTCGGATAAGGCTAAACCGAGGTCACCTGTTCACACACACACAGAGCATCTTGCACACACGAAAAAAACCTGTTCCGCACTTTGAAAGGTTAGGTCATTGTGTACTGGTTGCAAAAGGTGACAAACCTTTGACACAACTGTATGCACACCGGTGTCATGTTTTGACATCATCTCCTAAGTCGGAATGTGGCTACCTTCATGTTGAGAAAAACTGGTTGCATATGAAAAATCTCCCTATTTGTGAAAATGAACCTCAGACCTCTGAGCAAGAAACAAAAAAATCGTTTATTTCTGGACTTTTCAAACATTCTTTTTTCTTTCTTTCAACTGTTCTAATTGTCTGTCCAGAGTTAATAATAGCATAATTACATGCTGTAAACAATGTTCTCTCGTCCTCTCAGTTTTTTTCTTTCTTTCCTTTTTTTTTGGGGGGGGGGGGATCTGTTTGTATTCTGCTTCTCCACATCTTTTTTTTATTTATCTCGTTCTTGATTTTCTTTTTGTGACATTGTTCAACTTTGTAAGTTTTTTTTTGTTATTGCTTTTCTTGTTTATCATGCTCACAGATTTTCTTTGGCTATTTTTCATCTGTGCCTTCGAATTTGTTCAACTCTCTCCACCCCCTCCTTTGTCTCCCCCTTTTTTCTAACCTTTCTCTGTTCTCTACTTTTGTTTTTGCTTTCATTGGTTTCTTCTTTGCTCTCTGCTGCCTCTGTACCCTGTAGGGGATATAGGGGCTCTTTCAGTGTAGATAGCATCCTGCCTTCTGGAAATTATATGCTAGAAATTTCCTCATTTCTATCCCTCGCATTCGTTGTCTTTTCCCTTACTTTTCCATCATCTCTCTTGTTTGTTTTCTGTAGTACATTCTCCTGCCTTTTTCAGGCATATCTAATAAATATTTTCTTTTCGATATTATTGACATTTTGCCTGTATTGGCGACCAGATAGTGAAATTGTAAACACTAAGATGGTCACATGATGTCCATTCTGGTGTGTTACTTGCCCATATAGCATTATTTTTTCCGTGCATTTTGTTTACATAAAGGTGTTCGTTATTATCTTTACCTTTTTTTGGTAACATGGGGATAATGAACTAAGTGGAATGGCGTCCTCAGCTCCGCCTAGTTTTATTGGCCTTATGGAATGAAACAGTTAAGGTACTTCTATTTATTTAGTAGGTTCGTTTTTTTGTTTTGTTTTTGATTTTGCTTGATGATGTTCGATGTTTAAAGGGATTGGATGGTGTTGGTGTTAAACTTGATGTGAATGCTATTGGAGTTGCTGAAACTGAATAAGGTGGCAGGCCTGATATGGCCTTGGTGGTTGGTAGGGCTCTAAAGAACATGGATCTAAATAAAAGTCCCTCTGCGGTAGTGTCCTCTGTTTTCTGCAACCTCTTCATCATTTTCTTTACTGTTCTCTGTTTCTTTCTTTCCTCCTCTACTAACCGTTAAGCTAGTGCTGTGTGTTGTTTCGTATCTTTTTGTGTTGTATTGCTTTGAGTTGTATTGTATTGTAGGTAGGCATCCGTCAGTCTCGGAAGACTATGCAGTTGCGCTCCAGGCTCTAGAGCGCAAAACCTGGGTAGGTAAGTATGGAAGGCAAGCTGTTACCCATGCAGCGGAATCCCCCCTCTCCACGTCGCTGGAATAGTCCTTTGGCAGGCCAATCGCCCATACGAATGGTTCCGTAGTGCCGTCGCAGGAGCCGCCAGAACGTTGCCATATACAGCCCCAAACCACCCTGGGGACTCCAACTCCCCGAATTTTAACTGACTTTTTCCGCATAATTTTGCCAGAGAACTCTCTTGTTGTCATGGGTTCTTTTACGTGCGCTAATTAATTTTGTGTAACACACGAGACATCAGTTTATTGTCTCATCTGAAAGATAGTACCCAGACAACCACTCACGGTGTAATGGATGGGGGAAAGGTTTACGGCCCAAACGGGGATCAAACCACCGCACACTTCCGATCCGGACTTTTCGCTTTATAGGCAGGCGCGTTACCTCTAGACCATCGATTCACTGAATACAGAACGATATGAGATCTCAGTGTTCTTCTCCAACCATTTTTGAACAGATTCTCAGAATTCTCTTAAGACTACTTTTGTTTTTTTTATCACAAAGATTATTGTACCAAGAGATGAAAGCAAAACTTGAAACACTTTCTATGTAGGACTTATAGAACAAACAAATAATCTTTTTGCCCACACAAAGTGAGTTAAGCTTCCTTAGAAAATACACTGTTGCCCCTTTTTGACAATAGCATCAGTGTACCCGTGTCAGTTTAAGTTATGATCAAAAATAGTCCCCCCCCCAAAATTGCATTTCAAAACATTTTCAACTTCTTTTTCATGGATCATGATATTCTCAGAAGAGTGACCTGATCATCTGAAATCAATAGGAATGTCTTTTGTTTTAAAAAATATTTAGCTCTAGATAGGCCTCATTACACCCTTTGATGAACTCGTAAGGGCTGTGACCAAGGTCTTAAGACTGATCCAGATAATAGAGACAAATGAGTATTGCCATCCGCAAATTTTGCAACAAAGGAATTTTGATAGCTGCTTTTGCAATCTGTGAATAGAATACAGAAGGGGCGAAAGAACATAACCCTGTGGAGAACCAGTACAAGTAAATATAACCGGCGGAGAGAGAGAGAGAGAGAGAGAGAGAGAGAGAGAGAGAGAGAGAGAGAGAGAGAGAGAGAGAGAGGAGAGAGAGAGAGAGGAGGATGTTGATGATGTTGATGATGATGATGATGATTTCTGGTAATGTGAACACTTTTTATCTACATGGAATTGCTGATTTAGAAGAAAAATGTTTATAGATTTTCACAAAGTTATTAATGTTTCCTTTTTACATTATTTTGATATTTTCATATTGTCTGCTCGTGCATAGTTATATTTGTATGTGTGTGCGTGTGCGTGTGTGTGTGTGCGTGCGTGTGTGTGTGTGTGTGTGTGTGTGTGTGTGTGTGTGACGATGATGATAGGGATGTGCGAACAAGAGAAGGGTCCACACTTGCATTGATAATATCTCGGCGGGAGGAGTGGGGACAGGGGGAGGTAATAAGGGGCTAGCAAAAGGACCACATTTTCATGTTTGATGATGATGATGATAATGAGGGAGGTACTGACCTTCGGAAGGGGGCACACTTATAACGATGATGGTGATGTTGACGACGATGATGGTGATGATGGGGATATTGACCAGAGTAATGAGGGGCATATCGGTATTGTTGTTGTTGATGATAATGATAATGAGTATAATTAAAATGATGCTAATGATAGTTGCTTGTGACAGGGGAAAAAGGAGGGGGGCAATACTTTCATTTTTGACGATGGGAATGATCATCATGATGATTGGGGACAACCAGTGGAACGGGGGAGGGGGGGGGAGTGCAAACTTGCACTGTTGATGAGGAAACTGGGGCGTTGTTCAAGGGAAGGAGGGGGCACACTTCTATTGATGATAATGATGGAACGTTGTGACCAGGAAAAAGGTGGCCTCACTTGCATAATTGATGATGGTGATGATCATCTTTAAGGAGGTGGGGTCACAGGGGGTAAACGGACCCACACTTGCATTGTTGATGATGATAAAGATGAAGGGGTGGCGAGGATGATGACGATGATTTTTTTAATCGTATTTATTTATTCTTTTATATCGAGAGAAATAGAATAAGCACTGATGTGCTTTTTTTTTTACATACAGTCCCATTGTGTATGCAGTTTTGTAAATCTTGTCATGTGTTCCCACTGGCACACATGGCCTACTCTTACGAAAAGCGGAACAGGATTTAACGTATGCGCAAGATGTTCTGCATAGGGATGTGTGACCAAGAGAAGTTGTCCTTATGTGGGTTGATGATGACGATGATAATGATGATGATGATGATGATGATGATGATAGGGGTGTGTGACCAGGTGAAGTTGGCCACATTTGCAATGACTATGATGAGGATAATACCGGTAATGTCAGAGGTGTGTGATCAAAGCAGGTGGGCCACATTTAAGTTGATTATAGTGGTGGTGGTGGTGATAATAGGGGTGTGAGACCAAGGGAAGTGGGCCACACTTGCAT
>CM060320.1:61349739-61367239 GCA_030674155.1 Stramonita haemastoma | reverse complement strand
TAGCGAGGAGGATGCTAGAAGTGTGAGACCTAGAGAAGTTGGCCATACTTCCAATGATAATTATGATGGTAAGGTGTGTGTGTGTGTGTGTGTGTGTGTGTGTGTGTGTGTGTGTGTGTGTGTGTGTGTGTGTGTGTGTGTGATGAAGTCAGGGGCCTATTCTTGCACTGATGATGACAATAATGAAGATGAAGATGGAAGATGATTATGATGATGATATTGATTATAGGAAGTTGTGACTAGGGAAGCTGGCCATATTTCAATTGATGATGGTATTGATATTTTCAACGACGATAATGATGATTGATGACCACATTTGCATTGATGATGATGATAATGATAATAATGATAGAGGTGTGTGACTAAGTGTAGTTGTCGACATTTCCTTTGATGATGATAATAATGATAACGACGACGACAACGACAACGACGATGGTGAAAGCGATGTTGATGATGATGATGATGATGATGATGATGATGATGATGATGATGATTGTAATGATTAGGGTGTACGTGTGCTATCAAAAGAAGGGGCCTACACTTGCACTGGTGATGAAGATAATGATAGCGATGATTGGGATAGTGTAACTGCGTGAAAGCGAACTACACTTGTATTGATGATGATGATGATGATGATGATGATGATGATGATGATGATGATGATGATGATGAAGTGAAAGGGAGTGACTGGGGGGTCGTGGGTTACACTTCCTTGATGATGACTATGATGAAGATAAAGATGACTGCAAGATGAGGTCACTGGGCGGAAGGGGATCCATACTTGCAATTATGATGGTGGTGATGTTGGGAAGGGTGTGACGGGGGTATGGGGGGAGGGGCATACACGTTGATGATGATGATAATGACGACGACGACGATGACGATGATGATGATGATGATGGGAAGGGTGTAAGGTACACGTTGATGATGATGTCAATGTCGATGATGATGATGATGATGATGGGAAGGGTGTAACAGTGGAAAGGGGAGAAGGGGCATACACGCTGTTCGTGATGATAATGATGATGATGATGATGATGATGTTGAAGATGACTGACGACGACGACGACGACGATGATGATGATGATGATGATGATGATGATGATGATGACGACGACGATGATGATGATAGGGAGTGCGTAACCAGGGGAAGGAGTATCACACTTGCACTGATAACGATGATATAGGATATGGGGGTGGGGGGGGGGAGAACCACACTTGCTTTGATGATGACGATGGGAGGGTGTGGTGGCAATCTTTCATTGATAATGATAACAATGATGGGGAGGGCGGATGACCAGGGAAAGGTGGCTCACACATGCAGAAATGATAAAGAGGGAGGGTGTACATTTGTATTGACATATTGCTGATGAGAAGGATTTAGGCCTAGAATGTGTGGCACACTTGCATTGTAGTTGTTGTTGTTGTTGTTAATGTTGTTGTTGTTGTTGTTGTTGTTGTTGTTGTTGACGACGACGACGACGACGACGACGACGATGATGATGATGATAGGGATGTGTGACATGTGGAAAAGGGGGCACTTTCATTGTTGATGATGGGGATTATGATAATAATGGGAAGGTGACCAATGAAAAGAGTTGGGTGCACACTTGCATTATTAATGATGATGATGATAATATGGGTGTGTCTGGGGGAAGGGAGGCCCACTAGTGGGGGAGGGGGGGGGTGCGTACTGGGAGAAAAGGGCTACACTTGCATTGTTTACGATGAAGAAGACGAAGATGATAGAAGGTGTATGACCAGCGGCAAGTTTTGTTTGGAAAAAAGGTAGGAGAATAGATGAAGAAGGCAGAAAATAGACAAAAGGAGCAGACAGGAAGAAATAAAACAAGACAAGGATAAAGAGAGGCATAGAAAACAGGGAAATCATAGCACAGAATTTCCAGAGGGTGGAGATATTTCTCACACTGACAAGCCCCTGGCATCCCCATGGTCTACCCTCCATCTGCTATCTCTGTCTCCGTCTCTCTCTCTGTCTCTCTCCCTCTCTCTCTAAAACTGTTGAAACAAGAATGAATAAGTTAGCATATAGACCCTCGTTGTTTTCTTTTATTTTCGACATTATGCTATTCTATGACTAGAAAGGTAATCTGACCGACCACAGATGGATCAGTGGTCTAGAGGTAACGCGCCTGCCTAGAAACTGAAAAGTCCTGGTTGGTTTGTGTGGTGGTTCGCATCCTATTTGGGCCCAAATTTTTTCCTCGATCCACTAGACAAGAAGAGGTGGTTTGGACGCTTGTCTTTCGAATGAGACAATAAACCGAGGTCCAGTGTGTTACACATCATCATTTAGGGGACGTAAACGAACCCAAGGCAACAAATGGGTTGTCCCTGGCAAAATTGTGTAGAAAAAAGCTATGCTGGTAGGGAAACAAATACAGTTGCAGGCAGGAAAAGGAAAAATGATAAAATAATGGGTGGCGCTGCACTTGTGGCGACGCGCTCTCCCCGGGGAGAGCAGCCCGAATTTCAAGCAAAGAAATCTCCTGTGACATGAAGTTGTATAAAAATAAGAAATTATCCAGCGCATAAAAAGAGCCGAATTTTACAGTGCCTCTCCGCCACACCTAAAAAGAGGTCTACATGTGTACAGTGCCTCTCGCCACACCTAAAAAGAGGTCTACATGTGTACAGTGCCTCTCCGCCACACCTAAAAAGAGGTCTACATGTGTACAGTGCCTCTCCGCCACACCTAAAAAGAGGTCTACATGTGTACAGTGCCTCTCCGCCACACCAAAAAAGAGGTCTACATGTGTACAGTGCCTCTCCGCCACACCTAAAGAGAGTCCTACACGTTTTCAGTGCATCTCTGCCACACCTAAAGAGAGTCCTACAGGTTTACAGTGCATCTCTGCCACACCTAAAAAGAGTCCTACAAGTTTACAGTGCATCTCTGCCACACCTAAAAAGTGTCCTACAAGTTTACAGTGCATCTCTGCCACACCTAAAAACAGTCCTACAAGTTTACAGTGCCTCTCTGCCACACCTGAAAACAGTCCTACAATTTTACAGTGCATCTCTGCCACACCTAAAAAGAGTCCTACAAGTTTACAGTGCATCTCTGCCACACCTAAAAACAGTCCTACAAGTTTACAGTGCATCTCTGCCACACCTAAAAACAGTCCAAGTTTGCAGTGCCTCTCTGCCACACCTAAAAACAGTCCTACAAGTTTACAGTGCATCTCTGCCACACCTAAAAACAGTCCTACAAGTTTACAGTGCATCTCTGCCACACCTAAAAACAGTCCTTCAAGTTTGCAGTGCATCTCTGCCACACCTAAAAACAGTCCTACAAGTTTGCAGTGCCTCTCTGCCACACCTAAAAACAGTCCTACAAGTTTACAGTGCATCTCTGCCACACCTAAAAACAGTCCTACAAGTTTACAGTGCATCTCTGCCACACCTAAAAACAGTCCTACAAGTTTACAGTGCATCTCCGGCACAACAAATCCACTGCATAAAATTCCAACAGGTTTACATTGCACCTATGACATACATATTCCAGTGCATAATGGGAATCTTACACGTTTACGGTATATCTTTGGTATTTATTTATTTATTTATTTTATTTATTCTTTTATATCGAGGATAATGGAATAAGCATTCATGTGCTTTTTATATCCAGTCCCCGTGTGTATGCAGTTTTGTAAATGTCATCTGTTCCCACCGACACACGATGGCCTACTCTTACGAAAAGCGGAACAGGATTTAACGTGTGCGCAAGATGTACTGCGTGCGTTCGCACACGAGGCCTCGGTTTACAGTCTCATCTGAAGGACTTTAGGGGAGAGTGGAGTCCGCACTGATGCTGACTCCAGGAGAAAAATCCCCTTATATAGTCCTACAAGCAGTGTATCTTTGGTATCCTAACAGACCTACAAGTTTACAGTGTACATATAATAACCTAAACCAGTGCATAAAAAGAGTTCAGGTTTACAGTGTACCTCTGGCACGACAAATCAAGTGCATACGAGTCCTACAAGTTTACAGAGAGAGAGAGAGAGAGGAGAGAGAGAGAGAGAGGAGAGAGAGAGAGAGAGAGAGAGAGAGGAGAGAGAGGAGAGAGAGAGAGAGAGAGCGAGCGAGAGAGGAGGGAGGGAGGGGGAGAGGGAGGGAGGAGGGAGGGAGGGAGGAGAGAGAGAGAGGAGAGAGAGAGAGAGAGAGAGAGAGAGAGAGAGAGAGAGAGACAGACAGACAGACAGACAGACAGACAGACAGACAGACAGACAGACAGACGGACGGACAGTAGGACAGCCAGAAAAAAAGAGCGATAGAAAGGAAAGAAGGAGGGAGGGAGAGAGAGAAAAATAGAGGGAGAGGAGGAGAGAGAGAGAGAGAGAGAGGAGAGAGAGAGAGAGAGAGAGAGAGAGAGAGGAGAGAGAGAGAGAGAGAGAGAGAGGGAGAGGAGAGAGAGAGAGAGAGAAACTCGAAACTCGAAACTCGAAATTTTAATGAGGGTAATTGGATAAGCCAGAGGCTTCTTTACACCAGGCCCTCATGGGCAAAAATGAAACAAAAATGAATAAATCAATGATAATAAACATATACATGTAAGACAGCAAAAAACAAGCAATCATTCATATTGTCATCTAATTACTGATAATCAGGAAATCATTGAAAAATGACATAAGTTAACAAATCAAATGAATAAGCAAAACCAGTCAAACATGAAAAACTCCCCTCCCATAAACAGTTCATCCCCAAAAGTCAAGACATAACACCCTTCCACCCACACCCACAATGCATAAAACACACACACACACACACACACACACACAAACACACACACACACTCACTTACTCACTCAATCACTCACACACACACACACACACACACACACACACACACACACACACACACACACACACACACACACAAATCATCCTGAATACATATCCATACACATGTACAGTTTGTCCGATACAATGGGATATGCTTAAAGAGTAATCATGAAAATAAGCATTACATCCTTTCAGAAAAAAAAAAAAAAAAATCAACCAATCAAACAAACAGCCCCCCCCAAAAAAAAAACAAAAACAAAAAACAAACAAACAAACAAAAAAAAACAACAAAAACACAACCAGAACCTTTTACAATCTCATTATTTATCAAACACACACAGAGAGAGAGAGAGAGAGAGAGACAGACAGACAGACAGAGACAGAGACAGAGAGACAGACAGAGACAGACAGAGACAGAGACAGAGAGACAGACGCAGAGAAAGTATGTCGGTATGCATGTGTCTCTAAAGTATATACACACACACACACACATGTATGCACACAAAAAATCATCTTAGTAGCTGCATTTCCCATAACGCTATCTTTTATATTCAAATAAGCATCTTTTTTGTTAAAACATTCTTTCTCCTCTCTTACCAAGAAAATCGTGTTTACCCATTCCCTACTCTTGCTCTCACACTGATGACAGTCAAAACTTCACGCACACCCCTTCCCACTTACAGCTATCCATCCCGCCCCTTCTGTCTAAAATCCTTTTCCGTTAAAACACCTTCATACTCCTCCATACGTAAAAATGCAAGAAACAAAGATAGGGTTTGTCTTTGTGTCACGTCATGTATCATGATATCCACCTGCCTATTGTGTCCACATTTGGGGCCAGGTTAAGGAATAAAGGTTAGTGTAAAGGTTAGTGTTAGCAATTAACATTAGTAACTGGGAAAGGGCTGTCATATCAGCTGGCTTGTCGGCCTGCATGCATGCATGTGGACACAATGGTAGATAGACACAACGCTACCTGACTTCTGACACAATGGTTTGGAAGTTTTCTTTAAATCACAAATCACCTGTCCTAACAAGAAGCCATGCTAGTTTCTGTTGTTTACATGATTGGAGTTTTCGGACAATTTTCCAGGTCTGGAATTAGTTCTGTTGTTTTCGGCAGCTTACCTTTGTTTTCAAATAGGCTGTGGGTGTTTTCAAAAGAACAAAAATTAAGTAGATAAACGTAGGAACATAACAAATGTACCTCTGGTACACTACACATTTTCAATGCATCTCTGGCATAATTAATTCAGTGCATACAAAGAGTCCTAAAAGTTTGCAATGCGTCTCTGGCACACCGAATCTAGTGCATAAAAGTCCTAATAGTTTACAGTACGTGTCTGGCAACCTAATCTAGCGCATAAAAAGAGTCTTAAAATTTGCAATGCATTTCTGGCACACCTAATCTAGTGCATTAAAAGAGTCCTAATAGTATACAGTACGTCCTTGGCAATCTAATCCAGAGCACTGAAAGAGTCCAACAAGTTTACAGTGCATCTCTAGCACAAAAAATCCCGTGCGTAAAATACTCTATAAATTTACAGTGCGTCTCTGGCACACCAAACCCACTGCATTAAAATGTTCTAAAATCTATAACGATAAAGGGAAAATGTAAAATCATCCTCTAAACAGCTGCAAAAACCTACATCACACACACACACACACACACACACACACACACACACACACACACACACACACACACACACACGCGCGCGCGCGCGCGCGCGCGAAAGTATCCATGCGTCTATATGCTAATTTAATCTTTCTTGCCTAAATAGTATTAGAGCGAGGGGGAGAGAAAGCGAGTGCGTGCACGTGCACGCGGCAGAGAGAGAGAGAGAGAGAGAGAGAGAGAGAGAGAGAGAGAGAGAGAGAGAGAGGGGAGAGAGAGAGAGAGAGAGAGAGAGAGAGAGAGAGAGAGAGAGAGAGAGACAGACAGACAGACAGACAGACAGACAGACAGACAGACAGACAGACAGACAGACAGACTAGGACAGGCAGGCAGGCACACAAAGAGATCGATGGATAGACAGACAGACAGACAGACAGACAGACAGACAGACAGACAGACAAGAGAGAGAGAGAGAGAGAGAGAGAGAGAGAGAGAGAGAGAGAGAGAGAGAGAGAGAGAGAGAGAGAGAGAGAGAAAGATGGAGAGACAAAGAGAGAGAGAGAGAGAGAGAGAGAGAGAGAGAGAGAGAGAGAGAGAGAGAGAGAGAGAGAGAAGAGAGAGAGAGAGAGAGAGAGAGAGAGAGGACAGACAGACAGACAGACAGACAGACAGACAGACAGACAGACAGACAGACAGACAGACAGACAGACAGACAGGGATTGTGAGAAATGCATGGACAGATAAATAAGACTGAAAGACTGACAGAGAACAAGACGGAGAAAGAAAGAAATGGGGGTGCACAGAGACAGACAGACAGAGAGACAGACAGACAGAGACAGACACAGAAACACAGCGAGATAAAGAGAGGGAGGGAGGGAGAGGGAGAGACAGACAGAGAGAGAGACACAGAGAGAGACAGAGAGATATAGACAAGACACACAGACACAGACAGGCAGATATTGACACACACACAGACACATTGGTATGCAGGCAGAAAGTAAGACAGACATACAGACAGACAGACACAGGGAGGGGAAGAAGACAGAGGAGAGAGAGAGAAAGAGAGAGAGAAAGAGAGAGAGAGAGATAGAGAGCTAAATAGATAAATAGAGAGATAGATAAATAGATAGATAGAGATAAATAAATAAATAAATAGATAGATAGATAGATAGATAGATAGATAGATAGATAGATAGATAGGGAAAGAGAAAGAGAGAGAGAGACAGAGAATGACAAAGACAGACAGAAAGACAAACAAAAAAGTAGATAGGGGTAGAAAAAGAGAGAGAGGGACAGGAACATAGAGTACAAGATAGAGAGACAAAGAGTTATTAGGGAAATAAAGAGAGACAGATAGACAGACACTGAATCAGAGAGAAACAGATAGACAAACACACATACAGACAGGCAGACATACAGCTATACAGCTAGATAGTGAGTCAGAAAAGAGGGAGGGAGAGAGAGAGAGAGAGAGAGAGAGAGAGAGGGGAGAGAGAGAGAGAGAGAGAGAGAGAGAGAGAGAGAGAGAGAGAGAGAGAGAGAGAGAGAGAGAGAGAGACAGACAGACAGACAGACAGACAGACAGACAGACAGAGACAGATAGACAGACAGACTGACAGACAGTGAGTGAGAGAGAGAAGAAGGGGAGAGAGAGAGGAGGGAGGGAGGGGGAGGGAGGAGAGAGAGAGAGAGAGAGAGAGAGAGAGAGAGAGAGAGAGAGAGAGAGAGAGAGAGAGGAGAGAGAGAGAGAGAGAGAGAGAGACAGAGACAGAGAGAAGACAGACAGACAGACAGACAGAGACAGAGACAGAGAGACAGAGACAGAGTGGGAGGGAGGGAGGGCGGGAGGGAGGGAGAGAGAATTCTGAAATGATCTAATGTACAATGGCCTTGGACCACAATAGATTGGTTGGGTTTTGGATGGAACAATGGGTTTAGAAAATGCACAACAAATAATGATTTATGACTGCTCAGAGACGAAATACACACATTTACTCCTTTTCATGACCAACCATAAACTGATCATAGAGAGGGTATGATGTCTAAAAAAAATCATGCATTTTGAGTACATGTCAAAAAGCAACATTGCTTTTTTTTTTTTAATAAAATGAAAAATATATCTAGACAAACTATGCTTGTACTCTTCATTTATTACTTGAGCAGATCTGGCAATGGTACACTGATACATTTGCTTACAGATATTTTATTTATTTATTCTTTTATATCGAGGATAACAGAATAAGCAATCGTGCTTTTTTTCATCCGGTCCCCGTGTGTATGCAGTTTTTGTAAATATTGTCATCTGTTCCCACCGGCACACGATGGCCTACTCTTACGAAAAGCGGAACAGGATTTAACGTGTGCGCAAGATGTTCTGCGTGCGTTCGCACACGGGGCCTCGGTTTAAAGTCTCATCCGAAGGACTTTTGGGGAGAGTAGAGTCAGCACTGGTGTTAACTCCAGGAGAAAAAATTTCCTCGACCGGACTCGAACCCGGGTCGTCAAATTGCCAGCGCAATGTTCTGACCACTAGGCTATCCGTCGGCTATAGAGAGAGAGAGACAGAGACAAAGAGACAGAGACAGAGAGACAGATAGAGGCAAGGGGAGATTGACAGTGAGACAGAAAGACAGACAGACAGACAGGCAGGCAGGCAGATATAGAGGTAGATAGATAGATAGATAGATAGATAGATAGAGAGAGATAGATAGAGAGAGAGAGAGATAGAGAGATAGATAGATAGATAGATAGATAGATAGATAGATAGATAGATAGATAGATAGATAAAGAAATACACAGATAGATAGATTCATAGATAGAGAAAGGTAGAGAGAAAGAGAGAAAGAGAAAGAGAGAGAGACATAAAGAGAGAGAAAGAGAGAGAGAAGAGAGAGACATAAAGCGAGAGAAATAGAGATAGAGAGAAGAAGCAGACAGAAAGAGACAGACACAGAGAGGAAAAAAGACAAGCTGAGAGACAGACAGAGAGAGAGACAGAGAGGGAGATAGACAGTGAACAAGACAGATATATACATAGGACTGAGACAGAGACAAAAAAGAGAAAGAAACAGACAGGCTGACAGAGACAAAGAGAGAACTAGAGAGAGAGAAAAAAAACCAAGAGAAAGACAGGGACTGAGAACAAGATTGAGAGACAGGAAGAGATTGATATAAAGAGACAAACAGAGACAGACAGAGACAGAAAACAAAAGAGAGAGACAGACACAGACAGAGAGAGAAAACACACACACACACACACACAGACGGATGGACGGACGGACAGGCAGACAGACAGCCAGAGACAGACAGGCAGACAGACAACAAGATAGAGGCAGACAATCAGAGAGAGAGAGAGAGAGAGAGAGAGAGAGAGAGAGAGAGAGAGAGAGAGAGAGAGAGAGGGACATAGAGACAGGGACACAGAGAGAGAGAGAGAGAGAGAGAGAGAGAGAGAGAGAGAGAGAGAGAGAGAGAGAGAGAGAGAGAGAGAGAGAGAGAGAGAGAGAGAGAGAGAGAGAGAGAGAGAGAGAGAGAGAGAGGGGAGAGGGACATAGAGACAGGGACAGAGAGAGAGAGAGAGAGAGAGAGAGAGAGAGAGACAGAGACAGAGACAGAGACAGAGACAGAGAGACAGAGACAGAGAGGAGGGTAAAGGAGAGAAACGAGTTTCACCTGACACAAAACATAACACACAGGCCGGCACTGACCTGGCTTGAATACAGCCACCCTCATCCACTGCTGGTCTGCAACCGGAGCTGCATCACTCTGCCCCTTGTCTGTTTGTGATGAAGATGACCTTTCTGCCCATCTGATTTGTCTGTCGGTGCCAGAGCTGGTCACCCTGCTCCTCTGTCTGACCATCCTACAAACAAAACGGTCATGAGTTACTAAATTCCGACACTTCACACCTTTACTGTGAAAATTCATAACAAAGAGGACAGTCTTGTAGATTATGTGTTGACAGGGTAATTAGAATTTTTATTAAAATGAATGACTTAGGAGTACATTTTATCATGTTAAAGGTAAAAGGGGTGGATCGGTGGTCTAGAGGTAATGCGCCTGTATAGAAAGCGAAATGTTCTGGGTCGGATTGTGCGGTGGTTCGAACCCCATTTTGGCCCGAAATTTCCCCCCCATCCATTAGACCATGAGTGGTGGTCTGGGCGCTAGTCTTTCGGATGAGACAGTAAACCAAGTTCCCGTGTGTTACACATCATTATTTAGTGCACGTAAAAGAACACGGCAACAAGAGTGTTGTCCCTGACAAAATTCAGTAGAAAAAAAGCCACTCTGATAGGGAAACCAAAAAAAAAAATACAGTTGCAGACATGAAAAAGAAAAAAAAAAGGGTGGCACTGCACTTATGGCGATGCGCTCTCCCTGGGGACAGCATCCCGAATTTCACGCAGAGAAATCTGCTGTGACATAAAATGGTAACAAAAGAATGAATAATTAATAAAGTCTCTTATAACATATGCGGTTGTAGGGAAGCAAGGCATCAGAGGCCTCAGCTTCTCTAGGGCCCAGCATATTGAGGGTGGCGCCCATCTCATCTCCCTCGCTGCTTTACCTTCCCTGACCCTAAAGAGGATAGGTACTCATTTACAGCTGGGTGAACTTTGGGGGGGGGGGGGGGGCTGTACTGAAGCTAAGGTGCGCAAACGGTCACCCATCCACTTGGTAACGATGCTCGATGTTGCTTAACCTTAGCTTGGGGAAAGCGAGTGCTCTGACCATTGAGCTCTCCAGTCCCCAAATCATGATCCCTGCTGCTAGATACCCCTTGCTCCTTTTTCCTCCATGACTTGAAACAGTGAATTTTAAAATGTTTGATGATAGGGTTGGCTTTATGTATGTATACGTGGTGTGTGGGTTAGTCTAGCAGTTAGAGCATTGAACTCACGATTTGATGATGGGAGGTTGAGCCAAAGCTGAGACGCTCATTTGAGGAGATTCTTCATCTGTAGTTAACACCAGTAGACTCCACTCCCCCACAAGTCCTTCAAATTAAACAATTAACCAAGGTCCTGTTTGCGAGTTTGGTGGATCGGTGCTCTAGAGGTAAAGCACCTGCCTAGAAAGTGAAACTTTCGGGTTTAAAGTGTATGCTGGTTTGATCCCCGTTTGTGCCCGAAACTTTTCCCACATCCAGTAGACTGTGAGTGGTGGTCTGGATGCTAGTTTTTTGGCTAAGACCATAAACTTAGGTCTCGTGTGCAAAAATCATTAACTGTACATAAAAGAACCCATGGCAACAAGAGAATTGTCCCTTGCAACATTCTGTAGAAGAAAGCCACTCTTATAGAAAATCAAATACATATGCAGACAGGAAGGGGAAAAAAAGGTGATTTGTGGAACTGCCCTTTGTGACGACACGCTCTCCCCGGGCAGAGCAGCCCAGATTTCAAACAGAGAAATCTGCTGTGAATTAAAGTGGTATACAGTACAATACACATGTTAAAACTCATTCTGTTTTTCAGAAGAGTAGTTCGTCGCGTGCCAGTATACACATGTACACACAGGCGCATGTACACGCATTAAAAATATCAAGTTTGCTCTCCTGAAGCTTCTTCTAAGATGTTTACGAATGAAAATTAATTAAACCAACACTACCATTTTACACACACTGAGGAACGGTTTGAATAGTAAATCTACAATCTGTAAATGCTAGCAAAAAACTGACTGTGTTGCTGTGTCCATCAATACTCTTGAAAACATTATTTACTCTGTCTGGAGCAACAGGCGAGTGATAATTAGCATCATAATAAGATGATAATCAGAAATGTATGAACAACATTCAAGTATTTTTTAATATAGTATTGGGTGCAACTGGAATCTTTCATTTAGTTGGAATACTACCAATAAAAATGCAACAGAGACAAATGCTAAGACAGAGGGAATAGTCACAAAAAATTACCTGATCATATGCTGGTAACGGACAAGTGGTGCTGGATGGCGTGTCTGTTCTTCTGCACCTGATTCCAGTCCAGCTGTTCCTGTAAGCAGTTAAAAAGTCATCAGTGGCAGGAAAAATGTTGATATCTCAGAAGTTACAATGATAATAATGATCTACATCTTTGAAACAGAATAAGTTCACAGTTGTATTGCTCTGTGCAGACATTGTCCCATTTCAACACTTACTTTGCTACCTTAAATATAAGAATTTCTAGATCATTTCACTTTGAAACAGAATGAATTCATAACTTTTCTTTAAAGATGTCCTAACATTCTGTTTTCTTTTTTTAATTCATCTGAAATGATAACATGATTTAAATCTACGTCAAATCGAAATAAGTTCACAACCATTCTTTTAAGAAAGTATCAGATTTTCTCTTTTGCTTTTTTTTTTTTATAGATAAAACATGAAAATGATTTGATGCCATTTTATAAGTTATTTACATTTACTCTTTAAAAATATCAGCTTTCATATTTTGCTTATAAGCTGAAGTATAAAAATGATTTGATGTCATTTAGCAACACAATACATTCACAATTATCCTTTAAAGACATTGTCACATTTTATCATTTGCTGAATTTCATAAAATATTCAAGCAATTTGCTTTCAACATTGGTAAACTTCAGAACTCTAGCTGGGAAAAACATAGGCAACAACAATTGTAAGAGAGCAAAAAAAACTGAAAGAATAAAGTATCAGATGAGAAATGAGCAAAAAAAAGAGGCAAAAATGAAAATACCTCATGCAGCTTTTAGAAAATACAGACCATGATGGCTGCCTTCATGCACGTCAAGACACAGGCACTTGATTTCTGACCCAGACCCCTGAAAGCAGTAATTCATCATCAGTAGACTGAAAACCCTGGTTGTTTTAATGGCTCATGTATATCACAATGCTGAAATTTTATCTGACAGACTGCACCATGCTCTTTCATCAGTTCAGTCAAATCCGATTCCAACCAGTTTATGGAGTTCAAAATTCAAACATATTTCAATGAACCACCAAGTTATTCTCATGAAATACACTGTATCAGTACATTTTCAAACTTTTGCCAACTAAGAGGATTTGCTTTTAAAACAATCATGATACTTTCCATTCCAGATGTAGAACTTGCCATGTCTGCAGTAGCCGAACACCATAAGCTCTTTACAAGCAAAAACCGAAGTGACTCATTTCCAGGGATTGTGACCGTTTTATCTGTTGAATATAGACACAAAACTAAAAAACAAACTGGTACCTGAACCATATATGATAAAAAAAAAAACCTACACTCTCATCTGTAGCTTTTCAGTCCTAAAAGTACATACAGATGCCAGGATCTCATGGAGGAGATTCAAGACCCTCTCTCCTGAAGCGATGACTCCCAGATCACCAGCAGAACTTGGCCCCATGTCCGAAAGGAGGACTTCCAGATGATCACAGCCCCACTGCTGAAGTCCCAGACGATCCACATGATGACTCACCAGGTTAGGACCCAAGTGTGATAAAGGACAGGAAGGCTAAGGAAACGCTTTAGAAACGGGAAAGGGGATAACGGCCTCACAATGCCTCATGACCGTTGTCTCAAAACCAGTGTAGGTAGTTGTGTTTTCGAAGAACGAGACCACTGTCACTCAGATTGCTTCCAGATTTCTTGCACATTTTTTCCTTATCTTAATTCAGTTTATTTCTAGTTTTTATTTTATTTTAGTCTTTATTCCGTTTTATGCATTTCTACTTTGTTTAGGTCTTTTATTCAATATTTTGCTTTTTGGTTTATCTCTGAATTTTCATCATTTTATTTTGTTAGATTTTATTTTGATTTTTTTTATTACTATTATCATTATTATTTTCATTGATCTTTATTTTATTCAAACTAATTTTAATTCATACTAATTTTTGACAAGGAATCCTGAAGCAATCTGGAGTTCGTGCCCAGTAACCATTTCAAGGCAACTGACAGGGAAATATTTCAGAGGTAACAGATTGCGCCGATGCACTCACGCAATTTCAAAAAATTTACAAATGTTCTAGCTCCATCCTATGGTATATCGAATATACAACGGTGTGAAAACAAGAATTGGGAGATGCGATATTCCCATTCCGAAGATGGAGATCTGATACCTTAATCCATTCCTACCCTCTACCAACATGGGCCTAACGAAGCAAGGTCACGCGTGGCGTTTGGGGCGAGGAGGTCCAAGGTGCTGCAAAGTATCTGAAAATGAAGACAAACAAAATGTGTGATAAGTTCATAGCGTTTATTTAAAGGTGAGAGAGAGACAGAGCAAGGAATAAAGAGACACAGAGAGAGGGGGAAAGGGAGGGAGGAAGAGACAGGGGGAGAGAGGAAGAGAATGACGGAGGTTTGAAGGTAGAGACGAGGGGGATGGAGTGAGAGAGAGAAAGAGAGAGAGAAAGAGAGAGAGAGAGAGAGAGAGGAGAGAGAGGAGAGAGAGAGAGAGAGAGAGAGAGAGAGAGAGGAGAGAGAGAAGGAGAGAAAGAGAGAGAAGAAAAGAGAGAGAGGAGAGAAGAGAGAGGGGTGTGTGTGTGTGTGTGTGTGGGGTGCGTGCATGCGTGCGTGTGTGTGTTGTGCGCACGTCCATCGTGATCCAACATACAATAGATTATGCGCACACGAAAAAAGTTCTACTACAGCAAAAATCGTACCAGGCAGAATTCTGTACAAAAAAAGGCCACCCATTGAAAAGCACAAGCATCATTACTATCTGATCCATTTACGAAAGCAGCACGACCCGACTAGGAGGTGATAGCATTGATGACAAGGAAGGTGGCAAAGCCCATTGTAAACAGAAAAGATAAAGAAGAAAAAATATCCATACATTAGGAGCAAACAGTTCAGTTGTCTGAACGTCTAGTTGATGATCGGTGAGTGCAGGCCCTAAATCTACACATATGGACCCCCCCCCCTCCCCTTCCCCATTTAGTCTAGTTTCGACTCCATTCCTCATTCAAAACATCTAACACACACGTTTAAGTGTGCTCCGCCTTTGAATTTGCAAAATGGCATGCACACGTGAAAAATGTATATGAAAGAGCGCACGAGTGCTTGTTTCATGACCTCAAAATAAAATGAATAAATAAATACCTATGCGGATGAGACTTGACCTATAAAGGGGGGGTTACGTGTGCTGACACACGCTTGACATCTTGCCCACACATTTTAAAAACTCATCCCTTGGTCGTGAAAGGAAAGGACTGTCATAGCCGATGACATCGGGTGACAACGACAGATCCTGCAGGTGATATGGGCGCAGATATAACTCTAAAACTGGGAAGCGAGAACGCTGGGGCAGTACAATATCTTTACTCTCGAGAAGACAAACACATACATATACACACTGCCACAGCGCATGCGCAAGCGAGACAATGAGTACAGGTTCAAAATTACGACAGATCTACACACTTATTTCTGAAGCATTTTTAACGAAAGTTGCCCTTAAATAACCACAATCACATACATACTACCATTCTTGAAGCGCTAAAGAACAATTAGCACCTACCTGTTAAGAACAATCAACGACAGCAATAAACACAATTCATCTACTAGTAAATCGGACAGCCAGTTCATGTCTTGAGCGCGATAGCTTTTGCAGCGGCCGGAAGGTCAGTTGATCAGGACGCGCAGGCGCATAAAGAAACAATTGCTATTTTGTAAATATTGGGATCACGTGACACGTTCGTGTTGTTTTTTTTTCTTTTAAAAAATTGTTCTCTGCCTCGTGTTCTATTGTTTTATTTTCTTGCTGTTCTTACGGCGGTTATTGCCGACTCTCCGTCTCAGCTATGACAAGGCTTGCTTGCCATGGCTCAAGTCAATGCATCCTCAGGGCCAAAACCCAAAGAGGTTCTAATTAATATCTTGTTTTGGTTTGATTTTGATTTGATTGATTCTTTTATATCGAGGAAAATGGAATAAGCACTCTTGTGCTTTTTTACGTCCAGTCCCCGTGTGTATGCAGTTTTGTAAATTTCATGGTGGTTTTTATGCCTACGCACGTGCGCACACGTACACACACACACACACACACACACACACACACACACACACACACACACACACACACACACACACAACACACAAACACACACACACACGCACACACACAAACACACACGCGCCAATTACATTAAGGTTTGTATATGTGTGTGTATGTACTCAAGCAATACATGCCCAAATTAAGTGCGCGCGCACGTACGCACATGAGCGCCCGTGTGTGTGTGTGTGTGTGTGTGTGTGTGTGTGTGTGTGTGTGTGTGTGTGTGTGTGTGTGTGTGTGTGTGTGTGTGTGTGTGTTCGGGGGGGGGGGGTGCACGCATGCATAAAAGATAATGAATAAGCAATCATAATTATACTTTTCTTCTTCTCTTTCGTCGAGCGCTCAGACACCAGGTACTGTTGTCTGTCCTATGAGCAAAATACGTTGCGCTGCCGTTAAACGCCTGACAAGTCAGGCCCAGCGCATCCGACTCTTTTTACATCCAGTTCCTGTGTGGCTCCGAAAAGTTTGTTGTCTGTTCCCAATAGTGCGCAACTCATTGGCCCCCCACAAAAAACCGCACCAAACAACAACAATAACAACAACAACAAAACGCTACGGGTTTTAACGTGTGTGCCACATGCTCTACCTGCGTTCGTACACGGGGTCTCGGTTTATAGTCTCATCCTTTCCCCGAAGTCGCAATGCAGCCACCTTCATGGTGGCCACAACAAAGGTCGCCTTCTTAAAACCCCACTATTAATGAACCTCGGAGCTCTAGCCGAGGAATAGGGGAAAATTTATAGTCTCATCTGAAGGACTTTTAGGGCAGTGAAGTCAGCACTAGGCCTAGGCCCTAATATTAGTTTCAGTACAGGGGAAAGTCCCTTTGAATGGGCGAGCGCGCGCGCTCGTGTGTGTGTGGTGTGTGTGTGTGTTGTGTGTGTGTGTGTGTGTGTGTGTGTGTGTGTGTGTGTGTGTGTGTGGTCTTTAATTGTACGTTTCCTCACAAAAAGTGATATTAGATCCAAAAAAATGTTGAAAGTATAAATACATACATGTATGCGTGTGTTCAAGTATTTATATGCATGTATGTGTGGATAGTACATGCGCTCAAGCACACAGTGTGTGTATGTGTGC
>CM060320.1:61337239-61339739 GCA_030674155.1 Stramonita haemastoma | reverse complement strand
CTCCAACTCCCGAATTTCCTCGGGGATTGTGTCTAAACACTTAACCTGTGTGAATGCTGACATTTTATTTTGTTGTCAACCGTTCCTCCTAGCACACAATGGCCTGAGCTTTCGAAAGGCGGAACGGGTTTTTAACGTGTGCGTAAGATGTTCTGCGTACATTTGCACACAGGGCCTCGGTTTATAGTCTCATCCGAATGTTTGTCTCATCCGAATCTCATAAAAAGTAGCATTCAAGTCATGAAGAAGTGGAAAATGCAAAGAAGAGGAATAGGATAAAAATAGAAAGCATGCAAGGAAGAGGAATGAAATAATTTCGAATAAGAATTGGTCAGAAGAAGAAGACACAAAAATCGCGAAGAGGAAAAAGAATATTGTGAAGAAGAAGTTCTTTGCATTTGTTTCTTTTCCTTCGCAATTCTTCTTTTTCTTCGAATTTCTTTTTCACAATATTCTTCTTCCGTGTGCGAGCACACGCGTGTGTGTGTGAGTAAGTGTGTGTGTACCTATGTGGTGTGTGTGTGTGCGTGCGTGTGTGTGTGTGTGTGTGTGTGTGTGTGTGTGTGTGTGTGTGTGTGTGGTGTGTGTGTGTGTGTGTGTGTGTGCGTGTGTGTGTGTGTGTGTGTGTGTGTGTATGTGCGCGCGCGTATGTGTGTGTGTGTGTGTGTGTGTGTGTGTGCGCGCACGTTTGTTTGCATAGTTATGTGTGTATCTGCGCGCGCGCATGTGCGAGTGTGTGTGTATAAAAAGAATTGGATTACTCTTCAGTTTTTCTTACAGAAGTAAAGAAAAAAAATGCATTTCTGAATAATTCAAACTTGTAATTAAGACTATTGCCTAACATTAGCTTGCTTTTTTAGCAAAGATTGATTGACATTTGGTGTAGGTCATTTTCCTCTCTTTTCCCCCCAAAAGCCGCATTGCTGCTTAATTGTGGAACCGGAAGTGCTTTGATAGATTCAACTTTATATTGCCAATGTCAATAATATAATTATTGTCGGCTGGTGAGCCTTTTAAAAAGGCACAGATATGACATTATGGAATGAATGTTCTCAATGGAATTCTCTTTGTTCTTGGTTTGTACTTGGGTCATTGCAAATTGTTTTCATAGATTTTCCTCTTTTTTTCTGATGAATAACAAAGCTGTTATACGAATTTTAAACTTTGGATACCTGTGATTTTATTGGCCATGGACCGATTTGTGATTGCTACCAAAACACAATTTAATTTGGAGCAGCAGTTCAAGTTAAGGTTTATGAATGACAAACACGCATCTGTGCTGCAGATATTCGCCTGTTTAATAAGCATTTTACGCATACAAAGACACACACACATACACACATACATACATACACACACACACACACACATACATACACATACACGCGCTCGCGCGCATACACACACAAACACACACATAACACACACACACACACACACACACACACACGCACACACATAATTATACACACACGGACACACGGACAAACACACAGACACGGACACACACATACACACACACAAACACAAACACACAAACACAAACACACACACACAAACACATACACACAAACACAAACACACACACACACAATTTAAGCTCTAATCAGGCCTTGTAGCCCTCCATTGACACAACAAACACAACACAGGCCACACACACAATTTCATTACTTCCAACAAAACTGACCCATTAGGACACAGAGGTGCATGTCAGCATATAAACCATTCCCACCTTCTGAAAACTCTGTGCTAAGAATTCCCTCTTTTCCATCCCTCTCTTTGTCTCGATCTAGCTCCTTTTCTTCCTGTCACCACCTTCTTCTTGTCTAATTTTGCGTTCTTGGTCCTTCTCCTGCCTTTTTTCCCTAGACAGACTTAAAAGATAACAATTCTCTCCCACACCGAAATCGAATAGGCAGGGCCTGAATTGTTTGGCGCTTAGCAACAGCGCAACGTATTTTTTGCTCGTGTGACAGAAAACAATAGATACTGTTTGAGTGTTTCAACAAAGTAGGATAATTTGATTAAACCATGCAATTAAACTAATGAGCCAAATTCCGTGTATAAGACATAATTATGGAGATTATCAAATACGAACGTTAAAGATCCTGTATTTTCGTGTCAACATTTAGTGGGTTACAGATGCACAAACATATCCAACATACACACGTGAAGTCGAAATACAGCTACCTTTTTGGTAGGCTAAAAAACAGTTGCAGACACAAAATCACATCCTTGGTAAAATCTCAGAGCTCTAGCCAAGGAACGAAAAAAAAACACCCTAACTTACTCATCCGTCTTACCATTTAACTTGTAGAAGTCACTTTTATTCATGAATTCTTGCTGAGTTCATTGAAAAGTTCCACACCTCTCTCTTTCAGTGATGAGGGAGATAGTGAGGGTAATGAGGGAATAGGGGAGTGAGGGAGTGAGGGAGTGTTGGGGGGGGGGGGGAGGGCATTAGTCGGAGGAGGGACAGTAGAAAGGGGAGAAGATTGGG
>CM060320.1:61327239-61332239 GCA_030674155.1 Stramonita haemastoma | reverse complement strand
TCACCATTGTGTGAACTTTGCAGATCTAGGTGAAAAAACCCATTAAACGCGTCATTGTTATTTCGCTCTTTGTGGTTGTGCAGTGTTTAGTACAAGACAATGATATTGTTAAAACTCGGGAAGCCAAAACATGTGCGATTGCAATACATAATAATATAAATTCAATATTGTGTATTATTGTTCACTTTTGGCTGTTCGTGTTTACTTTCACTTAATATGGTGTTAAAATCAGTGCCAGACTCCATTTTCTCCAAAAGTTCTTCGGATGAGCAATATAACCGGGCCCGTGTGCAAACGCACGCAGAACATCTTGCGCACAGGTTAAATACACATATTCCGCTTTTCGAAAGAGTAGGCCATTGTGTGCTGTGGGAACAGGCGACAACATTTATAAACTGCAGTACACAAGGGACTGGATGTGAAAAGAAAAGCACACGAGTGCTTATTCCACCATCCTCGATATAAAAGAATTTTTAAATTACAAAGGAAATGAATAAATAAGTCAATAAATATATAGATATATAAACAAATAAATACATGAATAAGTCAATAAACAAATAAGTAAATTATAAATAAATAAAATATACATAGCCTAAAACAAAAGTTGCTGTTCTAGTGCATTTCAAAGTTTACTTGTAAATGTGTATACGTGTGATAAACTTTCACCTGTACTTCCGAATTTCTCACCAGAAATATCACCGGATGACTCACAGATTTAATCATGTACCGCCCCCTCCCCACCCCCTCCCCACCCCCACCCTCAGACATCTCTGTATCTGTTTGTCTGTCTGTCTAGCCCTTCTGAGACCCAAATGTAGTCTGAAAGGAAACGAACGTAACAAGCTCCTTACTTCAAGTCTGAAAGTTCACACGAAATTCATAAATTGTTACTAACAATCTTCCTAATTCTCTCACCTTGACGTAAGAAAAAAATATCTAAAAAAACACACTAATTTATTCTTTTGCTGATTCAGTGATCACGACGTACTGTAGTCTCATAAAGATAAAAAAACCCTAAGGGTTTAAACTTTTTTCTCCAACTTTTGGTCCTTTAATGAATCAGTACATTCATGTCTATGGCCACAGTTCGTGTCAAAAGGCTTTAGTCTGTAGACTTAAAAAACTTCTGTAGGGGGAGGTTGTGGGATGGGTCAGTACTCCAGCTATGGGGATCTATATATCACTAATCCCTGGCTCCCGAATCCCCAGACTACTGTTGTCAGTAGCGGGCTTAGTGGGTGGGGTTTATGCACGTGACTAAATCAGGGGCAGGCACCTACTGAACTGTGAACATACGTCATCAAGAGTGACTCAGCATAGCAGTAGTGCCGGGCTTGTCTCAGACAGTGACCATGTCGGCTGAATTAAGACTTTTTTCTTTCTTTCTTTTTTTTTTTTTAGGAAGTCTGTTATTTTCTGAGAATGAGTCATAGGAAGCTTTTGGGGGGTGAGGGTGTGTATGGTTAATTTGAAAAAAAAACCTCAACAAAACATTAACCCCCTCCGCCAAAAAAAAAGAGAACCAAAACATCTAAAAGTCAGGTATTGATGAGTCATATAAGATTTGGGTACATCTACTAGAATTTTAAAAAAAAAACACGAATGTCTGTGGAGATAGTAGACTAGCCACACCTCTATAATCAGCCAGATTTTCTTTAAAAAAAAACCCAAACAAACGAAAAGAAACAAAATAATTGAAAAAAAGGAGGACAACATCTGATCGATGAATCTGTGAAGGAAATGGGCCAGCAGCCTCAACAATGAGGATGATTAGTTGTCAAATCTCATAATACCCCCCTTTCCCACCCCTCTGTTTTCCCTCAGACAAAACGAGGATTTGAAACAGAAGCAGGATTGATAACACCCTGAATCCCCCTTCGGCGTGTGTGTGTGTCTGTTTCTGTCTGTCCGTCTGTCTGTCTGTCTCTGTCGGTCTCTGTCTCTCCCTCTCTCTCTGTCTATCTTTATCTGTATCTCTCTCTCTGTGTATCTCTCTGTGTCTCTTCCTCCTTCCCTCCCCGTCTCTCTCTCTGTCTGTCTCTGTCTCTCTTTCTCTCTCTCTGTTTCTTACTTCTTCCCTCCCTGTCTCTGTCTTTGTCTGTATGTTTCTGTCTGTCTCTGTCTCTCTCTGTCTGTGCGTCTCTACCTCTGTCTCTTTCGGTCAGTCTATCTGTCGGTCTCTTTGTTTTTATCTTATTTATTTTTAATTGTTGATTTTATTCTTTTATTTCAAGGATACTAGAATAAGCACTCGAATGCATTTTACATCAAGTCCCTGCGTATATGCAGTTTTGCAAATTTTGTCGTCCGTTTTCACAGCCACACAATGGCCTCCTCTTTTGAAAAGCTGAACGGGATTTGACGTGTGTGCAAGATTTTCTGCGTGCGTTTGCACACAGGACCTCGGTTTATAGTCTCATTCGCCTGTCTCTCTGTCTCTATCTTTCCGTCCGTCTGTCTGTCTGTATCTAGCTGTATGTCTGTCTATCTGTTTGTATCTCTCTGCCTCTGCCTGTCTGTCTGTCTGTCTTTCTCTGTTTCTGTCTCTGTCTGTCTGTCTCTGTCTCTGTCTCTCTCTCTGTCTCTCTCTTTCAGGACAGTCTGGTTGTTGTGTGATGCAGTCACGATCTGACGGCCCAACTTCGAGCTTAGATTCAAGCCACCATCCACACACTCAGATAAGGGGACTTTTTTTTTACCCTTGGAGTTATCATCAATGCCGACTTCACTCGTCTAAAAGTCCTCCGGATGAGACTATAAACTGATGTCCCGTGTGCGAAAGCACGCAGAACACCCTACCTCGCTCACACGTTAAAACATGTTCCGCTTTTCGGAAGGGTAAAACATTAATTTTGTGCTGATGGAATCGGATGACAAAAGAGACAAAACTTTAAGCACACAGATAATGGATGTAACCAAACGTGAAAGCTTATTCCATTATTCTTGACAGAGAAAATAATAAATAAACGTGTCTGACAGACAGATAAATCTCCAGCTCCGTTTGTTTATTTGTCTGTCTGTCTGTTTGTCTTTTTGTCTATCTGTCTGTCTGCTGTCTGTCTGTATGCCTGTCTGTCTGTCTCTATCTCTCTTTGTCTCTCTCTCTCTCTCTCTCGCTGTGTCTCTGTCTCTGTCTGTCTCTGTCTGTCTCTCTCTCTATCTCCCTCTCTCTCTTACACACACATACACGCGTGCGCGCGTGCGCGCGCGGTACACACACAAACACCCCCTAAACACAAGTACACAAGCATCCCCCAACCTTCCCCCCCCCCCCCCCACACACCACAAGCCAAACAACTCACACCTCTTCCCAAACTCAAACACATTGAACAAACACATTTTGAAAATTAAAAAAAAGAATATAATTATTATATCATAACAATCACCCTCTTCATCCCCCCTCCCCTCTCGCCCCCCCCCCCCGCTCCTCCACCTCTTCCCAACCACACGCCCCACCCCCTCTCCCCTCTCTCAGTTTTCTTCATTCTCTCAAAGTCTTGCAAACAGCAGGTGGTATTATACGCTTAGCCGAGGTGGAAACAAATTAATTATCGATCTTGGACTAGCACAGTGGAGACACGCGCGGGATTAAATGTTGCTTCCTCTTGGCTGCGAGAGGATTAAAAAATCGATGATGATGATGATGTGTGTTTGTGTTTGTGTGTGTGTGTGTGTGGGTGGGGGGTGGGGGTGGGTGGGGTGGGTTGTGTGTGTGTGTGTGTGTGTGTGTGTGTGTGTGTGTGTGTGTGTGTGTGTGTGTGTGTGTGTGTGTGTGTGTTGTTGTGTGTGTGTGTGTGTGTTGTGTGTGTGTGTGTGTGTGTGTGTGTGTGTGTGTGTGTGTGTGAATTTAGTGTTCACCATTATTTTTTGTGTTTACATAGAGCACAGAATAAATCAAGTTTTTGCTCGTGTGTGTGTGTGTGTGTGTGTGTGTGTGTGTGTGTGTGTGTGTGTGTGTGTGTGTGTGTGTGTGTGTGTTGTGTGTTGTGTGTGTGTGTGTGTGTCGTGCGCGCGAAATTTAGTGTTTAGCGTTAATTTTGTGTTTCGATCGATCATAGAATAAGTCAAGCTTTTACTCATGTGTGTGCGTGCATGTGTGTGTGTGTGTGTATATATATATGTTGTGTGTGTGTGTGTGTGTGTGTGTGTGTGTGTGTGTGTGTGTGTGTGTGTGTGTGTGTGTGTTAAATTCAATGTTTAAGTCAAAGATTTGTATTTATATAATACATATGTGCAGTTAAACTTTTGCTCATAAATCAACAGAAACACACACACACACACACACACACACACACACACACACACAACACACACACACACACACACACATATAAAATATATATATATATATGTTTATGTATATGTTTATGTATATGTTTATAATCTATGTATGTATCTATGTATATATATATATAACATATGTATAGATACATATGATATATAATACTGTATATATGTATATCTCAATGTATAATTATAGCGTATATATCTCTCTCTCTGTATATATATATATTTGTGTGTGTGTGTGTTTCTGCATGCATGTGCGCACAGGCACATGCACGTTTTAAAGACAAAAGACCCCTCTTTAAAAACCTCTAGAAAATATTTACGATTTGCTACTAACTTGTTTATACCTATCTTTATGACTAGAAAGTACAAAATTGTTAGACGTTACATGATAAATATGAGATATTTTAAAACTGGTGTATCTTTTTCTTAAACTAGATACTTTACTGCTATCGTTATTTTTGCGCTGAAAATAGTATACATACTTAGGATAACGGTATTGCTTAATTTTTTTTTTTAGTATGTTTTGCTCTCTAAAACAATCCTTGCAATTTAACTGAAGCTGTGATATCCTGTGTGTAATAAAATGCTTGTGTCAGCATACTACATATTGCATAAGAATGGAAACATTTTGTAATGACAGCGAGCTGCATCATTTATGACAGAAAATAACCTTTAATGCAAGGTGTGTGCTTGTGTGTGTGTGTGTGTGT
>CM060320.1:61307239-61322239 GCA_030674155.1 Stramonita haemastoma | reverse complement strand
AAAGGCTATTATGATCAGTAGCTTTATCCCAGCTCTTGATTTAACCATTGACGCTGGGGGCAACAGCAAAGTGAGAGGCTGTATGATCAGTGGCTTTATCCCAGTTCTTGATTAAACCATTGACGCTGGGGGCAACAGCAAAGTGAGAGGCTGTATGATCAGTGGCTTTTTTTCCCCACTCATGGAATTCCACTATGCAGCTTAGTCTTCAGTGATCCACTACGACTCTCTGACGAGGAGGCTTGACTTGCACAGTCCTTATTATGCCACAACCCTGGGGGCTAGTTTGTCTTTGGAGAACATCTCCAAGCTGACTGTCCTCGAGCCCTCTTGGCCAAGAGACTGGGGATGTACTGTGGGCAAGGCATCTTCACTATAATCAAATTTCTGCCCAGTTTCCGAAACAGCAGCTGCCTCCTCTGCTGCTTTTTTAGAGGTCATCATCGAATACGACGGACAAACAAACAAAACCACTGCCAATACCAACACCAGTAATAACACCAGTACCAATACCAGGACCACTGCCAATACCAATACCAGTATTAATACCAGTACCAGTACTAATACCGCTGCCAATATCAGTACCAGTATAAATACCAGTACCAGTCCTAATACTAATTATTACAATACCAGTATTAATACCAGTACCAGTACTAATACCAATACCAATACCAGTACTAGTGCCAGTATTAATACCAGTACCAGTACTAATACCAATGCCAGTACCAGTGCCAGTATTAATACCAGTACCAGTACTAATACCCATATCAATACCAGTACTAGCGCCAGTATTAATACCAGTAGCAGTACTAATACCCATATCAATACCAGTACTAGTGCCAGTATTAATACCAGTACCATATCACTACCAGTCAATACCAGTGCAAGTCCCTATGCAGTTACCAGAATCATTACCAGTAATATACCGCCATTATTGGTTTGCTTCTCACTAGAGATCACGGCATATTGTTATCATTGCCTTTATCATTATTAGTATTATCACCATGTTTTAGTATCATCATCATCGTTGTCATCGTCATCACCATCATCATCATCACACAGCAGCAGCAGCAGCAACAACAGCAGCAGCAGCAGCAGCAGCAGCAGCAGCAGCAGCAGCAACAGTTTGTTATTTTTCAATGTTATTGTTATCATTATCATCATCATTATTATCATCATTATTATCATGATGATCATCATGATCATGATCATGATCATGATCATCATCATCATCATCATCATCATCATCATCATCATCGTCATCATCATCATCATCATCATCATCATCATCATCATCATCATCATCATCATCATCATCATCATCATCATCACCACCACCACCACCACCACCACCACCACCACCACCACACCACCACCACCACCACCACCGTCATCATAAGTCCTACAGCTACCTTTGGGTGGGCAAAAATGGTCGCGTAGGCAAACTCTCACCGTTGGCTAACCTTGGAGCTGGAACTGAATAACAAAAGAAAATTGTTCATCTCTTAAAGCATCATTCTCACAGAGACTCTATCTGTTTCATCGTGTTCAACTTCTCTGGCTCTGTCTCTAACTCTGCATATCTCTATGTGTCTGCTTGCACAATGGTGTGGGCGTATATTTTAATGCAGATAGAATTTGTTTTAGACGTTTTCGAGATTATTTGTGCCACGTTTATTGCCATAAATCTGCTCAACAAGTATTTGCGGATTATAAGCATCTAAATGCACCATAAACCCTGCAATCAAAAAGTGTTGAAGAAATAGCAATGGATCACACACAGCAACATTAACAAATATTTGCCAGTAATATCTGCATTAAAATCCAACATAAATCCGTAACAAAACAATTTCGAACAAACATCAACAGAGCACAAGGCAACATAGAGAAATACTTGCAAAAAACTCTGTGCATCAAAAGCCCAACATTAATTATTGCAACAAAAAAATATTTCAGAAATAGAAGAAGATAAACCAACACTAAAACCCCTCTTGGAAAAAAACACACAACAAAAACAAACAAAATGAATAAAAACTATTAAAGAAAACAAACAAAGAGAAAGAGAGGAACAAACCAACAAAACAAACGAAGAGAGAAACGGGCAAGAGCACAATAAAACCCCCATCAGCTGGCCTTTATTCTATCTGAAACCACTTTGTTCTCCCCCTACACACACAAAGATCACTTTTTTCTATCTATTCTGGGCCGTATTTTGTTTTGTTTGTTTTCTTTTTTTATTGCTTTGTTTCGGTAGGGAATGTAGGTAGATTGAAGAGAGGCTGTTTTTTATTTCTCTGTGTGTGTCTACAATTATCTGACATAGTTGTTTTTTTTCCATTGTCTTCTATAATTATCTTGAAAAGTTTTCTCTCTGTCTCTATCCGAATCATTATCCATGTATCTGTTTTTATCTCTCTTTTCTGTTGATATCAGGTACAAAATTGGGACTAGTTTTAAATCCTGGATGTTTTGTTTTGTTTTGGTTGGGTTTTGCACCAGATAGCCAAGTGGTTAGAATATTGGACTCACGACTTGATGGTCTGGGTTTGAGCCACCACTGATCTGCCTATTCAAGGAGATTTTTTTCCCTGGAGTTAACATCAGCACTGTCTAAACTTCCCATCCTGATGCCACTGTAAACTGAGGCTCCTTGTTCAAATGTACACAGAAAATGTTGCACACAATTAAAACCCACCCGTTCTGCCTTTCACAAGAGTGAGCCATTCATGCTATTAAGAAAAGATGACATTTATAAAAAAAAAAGCTGCATGCCCACTGCTGCCATGTTTAGATATCACCGCCACAGTAAGAATATGGCAAGTTTAACAGTGCCGGTGGGCGCACACACACACACACACACACACACACACACACACACACACACACACACACACACACACACACCACACACACCCACGCACGCACGCACGCACACACGCATGCACGCACGCATGCAAATGCACACACAGAAATCTCACCATTGGCAAATCTTGGAGCTCTAGCTCCCCCCCCCCCCCCAAACAAAAGAGATCCTGTTTTAATACTTATTTGTTGAGTAGTGAAAAAGTTTTAATCTGTGATATCAAATTTTGAAGATCTGACAGCCCTGATATTTTAAAGACTAACTGTGCCATGTTTAATGCCATTTATGCTAAACAAAATGCTTCTGAATGTTCTGCAGCATAATCCAACATAAATCTGCAACCACAAATATTGCAAACATAGCAACAGATTACACGGCTATTTCAACAAATAGATGCAAGGTATTTTCATAAAAACAACATAAAACTACAACTACAAGAATAATGCAGAAATAGCAACAGAACATACACCAACACAAAACCCCCACTGCCAAAAGCAACCAAAAAGAAACAAAATAAAAAAGCAACCATAAAGAAACAAAATACAAAAATAACCACGAAGAAACAAAATAAAAAGCAACCATAAAGAAACAAAATATAAAAAACCAACCATAAAGAAACAAAATATAAAAAAACAACCATAAAAAACAAAATTTAAAAAACCCCATAAAGATACAAGCCCCCCCAAAAGAAACAAAATAAAAAACAACCGTAAAAAAACAAAATATAAAAAAACAACCATAAAAAACAAAATATAAAAAACCATAAAAACAAAATAAAAAACCAACCATAAAAACAAAGTAAAAAAAACAACCATAAGGAATCAAAATATAAAAAACACATAAAGAAACAAGATTAAAAAAAACAATCATAAAGAATCAAAATATAAAATAACAACCATAAAGAAACAAAATATAAAAAACAAAATAACAACAACCATAAAAAATATATAAAAAACCCATAAAGAACAAAAAACAAAAAAAAAACACCAAAAGAAACAAAATTAAACAAAAAAAACGAACAAAAAACAAACAAAAGAATAAAACAAAAAGACACACAACAACAAAGCAAAAACAAACAGAAAGAAAACGAAACAAAACAAAACAAAAGAGACAAACGAGCAAGAGAGCACAATAAAACCCACATCAGCTGGCAGTGTATTCCAGCTGAAACCACTTTGCTCTCCACCCCCACAGACAAAACATCAGCTCTTCTCTTCAGTCTGCCTTGTTTTGATTCTTTGTTTTCTCTTTCCCTTTGTTTGGGTCGGAATGTAGGTAGATGTAGGTTTCTTGTCTGTCTATAATTATCTATCTGTCTTTTCGATAATTGTTTGAAAAGTCTTTGTTTTTCAATTATCGGAAAGTGTTTTTTTGATGTCTGTGTCATTATCTGAAAGTTAATGGTTTTTCTGTCTTTCTGTAATTACCTCAAAGGTTTTTTTTCTCTCTGTCTATATCTGAATCTTTATCGCTGTCCCTCTTTTTACTCTTTATTTTCTCTTGGTATGACGAACGAAATTAGAGTTGGTTTGAAATCCTGGGTGTTTTTGTTTTGTTTTAGTAGGGTTTAAATTTTTTTTATTAAATTTTTCTTTTCTTTCCAGGATAATGAAATAAGCACTCGTGTGCTTTTTTACATCCAGTCCCTGTGTGCATATGGTTTTGTAAATTTTGTCATCCCCCCCCACTGGCACACAATGGCCTATTCCTCCAAAAAGCGAAAATCCGAACGGTTTTAACGTGTGCGCCGGATGTTCTGCGTGCGTTCCCACACAGGACATCGGTTTATTGTCTCATCGGAAGGACTTTTGGTGGGGTTGTGCACAACAGCCTAGAGCATCAGACTCCTGGTCTGATGGCTCAGGGTTCGAGCCACTACAGAGAGTGCCTATTCAAAGGGAAATGTTCCCTGGAGTTAACATCAGTAATGACTGACTCCACTTCCCAGAAAGTCCTTCGGTTAAGGCCATAAACCGAGGCCCTGTGTGCGAATGCATGAAGAACATCTTGCTCAGACGTAAAATCTCGTTCTGCCTTTTTGCAAGAGTAGGCCATTTGTGCCGGTAAAAGTATTATATATTATATAAATGAATACATACTGGTGTCCTGTTAAGGTATCATCGAACTTGGAATGCAGCTACCTTAATGGTGCATGTGAGCATGATTGGGTTGGATCTTTTTTTAAATTTATTTTTATTATTTTTTTTACTTGATACGCATGTGTCCGTGTTTCTTTTAATTCTGTCTCTTTTGCTTTTGTTCATCTGCTTGTCTGTTTCCGAAGTCGGAATGCAGCTACCTTTATGGTGAGGAAAAATAGGTTGCATGCTAAAAAAATCATACATTTGGTGAACCTGGGAGCTCTGAAAAGGAATGAAAGCAGTCTATATGTCTCATTTTTATCTTTCTTTCTCCCTGGCTGTCTCCTTGTCTCTGTTTCCGATATTTCTGAATCTGCCTCTGCATATCTGTCTGTCTGTTTGTCTGTTTGTACATCTAAAGATATGTTTAGGCCTGTGCTTTGGGTGTGGGGATCTGATATACGCTAAAAGCTATTTTGAACATAATTTGGTGTCATGTTTAATGCCATGTCTTTTGAAGAGATATTTACAAGTGTGAAGAGTAAAAGGTACAGGTATCCCATAACCCTAGTGGTCGTAAGGGAGCGAGGCGTCAGACACCTCAGCTTCTCAAGAGGCCAGCATATTGAAGGCGGCACCCATCTCTTCTCCCTCGCTGCTTTACCTTCCTGACCTTCAAGAGGGAAGGTACCTAATTACAGACTGAAATAGTCATATTTTCAAGCATAAAACCATGGTAACAATACTTCAGTAATAGTATCAACACAACACAAACAATAGTGTAAAACCATCACAGGCATCAGCAATCAAACACACACACACACACACACACACACACACACACACACACACACACACACACACACACACACACACACACACACAACACCAACCAACCAACCCACCAACCCACAAACCAACCAACCTACCAAACCAAACAAACAAATGGACACACACACACAAAACAAACAAACCCCCCAAACTCAGTTCGTTTATTCCAATTTAACTGCTTCGCTCTCCACCTACGTAGACAAACATAGATTTGTTATTTTCTGACTTTTTTTTTTCTTACTTTCTATTCTTTTTTCTCTTTTTTATATTCAGACACAAAATACAAACACGACTGATCAATCTCTCTCCACCCCCCTCCCCCTCCCCCTGTCCTCTCATTTACTCATTCCTTTTTGCCAGCAGAAATAGATAGAGGGGCAACATAAGATCTTATTTTAGCCCGCCAAATAACTAGATAGACGCAACAAAAGGATTTCCACTAGAAACATCGCCAAAGGGACTTCGAGGGAAAAAGTGTCCCCTCTTGCTTTTTTGCCCCACTAGGCGGAAAACTGTGGGTAACGAAGTTGAAATTTAAGTGGCATGCAGTCTGTTACTAGGGTAACTTTTTCTCTTGTCGTGAGTAACCTGTCGTCTGTTTGTTGGGGAAAGTAGGGTGGAGTGTGGGATGGGGTGAGAGAGGGGTGGGGGTGGTGTGGATTGATGATTGTTGTTCTGGGGATTGTTTTTTTTTGTCTGTTTTTTGTTTGTATGGTTTTCTTTTCTGTGTGGTCAGTTTGTGTCTTTTTCTCTTTATATTTTTTGTTTTCCATCTCTCTCCATCCTGATCTCTGTCTGTCTATCTCTCTGTCTGTTGGTCTGTCTATCTCTCTCTCTGTCTCCCTGTCTCTGTCTCTTTTTCTCTTTCTCTCCCTTTCTGTCACCCAGTCTCTGTCTGCATCTCTCTATAGCTGTCTGTAGGGATGTGTGCATCTCTCTCTATCTCTGTCTTTGTGTCTGCTCAGTTCTGTCTGTTGACTGTTGTTGCTTATCTAT
Organism: Stramonita haemastoma; assembly: GCA_030674155.1. Lineage (NCBI taxonomy): Eukaryota > Metazoa > Mollusca > Gastropoda > Neogastropoda > Muricidae > Stramonita > Stramonita haemastoma. The sequence goes on along the minus strand of CM060320.1, from coordinate 61,315,468 downwards.
CTATCTACTACTATCTATCTTTCTATCTATCTATCTATCTATCTATCTATCTATCTATCTATCTATCTATCTATCTATTCTATCATCTATCTATCTATCTATCTATCTATCTATCTATCTATCTATCTATCTATCTATCTATCTATCTATCTATCTATCTATCTATCTATCTATCTATCTATCTATCTATCTATCTATCTATCTATCTATCTATCTATCTATCTATCTATCTATCTATCTATCTATCTATCTATCTATCTATCTATCTATCTTGTCTATCTATCTATCTATCTATCTATCTATCTATCTATCTATCTATCTATCTATCTATCTATCTATCTATTATGTCTATCTATCTATCTATCTATCTATCTATCTATCTATCTATCTATCTATCTATCTATCTATCTATCTATCTATCTTATCTATCTATCTATCTATCTATTTATCTATCTATCTATCATATCTATCTATCTATCTATTTCTATCTATCTATCTATCTATTATCTAATCTATCTATCTATCTATCTATCTATCTATCTAATCTATCTATCTATCTATCTATCTATCTATCTATCTATCTATCTATCTATCTATCTATCTATCTATCTATCTATCTATCTATCTATCTTATCTATCTATCTATCTATCTATCTATCTATCTATCTATCTATCTATCTATCTATCTATCTATCTATCTATCTATCTATCTATCTATCTATCTATCTATCTATCTATCTATCTATCTACTATTTGTCTATCAATCTATCTATCTATCTATCTATCTATCTATCTATCTATCTATCTATCTATCTATCTATCTATCTATCTATCTATCTATCTATTTGTCGATCTGTGGATCTGACTCTCTATTCATCAATTTTTCTATTGATCTGTCCAGCTGTATATCTATCTTATTTATTTTGTACTCTCTCTCTCTCTCTCTCTCTCTCTCTCTCTCTCTCCTCTCTCTCTCTCTCTCTCTCTCTCTCTCTCTCTCTCTCTCTCTCTCTCTCTCTCTCTCTCTCTCTCTCTCTCAGAACACCCAATAAGATGGTATACGGAGATTTAGGTAGATATCCACTTTATGTCAATTCATGTACAAGAACTATTAAGTACTGGTTAAAACTATTGCAAATAGATCAAAACAGAATACCATATAATGCTTACTGCATGCTGTTAGAGCTAGATAAAAATGGTAAATACTGCTGGATTTCAAAAATAAGGGAAATTTTGTGTGAAACCGGTTTTAACATTGTTTGGATGCAACAAGGTGTTGGGGATGTAAAACTTTTCTTAGGTATGTTTAAGCAAAGATTAGTAGATATGTTCATTCAAGAATGGGATGGGACTATAAGAGATAAAGATAGGTATGACCATTACAGATCATTTAAAAGTATTTTTGTAAAAGAGCAGTATATAAACTCTATTAATGTCTACTGCTTTCGAATAGCAATCACACAAGCAAGATTTAATGTTCTACCCCTTAATAATAATGTATATAGATATAGTGAGAATGATCAAGAAAAAATGTGTCCTTTTTGTAAAACGAAAGTTGAAAATGAAGCCCACTTTCTTTGGGAATGTTGCATATACACTGGCTTAAGAGAAAAGTTCTTAAGTGGGTGTATCAACGTACCATTGCCCGATTTGTTCAAAGCAACAAATGATGAGTACAGGCACAATTTGTCAAGATATATTTTTCACTCTATTAATAAAAGGAAGACAATGCTAATTCAAGATGTATATTGAAAAACTGTTATGATTCGACACGTAATTGATGTGCATGATTTCCACAATTTTCCCTAGACATCATATTTTTATGATTAGAATAACGTGTGTTTTGCTTCTTTGATCAGTTATGAATCAAACCTTTTGTGCATTTGGTTTGCCAGTTATATAAATGAACCCCAAGCCCATGAAATGTATTGTGGTCCATGGCCAATGTACATTAAATCATTTCAGTGTTCAGTGTTCAGTGTTCTCTCTCTCTCTCTCTCTCTCTCTCTCTCTCTCTCTCTCTCTCTCTCTCTCTCTCTCTCTCTCTCTCTCTCCTCTCTCTCTCTCTCTCTCTCTCTCTCTCTCTCTCTCTCTCTCTCTCTCTCTCTCTCTCCCCTCTCCTCTCTCCTCTCTCTCTCTCTCTCTCTCTCTCTCTCTCTCCTCTCTCTCTCTCTCTCTCTCTCTCTCTCTCTCTCTCTCTCTCTCTCTCTCTCTCTCTCTCTTTCTCTCCCGCCCTCTCTCTCTCTCTCTATCTCTCTCAGAGAGCCAAATACATTGTTTTCACAGTGCACTAAAGGCTATATTTGAAAACTCACCTTTAGTTTTTGTAGCAAAATTGACATATATTAAACGTTGCCTGCAAGCCTCACTGATTGTTGATTATGTTGTCTACGTATAGAAATGTTATTAAAGAGAGTTGCAAAAATTATCACTGTTGTTTACATAGATAATACTATCTGAGGCAAAATCATAATGTTTGTTAATCTATTGTAGATAATGATAGGCATGGACACATTTTCGGGAGAAGTATTGAGTGTTGATATTACTGTTTAGATTGAAAATCTTGTTTGTTATATAATCATGATGTTTATTAATCAGTTGTAGATCATGGTGACTATTGACATTTTCTGGGAGAGACATACGCTATCATTATCGTATAAATATATATCGTAATATTTGTTGATCGGTGGTAAAAAGCAAAATGTGTTCCCATAACATATGAGATCATTGGGAAGAAAAATGTCAGACCTCAGCTTCTCTAGGGGCCACCGTATTAAGGGCGGCACCCATCCCTCTCCCTTGTTGCTTTACCTTCCACGATCCTAAAGATTGGCATATACTCATTTACAGCTGGATGAACTGGGGGACTGTATGAAACCAAGGCGCACAAACGGTCACCCATCCAAGATGCTAACCTCACTCAACCCTGCTTAGCCTTAGCTTGAGGAGATCGAGTGTTCTGACCACTGAGCTACCCATCATAGATCATGTTAACTATTGACAGATTTCTGGAACAAGGATAGGCTGTGCCAGAATGAATTTGTCCATGACACAATGCCAGGAACATTCAGGGCAGTGCAGTGCTGCCTGTGTCATTGACTCGGCAGAAAGGTCATACAGACATTCTGTCAAGTCATTGACAGATCTGACACAAAATTTGGCATACATGTGACGATGTCATTTTTTTTTGGCCCGGACCAGAAACCTATGCAGACTTATCTAGCAGCACATTTTTTATTTCAAAAATGTCTTTTGATTTAAAAAAAAAATGTATGTCTGTGTGCTGTTATTTTTTGAAATGACGTGCTTTTGGTTTGCTTTTTTTCTCTTGTATTTGTTCAATGTTTTATGTTAAGATTGGTGAATGTTGTCTAGTATATCTAATACACATTAATTTTTTCTTTTTTTTCTACAGGCAGACACACAGAGACAAATCTGATGACGACAGTTCTCGAACTAAGGTTTGAGAGTACAAGCAAAAGAGGCAGACCATCAACAACATCCTACATTGCCAACACCATGAGATCAGTGGTCTGGGAGGGCTGCAGGAGATGGTGGAACTCAGCAGAGACAGAGAAAGGCGAGGAACCCTGATGACATTGTGTGGAGCACCTACTGACGATAGCGGCGATGGAGACAGTTAACATGACCTGATTTGTTGATTGGTTTCCGTAGTCTTTGTTGTCATCCTCATCATAGATTGTTGTAGTTTTCGTTGATATTCCTGAATTGTTGTCTTTGTCATTGCTGCTAGTCTAGGCGACAGGATAGCCTGGTAGTTAAAGCATTGTGTTTGTTGTCTGATGACAAAGTTTGAGCTTGGTTCGAGCGACAACCCAAACACCCGTTCAAGGGGACTTTTCCTCTGGAGTTAACATCGGAACTGACTCTTGTTGGTGATGGCTTGAATTTGGACTCGATCCTGGGCCGTCAAATTGCGATTGCAACGCTATAACCGCTAGACTATCCATCCCACCCCCCTCCCTTATTTGTGGGATAACAAAATCAGCACTTAAGTGGGTTCTTTTTTACGTCCAGACCCTGTGTTCATAAGATTTTGTAAATGTTGTCGTCTGTTCCCACCACATTGGCCTACTCTGCTGAAAGGTGGAACAGATTTAAACGACATGGGCAAAATCTTCTGCGAGTGTTCGTGCACAAGACCTCGGATTTCTTGTTTTATCAGAAGGACTTTTTTTTTGGGGGGGGGGGGGGGGGGGCAGAGAGGGGATTTGGCACTGGTGCTAATTCAGGGGAAATATCTCCATGAACAGGCGTCTTGGTGATGGCTCAAACCTGGGCTCGAACCCAGGTCAACACAACCCAAGTGCAATGTTCTAACCACTAGGCCATCTCGTCTCTTGGGTGGGATTGCTAGTGTAAAGACCAAACTTTTCTTCAATAAATTAGAGAACAGTTTATATCTTTCATGTTGAGTGTACATACAAGAAAGACACACATATACACACATCTAAGTTGTATTACCTGCATCAAATGTTAACCTAAAACGACAACAACAGTGTTACATCAAAAAGAAACATACAAACACATAGCAACTTTTAAGCCCCACTGGCATCACCAGACAAATAAAACCAGACAAAACCCTATCAAAACCAGCTCAGTTCAACTGTTTTCCTCTCCACCTACCCAGACAAACATGGCTGCTTCTTTTCTTTGCTCTTCTTCCTTTATTTCCCCATTTTTACTTTCAGAAATAAAATGCAGACATGACTGAAACCTCCCTTCCCCTTCCACCGTTGCCCCACCCCAACTCACCTGCATCCGCTCATTTTGAGTGTAAACAAAATGAAAAAGAAGGCACAACAAAAGATCTTTATTTCTAAGTCCAAATATAGACAGACAGACAGACAGACAGACAGACAGACAGACAGACAACGAAAGGCATACATACATATATCATACATACATATATACAACATAATACAGACAGACAGACAGACAGACAGACAGACAGAAGATAGATAGATAGATAGATAGATAGATAGATAGATAGATAGATAGATAGATAGATATGTCTATATATATATATATATATATATATATATACAGCAGACAGACAGACGGTCAGACAGACAGACAGACAGATAGATAGATAGATAGATAGATAGATAGATAGATAGATAGATAGATAGATAGATAGATAGACAGATAGATAGACAGACAGACACACAGAAAGACAGACAGACAGATAGACAGACAGTCAGACAGAAAGACAGATAGATAGATAGATAGATAGATAGATAGATAGATAGACAGACAGACAGACAGACAGACAGACAGACAGATAGATAGATAGATAGATAGATAGATAGATAGATAGATAGATAGATAGATAGATAGACTAGAAGATAGATAGATAGATAGATAGACAGACAGACAGACAGACAGACAGATAGATAAACAGACAGGCAGACAGACAGACAGACAGACAGATAGATAGACACAGCAGCAACAATAAAAAGAATGTCCACTTTAAAAAAAGGCCGATGGGGATTTTAGGGTGGAAAAAGTAAACCACCGCTTGCATTTTTTTCCACAGGGTGGCACAATGTGGGTAATGAAGTTGAAATTTAAGCAGCTGTCTGATTCTAGGGTAACTTTTTGTGTGATGAGTAGCCTGCCTTTTCGTATGGAAAAAGGAGAGTTGGGTGGTAGGGGTGAGGGTAAGGATGGGGGTCGGTGGATGATGATTGAAAGGTGGAGGGGGAGCCGGGGGGGGGGGGTGCTGGTCTAGTGTTTCTTTTTGTCTGTGTGTCTTTTTGTGGTATGTTTGTGTCTGTTTTTTATCTTTGTGTCTGTCTGGTTTTTTTTGTACCAGTCTGTGTTTGTTTGGCTGTCTGTCTGTCTGTGTCTGTCACTGTCTCTTTCTCTGTCTGTCTGACGCTGTCTCTTTCATTGTCTCTTTCTCTGTCTGTATGCCACTGTCTCTTTTTCTCTCTCTCTCTGACACTGTCTCTTTGTCTCTATGTCTGTCTGTCTGTGTCTGTGTGTCACTGTCTCTTTCTCTGCCTGTCTGTCTGTCCGCCAATATGTTTTGTCATTTCTATTTTTCCTGTTTTCTCGTTTATCTTTCTGTCTTTTTCTCCCCTCCTCTTCCTCTCGTCATCATTATCATCAACATCGCCACCACCATACTTTTTTTCAACCTTTCTTTCTTTCTTTTTTTTCTTTTTCCTGTTTTGAATCATAACATCTATTTTTCACGGATAAGCTACATTCAATATCACCACCATCTTATTCCGTTTTTATATTTCTGTTTACATTCCGTCAGTTTTGGTGTTTTTTTTTGCGATACACAAACCCAGCAAATATAATATAAAAAACTATATAAGAAGAACATATAACCAAGATAGACTGAATACCGATGTCATTTCTCTACAGAATTGTTTCCACAAAAAGAAAATAGTCTGCCAACACCACTAAAGATAAAGGGAAAAAAGAGAGGTTTGTCACAGAACAAGACACATTGTCTGAACTTTTGTGTTTCTGTGATAACTGCTTTTAGTGGCTCACTTTGTCTCCGTTGAAACAGAAAAGATGGTATAAACGTTTTGTGGAGTGGAAGTAGAGAGTCACTGGTTCTGTGTTTTGGTTGTTATAGATATGATTTTCCTATAAGCTATTGGGATATTGCGCAAGGTATATGTACATGAGAGTAGATACAGATACACAGACAGACAAAGAGACAGCAGGCACAGACACACAGACAGACAAATACACAGACATACAGGTACATGCGTGCGAGTGTGTACACACACACACTCATGCACGTGCGCGCGCACACACACATACACTTACACATGCAACACACACACACACACATGCACGCATGCAAATAATTACGCACGCTCCTTTCCACACAGGCATGCACATGCGTGAAAAAGCTTAGGTGCCAAGACAGAGACAAGGGGAGGGATGAGAGAGAGAGAGAGAGAGAGAGAGAGAGAGAGAGAGAGAGAGAGAGAGAGAGAGAGAGAGAGAGAGAGAGAGAGACAGAGACAGACGACAGAGACAGAGACAGAGACAGAGAGACAAGAGAGAGACAGAGAGAGACAGAGAGACAGAGAGAGACAGAGAGAGACAGAGAGAGAAGGGGAGGGATGAGAGAGAGAAAGAAGGGGAGGTGTGGGTAGGGGGGGTGGGTGGTGTGTGGGGGGGGGGTGAGAGAAGAGAGAGATGAGAGAAGAAGAGAAGAAGAGAAGAGAGAGAAGAGAAGAGCAGAGAAGATAGATGAGGAGGGTGTGTGTGTGTGTTGAGAGAGAGGGAGAGAGAGAGAGAGAGAGAGAGAGAGAGAGAGAGAGAGAGAGAGAGAGAGAGAGAGAAGGACAGAGACAGAAGACAGAGACAGCAGAGACAGAGAGAGGAAGAAAAGACAGGAGAGAGAGAAGAGAGAGAGAGTAGAGGAGACAGAAGAGAGAAGACAGAGACATGACAGGCGAGAGGATAAGGAAAGACAGAGAGCCAGGCAGATAAAGCAAAGGAGCGTCAGACAGACGGAGACAGACAGAGCAAAAACAACAGACAGACAGACCAGAAGCAAGGATAAACAAAAAGCACGCTAGACAGACAAACACTACAACAAAAGAAATAAAACACCAGACAGACAAAAGACCAGACAGAGCCATAAACAAAAAAGCACGAAAAAAAAAGCTACAACCAAAAAAAAAACCAAACTAAAATACGATTGCCTAACTCTATAAACTTGCGTTATTTTGTTTTACTAAAACAGTCTTCAGTAGGTCGAGTCAAAGCGAAAATTGTTTAAGCGAACATTTTTTTTGTTTAAAAGGCTTTAATTTTTTTTTTTAAAAGATGTATGGCTAACAAGGGGATTGAACCATCAGTAGGTCACCTTTGAGGTAATGGAACTTGAAAAGAGAAAGGTTTGTTAGATCATTATTTCCCCTTACAGCGAAAACAAAATGGCAACAAAGTCTGGATGGCTGTTTAGTTCTGTCTGTGTGGTCTGTCTGTATGTTTGTCTGCTCTTCTGCCTTGCGTCATGTCTGTCTGTCTTCTGTCTGTCCTGTCTGTATCTCCTCTCTCCCGTCTCTGCTCTCTGTCTCTGTCTCTCTCTATCTCTCTGTCTCTCTCTCTCTTTTCTCTCTCCACCTTCTCCTCTCTGTGTGTCTCTCTTCTCTGTCTATCTCCCTGTCTCACTGTCTCTTGTCTGTCTCTCTCTCTCCCAACCTCTCTCTCTGATTCTCT
>CM060320.1:61297239-61299739 GCA_030674155.1 Stramonita haemastoma | reverse complement strand
ATCTTGCTCCCCTACCACCACAGAAAAGTTACAGGAATACGTGGTATATACCTTTTACCTTTTCAGAGCAATCTTAAGTGGACTGGGTTTAAGGGATCGACGCAATACACAGGACATAAAGAGTTCCCAGACTACCATTAAAATTGCAGTTGAAAAATAATTGCCCACACTCCGAAAGCAAAGAACTGAGGGGAACAACTTTGTATTGGCTTGTTTTGTGTGTGTGTATTGTCTAGGTGAATGTACGGTTTGCGTGAAATAGCTCTCTTAGTATTCTTATTTTATTCGTTGTTACTAGTTTTGTATGAACGTCTAATATCAGTATGAGTGTAAAGACGTTAAATTGAATAAGCAAACACACACACACCAAATGCACACACACACAAACACACACACATATCACAAAACACACACAACATAAATACAACACACACACACACCACTCACAAACACGCACACATCAACACACACACACACACAACACACACACACACCACACAGACACACCACACTCACAACACACACACACCACACACACCCCACACACTCACACAACACATTCACACACAACTCACACACACATTACACACCACACACACACACATACACACACCACCACATCACACACAACACACACACACACACACACACACACACACACACACACACACACACACAACACACACACACACACACACACAAAACACACACCACAGACTACCCCCACACCACCCCCCTCTCCCCCCCCCGAACACACACATCATACAAAAACCCCTCTGGAATTAATAGAGAAGCTGAGGTCTCTGACATCTCGCTCCCTACGTCCGCAGAAAAGTGACAGGACTACGTGGTATATACCTTTTACCTTTTGGGACTAAGCTTAAGTGGACTGGGTTCAACGGATCGACGCAATACACAGGACATAAAGAGTTCCCAGACTACCATTAAAATTGCAGTTGAAAATATATTGACCCACTCCGAAAGCGGAGGTTAGGGGGATTAAACTTTGTTATTGGCTTATTTTGTGTGTGTGTATTGTCTAGGTGAATGTACAGTTTGCGTGAAATAGCTTTCTTAGCATTCTTATTTCATTCGTTGTTACTGGTTTTGTATGAACGTCTAATATCAATATGAGTGTAAAAGACGTTAAATTGAAGAAAGCAAACACACACACACAAATGCACACACACACACACACACACACACACACACAACACACACGCACACAATAACACACAAACACACAAACACACATACATAAACACACACACCACACACACTCAACAAACATCACCCCACACACATACTCACACACACTACACACACACACAAAACACACACACACACACACACACACACAACACACACACACACACACAACAACACACACACAACACACACACACACACACACACAGCACACATTCTACACACACACATCACCCCCTCCCCCTCCCCAACACACAATCAAACAAAAAAAACCTCTGGAATTAATAGATAAACTGAGGTCTCTGACATCTCGCTCCCCTACCACCGCAGAAAAGTGACAGGAATACGTGGTATATACCTTTGCCTTTTGGGACTAAGCTTAAGTGAACTGGGTTCAACGGATCGACGCAATACACAGGACATAAAGAGTTCCCAGACTACCATTAAAATTGCAGTTGAAAAAATATTGACCCACTCCGAAAGCGGAGGTGGGAACTAGTTAGGGATTACTTGTGTTATGTGGGTTATTGTGTGTGTGTGTGTGTGTGTGGTGTGTGTGTGTGTGTGTGTGTGTGTGTTGTGTGTGTGTGTGTGTGTGTGTGTGTGTGTGTGTGTGTGTGTGTGTGTGTGTGTGGTGTGTGTGTGTGTGTGTGTATTGTCTAGGTGAATGTTCGCTTTGCGTGAAAATAGCTTTCTGAGGGTTTTTAAAATTTTTTTTTTATTCAATGTTACTGGTTTTGTATGAATGTGTGTATGTGTGAATGTGTGTGTGTGTGTGTGTGTGTGTGTGTGTGTGTGTGTGTGTGTGTGTGTGTGTGTGTTGTTTGTCTGTCTGTATCTCTGTCTGTCTGTCTGTCTGTCTGTCTCTGTCTCTGTCTCAATCTCTATCTTTCCCTCTGTGTGTGTATGTGCGTGTTGTGTGTGTGTGTGTGTGTGTGTGTGCGCGCGCGGCGCGTCGGTGTGTGTATGTTTATTAATGCGTGCGAGCGTACATGCGCGTGTGTGGATGTGTGTGTGTTGTGGTTGTGTGAGTGCATGCGTGTGTATGTATGTGTGTGATGAAGGAGAGAGACAGACAAGACAGAGACAGACAGACAAACAGAGACAGAGACAGAGACAGAGACAGAGAGACAAAGAGAGGCAAAGAGAGACAGAGATAGAGAGAGAGACAGAGAGACATAGAGAGGAAGAGAGACAGAGAGATAGAGACAGAAAGAGAGAGAGACAGGGAGACAGAGAGAGAGAGAGACAGAGACAGAGAGAGAGACAGAGAGAGAGACGAGAGAGAGAGA
>CM060320.1:61287239-61292239 GCA_030674155.1 Stramonita haemastoma | reverse complement strand
TTCTCTGTGTGTGTCTCTCTCTCTGTCTTTGTCTCTCTCCCTCCCCCCTCTCTCTTTCTCTCTCTCTTTCTCTCTCTCTTTCTCTGTGTGTCTCTCTCTATGTGTAGCTCTGTTTCTCTCTCTGTCTGTCTCTGTTTCTCTGTTTTCTCTCTGTCTGTCTGTCTGTCTGTCTGTCTGTCTCTCTCTCTGGAGAAATGTATTAGATTGTTCTTTGCTTTGATTGTTTTGACAGGGTTATATAGAGATATTTTTTGTGCATAGCATAGCTTTTTTCTTTGGTCTTGTTGTTTTTTGTTTGTATTTGTTTTTTGTTTTGTTTTTGATGCATGCTTTTGTTTTGTTGGGATTTTTTTTCTTATTGGTGGCAGTATGTGATGATGAGAGATTTTGTGAGGGTGTTATAATAGATACCACATTTCAGATGATCATACAACCTCGAGATATACTTTATCGTCTCTGTCTCTCTCTCTCTGTGTCTCGTTGTCTCTGTCTCTCTCTTCTTCTCTCTCATTCTTTTTCTTCATTAAACAATCATTATCTATTTTGAGTGCTTTAGTCAGTAGTTAGATTTGTAGCTTTGTGATTAGCAAAGTTCAAAATTTATGCTATCTTATTTTTTCGTCATATGTATGCTATTTAAGTTGAATGTATGAGATCGTGTTTTGCCTAAAATGAATTCTTTTGACAGACATTGACTTGATAATTATGCTTCATTGATAAAATTTGTTTTCAAGAAGGATTTTATATGGGTGTGAAGCTGGCAATGTGGGATGTTGGTGGTCTGCTTCCTTTCCTTCTGCCCTCAATCTTACCCTGGAGAAATATCCTCATCAGAAATGTCTGTATGTATCTGTTTTCATGACCAACAGACCTCCGTATGCGCTTCTCAATTCCACTGAGTCCTTAGAAGGTTAAGGGAGATATTACAAAGTCACAAGTATATAGTATTAACTAGTACTACAGTGGTTAGCGCCTTGGGTGACGGACTGGCAAGTTGTGAGTTCGAATCTCGTAAAAGTCATAGGAATTGTTCATACTCCGTCCGTCTCCTACTCAGGTAAGTGTGCTGTGGGCTCATTGGGAAGACTGGAACCATACAGTCGAGTTCCATCCAATTTACGGATGCGAGTACTTTGAGAGTGTTGCTCAAATTACCTGACCAACACTACAGGTGTCTGTTTCTCTCTGATTTGGTTGAACACCAGGATATACTTACGGTATGAAGCGTAGTATAAAGCTCTATCGAGTAGTCTCAAAGCTTATGCTTTTCCACAGCAACATCATTACATCATCCGCAATGTTATTGACCTTTATGCATTGAAAGAATGTTGTCGCTGATTCGGTGAACCCAATTGTTCTGGTCACATCATGACCTCACTCGCGGTTTCCTCATGAACTTTTGTGCCTGTAGTGTGACTGTGTCAAAGACTTTTATTTATTTGTTTTAAATTTTATTTTGATGTATTTGTTTTATAGAGAGGATAATGTAATAAGCACTCATATGCCTTTTTACATCCAGTCCTCGTAATGTATACAGTTTGTAAATCACGTCATCTGTTCCCTCAGGTTGGATATTCATGGAGTGGTCGTTTGGGGATGTTGTGGTGGTCGTCACTCCAGGTGGGTGACTACTCAAGTCTGGCTCCGTGACTAAGCTAACTAGTACTGTCACCAGTAAGGGGTCCAATAGGTGATGTTAGCTCAGAATAGGTGTATGTTAGCTCAGAACAGGCGCCCTAAAACCCCACAAATAGATCCAGCAACAATGCAGGACACTCTGGCTGGTGGCCCCACAGCAGCCTAGAATAGATGGGCTCCCTGTGGACTTCTATCCCTGAGGATGACACATAACGAATCTGGGCATGGATGTGTCGAGGAGACTGAAATGAGCAGTGTGGGAACAGTTGAACAGAAACGGCACAGAAGATGAGGCAGCGTGCGCGCGCGTACGCGCACGCACACACACAACACAAACACACATACACAGAGGTACTTATACACAACCTACCTACATACATACACATACATACACACACACAGCACACACCCCACACACACACACACACACACACACACACACACACACACACACACACACACACACACACAACACACACACACACACACACACACACACACACACACACACACACACACGCACACACATGGGATAGCCTAGTGGTCAGAACATTGCGCTGGCAATTTGACGACCCGAGTTCGATTCTCGTTGGAGGGGATTTTTCCCGTGGAGTTAACATCAGTGCTGACCCGTGTGCGAACGCACGCAGAACATCTTGCGCACATGTTAAACCCTGTTCCGCTTTTCGTAAAAAAAGGCCATTGTGTTCCGGTGGGAACAGATGACAATATTTAGACAACTGCATACACACGGGGATTGGATGAAAAAAGCACATGAGTGCTTATCCCAATTATCCTGATATAACAAAATAAAATAAAAAATAAACACACACACACAAACACACACACACACAACACACACACACACACACACACACACACACACACACACACACACACACACACACACACACACACACACACACACACACACACACACACAATTTAGCAGTATTTGGAAAAGACACAAATATTTCGCTCGCAACAATGGCATACAATAATTATAGTCGTGTTGTGCATTTAAGCAAAAAAGCATCAACTTAAAAAAAAACCGAACTATTCTTTGATTTAAGATAATGTCTCGATTTATTCGCGCAAGTTGCGTGGTATATATCACAAAAATAGGGATGCTTCTTTTTGTTGGGGCAGCTGAAATCTGAAACAGTAGAGACAAAGATACAGCAACAACAACAAAAAAACAATTCAACTTCGTGTAAACGAGATGAATTAGCCAGAAACAGCTGGTTGACATTTTAGACAAGGAAAGTAGTTTCGACGAAGTAAACCTTTAAATACTGACAAGTCATTTAGGAAAACGTTTTTCGAGCTTAAAATAACACCTATCAGTGCTTAATTTGAGTTTATAACAAACTAAAAACCAAACAGACAGAAAAGAGCACTAAGCATTCTAAAAAGAAAAAATGAAAAAGAGACATTGATGTGTGTGGGTGAGTTTGATCTTTTCTTCCATACTTTTTTTTTGTTTTGTTTGTTTTTTTGGTTGTTGAAGAGCACATTGCGACATAACACTTTCTTAAGCGAAAATTGCTATATTGTATACACACGCACACACACACCAACACACACACACGCAAGCGCGCGCATGCGCGTGTGCGCACATACACACGCACACACACACAACGCACACACAATATACACACATGCGCACACACACATACGTGCGTGCACACACACATGTACACGCGCACACACATGCGCGTGCACACACATGCGAGCGTGCCCGCACACATATGCACGCACACTCACACACACACGCACACGCAGCGCACACATGCGCGCGCACACGCACACACACACGAAAAAATAAAAAAAGGTATCCATTATTTTCGAGATAAAAAAATAACAAATAAAACAAAAAATATATAAATAAATAAGTAAATAATTGATTGAAATCTAATGGATAAAAACGCGAAAAAAATCTTAGAAGGTGATCTAAAAATACTTGAAAACCTTCGCAAATTGTTCTATTTTTGTGCTTCTTTTGTCGTTTTTTGGTCATTTATTATCATTACTTTCAATTTGGGAAGTTTTGTTTCGGGATTAATTGATGAAGAAAAATAAATATTGATGAAATGAAAAGAAAGAATCAACCCCCAATAAAACAATGAATCCTTTTAATTTTAATCAAGGGAGCTTACTGTGTCAACTCTAACGCTGTATATTAGCCTGTTAACAGGTATCTCTGGATGTATATATGCGCAGGAATCTTGCTCTACCTCTGTCTGTCTCTGTCTGTCTGTCTGTCTGTCGTTGTCTGTCTGTCTGTCCGTATGTATGGGGGGGGGGGGGGGGGGGGGGGACGGGAAAGCCTAGTGGTTAGAACATTGAGTTCGCAATTTGACATCCCCGGCTTCCATTCCAGTTCAAGGGAATTTTTCCTCTGGAGTTAACATCAGTGATGACTCCACTCTCCCCAAAAGTCCTTCGGATGATAATATAAACCGGGGCCCGTGTACGAACGCACGCAGAATATCTTGAGCATACATTAAATCCTGTTGTGCGTTTCGTAAGAGTAGGCCATTGTGTGCCGGTGGGAACAGATGTCAAGAGTTACAAAACTGCATACACACGGGGACTGGATGTAAAAAGGCACATAAGTGCTTATTCCATTATCCTTGATTTAAAAGAATAAATAAGATATGTATGTATGTATGTATGTATGTATGTATGTATGTATGTATGTATGTATGTATGTATGTATGTATGTATGTATGTGTATGTATGTATTATACGTACGCATATAATAATTTTATGTATGTATATATGTATGTATATACGTATGTATATACGTATGTATATACGTATGTATATATGTATGTGTGTATGTGTGTATGTGTGTGTGTTGTGTGTGTGTGTGTGTGTGTGTGTGTGTGTGTGTGTGTGTGTGTGTGTGTGTGTGTGTGTGTGTGTGTGTGTGTTCCTCCAAGCAAAACAACTAAGAAATAAAATTTATAAACAAAATATAAACATAAATCTGCAAAAAACAGCTGAAATCTTTCTGCATATAGAATCACCCCATATACATCTTTGAAGAAGAAAAGCTACTTCAACTCGGGCAAAGCAAGAAAACTTTTTATTAAAAAAAAAGGCTTAATACCAGCAATTGCTCACACAAAGTCACACAGCTGGTAGCAAAACACAATCCTTCTTGTACATTTCTCCCGTGGGTGAGATACCAAAAACATACCACCGTGTATGACTCAGTTAAAAAAAGAAAAGAAACTATACACTTCAGAAGTATTAGCTTTGAACTTCTAGCAATCAATTCTTTGATTACAACGGAGGCAGCGTGTTTACATTGCATACGTGACCCTCTCCCATAAAATGAGCCGCATTGCACC
>CM060320.1:61267239-61274739 GCA_030674155.1 Stramonita haemastoma | reverse complement strand
TCTCTCTCTCTCTCTCTCTCTCTCTCTCTCTCTCTCTCTCTTTCGTGTCGGCGAGAACGGATGATATAATTTGCAAAGTCACGAGCACATGGAGACTAGATGTAAAAAATACCAAGTGATTATTCCATTATTGTCAAAATAAAATGTTGAGAATGTGGGAACGGATGAAAAAAATTGCCAAAACGTTTGTACATGGAGACTGGATGTAAAAAACGCATTAGTGCTCATTGCGTTATCTTTGAAATAAAAGAAATTGAGATCACTCACACACGCACACACGCACGCACACACACACGCACGCACGCACGCACGCGCGCACACACACACCACACGCACGCACGCGCGCGCGCGCACACACACACACACACACAGTCATATCTTTGCCATTCCTCCTGATTATACTCTCTAACCCTTTTAAATACTTCTGACCTACAATACATCCCATCCTCTCCTCTCCCCACACCCCCTCCCTCCCACCACCCTCTCAAACTCATCACTCCGCTATTCGAGATGAAAAAATCGTGCATTTTTATCTGCACCCTACATTTTATTTTGATATTTTAAAAGTATTTTTCCTAAACTCCTCCCTCCCCCCATACACACCAACTTACGATGACTACCTATCCCCTATGGCATTCACACTTCTCAGTCCCTATACGTATTCCCACAAACATAAACATCCTAACCATCTCCCCTTTCCTAACATCGCCTTCCTGAAAAATATCTAACCTCCAACCCTCCTTTCCAACCTCCTTTCCCCCCCGGGGGGAATTGAGGGGAGGGGGGAGGGGGGAGGGGGGCACTGAAATAGCATCCCCACCGTCTAGAAGACTATGCATGGAATTCCATTATTTCTCTATGTTTCTGCATTGTTACCATTCATCCTGACATCTTCTTGGCTATTTTCTACCTTTTGATCCATTTTCCTGCCATTTCTTTTAAAGAAACAAACGATAGCGATTCTCTCCTACGACGAAATCATACGCGCTGGGCCTGCTTTGTCAGGCGCTTAACGGCAGCGCAGGGAAATTTTTACTCATATGACAAACAGTAGTTGCTGTCAGAGTACGATGATGAAAAAGAAAAAAGTTCTACAACCACCCCTGACCATACGAGACCAAAATATTTTGCCATAGTGTCAGCATGTACTAAGGAATCTACCTGCCATTTGTGTCCACATGACGGGCCAGGGTTAGAGTTAACTGTAAAGGTTAGATTAAAGGGTTAGGGTTAGTGTTAAAGGTTAATATAGGGGTAAGGGTTGTAAGTCCGTTGGCTGGTCTGTCTGCATGCAATGCATGTGGACACAAGAACAGGTAGACACTGTGGTGTGTAGCTTCAGACACAACGGTAAAAATCGTTTTTATCACCGGTTTAAAAATTATTGCCAGGGAACGCAGAAGTTTTATCAAATTGTTCTAATTACCAGTCCTATCAACATCAAGATTTTGGTTGAATTTTGGTGCTCGAAATTTTTTTATAACAAATTGCCAGTTTTCAGCCAAGTCATATATAAGATCTTACATTTTTGAAATTTTTGTTCTCTATTTAAAAAAAAGGATTATACCCAAAAGAACCCACGCCAGAATTAAAAGAAAGAATACGCCGAAATTAAACCGCGTGAAAACGATCTATCAGCTACCCCCCATCCCGCCCCCTCCCTTTTCTCCTATTCCCACTGATGTAAACATGTGTATTCTACCCCTCTTCCCAACACCCCAATCGCTTAAAATACAACTACCAAAAGTTATGTCCCCTCTTCACTACCACCACCTTCCCACCTACCCCCACCTACCTATCCTACCTACCTACCTACCTACCTACCTACCTACCTACCTACCTACACACACACACACACACACATCGCTCAAAGCACGCAGAACACCCTTGCACACATTAAATACCTGCTTCCCTTTTCGGTAGAGTATGCCATTGTGCACCAGCGCGAACAGGTGACAAAATTGAAACAAACGTATACACTGTGGAACTGTCTGTAGAAAAGCACACGAGCGCTTATTCCATTATCAAAATGATGGAAAATCAGAAAATTTATGCAACAGACTTTTATAATATATGGAAAAAATCTCAAATATTTTATACGTTCATTCAATTTAACTTATATATTTTCTTTATACTACGTGCATTTCGGAATGATATATCAATAGTAGATCATCCCATATCCTTGTTCATAATGCTGTGAAACTGCATTTTCTCTCTCTCTCTCTCTCTCTCTCTCTCTCTCTCTCTCTCTCTCTCTCTCTCTCTCTCTCTCTCTCTCTCTCTCTCTCTCTCTCTCTCTATCTCTCTCTCTCTCTCTCTCACCCACGCACGCGCAATGTTACACATTACTATTACTACTACTATATCTACTACAAACTATGATTGTATCTGCACCCATCATCTATGTTTGAAAAATACCCAAAGTAATGACAATACTTCAAAACATCACTAGATGTATCCTACAAGGATTGATGGGATATCAAAGGGTACATAACGACAAGTATGTTTTCCCCACAAAGAAGATCCGAGTCATAAATTGAAAAAAGCAATCAAAAAGACATTACAGATTATCACAAGTTCTACAATGGAATGATGAAGACTAGCGAATGTTTCTCAACATATGAAACCCGATTCATTTAAGAAATATAAAAAAACTCAGTGTAAAAAAATATTTACGGTCTTACACGCAGTAATGGGGTATGTAGGAACGATATTTTCAAACAATATATTGAAAGATTTTTTTTAGAAGTTAACAGCAAAGGATGCCACTCTCACAAAAAGCATTATAAATCACTTCAGTCCTGGTTGATTGAAAAAGCTCATATCAAAAGAATTAGTAATCCTTTTACTGTCTTTCGAGCAGAAATATAGAGATAAAGAGTATTGGCTGCCACTATCCATTACTTCAAATCAAAAACGTATCAAAATGCACTTTCGAGCATTACCCAGTACTACACTGATGAACAAAGAGCATACATTCGGGTGTTTATTACTTTTAAGCGAAAAGCCGTAAAACGAAGACTACTACAAAGAGTATTTTCTTTGAAAAAATCTGAAAACTTTTTTTTTAATCGCATCATACTGCTAGTTCTACGTGTCTCAGAGCTAGAGACATATTCAAACAAGCGTTGCTTTCTTTTAACCAATCATTTAAGTTGAGTTGGAAACAAATGCCGAAAACAAAAACCGTACCAAACAAAAAAACCCCAACAAACCCCTTAAATTGTTAAGCATCATTGTCCTCGATGATTTGTCGTGTTGTCCTCAATGATTTGTTGTGTTGTCTTTAATGATTTGTCGTGTTGTCTTCAATGATTTGCCGTGTTGTCCTCGATGATTTGCCGTGTTGTCTTCGATGATTTCTGGTGTTTTCGTCGATGATTTGCCAGTCCTCGATGATTTGTCGTGTTGTCCTTGATGATTTCTCGTGTTTTCTTCGATGTTTTGCGGTGTTGTCCTCGTTGATTTGCTTCGTTTTCTTCGATGTTGTCCTCGTTGTCCTCAATGTTGTCCTCGATGATTTGCTGTGTTGTCTTCGATGTTGTCCTCAATGATTTGCTGTGTTGTCTTCAATGTTGTCCTCGATAATTTGCCTTGTTGTATTCAATGTTGTCCTTGATGATTTGCTGTGTTGTCTTCGATGTTGTCCTCGATGATTTGCCTAGTTGTATTCAATGTTGTACTTGATGATTTGCTGTGTTGTCTTCGATGTTGTCCTCGATGATTTGCCTAGTTGTATTCAATGTTGTACTTGATGATTTGCTGTGTTGTCTTCGATGTTTTCCTTGATTATTTGCCGTGTTGTCTTCGATGTTTTCCTTGATGACTTGCCGTGTTGTCTTCGATGTTTTCCTCGATGATTTGCCGCGTTGTCTTCGAAGGTGTCCTCGATGTTGTCCGCTTTGTTGTCTTCAATGATTTTGTTGTGTTGTCTTCGATGTTGTTGTTGCATTGCTGTCTTTGATGTTGTCATCGACGTTGTCTTCAATGTTTTGCCGTGTTGTCTTCGATGTTGTTCTCGATGATTTGCCGTGTTGTCTTTGATGTTGTCATCGATGATTTAACGTGTGATCTTTGATGTCATCGATGTTATCATCGATGATTAACCGTGTTGTCTTCGATGATGTTCTCGTTGTCATTAATGACTTACCGTGTTGTCTTCGATGATGACATCGATCTTCTGTCGTGTGGCGTCCATCATGTCCACCCTGACGACCATCTGGGTTATGGGCCTTGCTGATACTGATGCTCTCCCCTTGTAATTGTAGAAAAGGCAGGATAATATGCCCCTGAAAGCAGAAAGTCACCATCATCACTAAGACTGCGTGCATGCTTGTGTGCGTGCGTGCGTCCGTGCGTACGTGTATGTGAACATCCTTGTGTTATGCATGAACTATGTTTTTTCCTTCCTCAATCGGAGTTCCAAGATTCAGTAATGGGGACACTTTGCATCACCGTTTACCTACCAGCAAGGTAGCTGCATTCCGGCTTCGGGGATGATTTCTAAAAAAAACAACAACCACACAATAAATGTGCATGCTTTTTAAACATTAATTTTCGCAGTTAAAGTTCCTACAGGTACGCAACAGCCTAACCTTCCTAAAGGCACAACAGGTTTTAACATGTTCCCACTATGTTCTGCGTGTGTTTGCAAGTAGGATCTTGGCTTAGGTCTCATCCGAAAGACTTTCAGGATAGTGTAGTCGGTACTGTTGCTAACTCCAGGGGAATAAATCCTGAATGGAAGTCTCAGCGGTGGCTCGAACCCGAGCCGTAAGATCATGGTCTCAATGCCCTAACCAATAGGCTATGTCGGTTCTCCGACAGTAATAGTTAATGGCCAGTGATAAAATGCATGTCGAAATGAAGTTATGAAGTACAGTTTTTGTGCACATCTTTGAATGATGGTGATGATGGTGATGATGGTGATGATGGTGATGATGGTGATGATGATGATGGTGGTGGTGGTGGTGATGGTGGTGGTGATGGTGGTGGTGATGGTGGTGGTGATGGTGGTGGTGGTGGTGGTGGTGATGGTGATGGTGGTGGTAATGGTTATGATGATGATGATGATGATGATGATGATGATGATAATAAATGGAATTTATATAGCGCTATATCTTGCAAAAACAAATCAAAGGGCTTTAGAATATGAGTAAATTCCCCCAAAATAAAATTATCAAGTTCACGATTTCGGTAAATTTCTTTCTGAATAAATTCACAAACAAAATAATCAAGTATACCATTTCAGCACACATACTTAAAAAAAATCCAAGCATTGAGAATTCTTTCGACACAATGAGTAGGGAACAACCCAAAACGAACCCATACAGTCTTTACAATTAAAACAAAGACTCATCGTGCTTAACCATAATCGATCTATATTTTCCTCAAAGACTTAAGGTAAACACCCCATGCCTGAATCATGTATAATAAAGTGGCTCCACTATAGCTGTACACTTCGTATATACTTACACGTACCAAACATTTAATGAAGTCAGTTTTTCACGATAGCTGTACCCTTCTTATATACTTACATATTCTGAGCAGATTTTGATGAAGTCCACTTTCCAGACGATGGCCTCAGTTTTGAGGAGATGGCTCCCAGGTGATCCACATGATGGCTTTTATGAGAAGACTCTTAGATGACCCACATGATGACTCACCACACAAGAGGACTCTCAGATGACCCTTAAGACCCCTCACCAGATGAGGACCCGCGTGGAATAAAGTATGGGAAGGAAGAAGACAAAGGAAATGCTGTGAACATGTCAGAGGTGACAAAGTCCCAATCCCTCGTGACCACTGTCTCAAAGCCTGTGTAGGTGGTGGTGTTTTGGACACCAAGATCATTGTAAGTGGTGGTGTTTACAAACACCAAGATCATTGTAGGTGGTGGTGTTTACAAACACCAAGATCACTGTAGGTAGTGGTGTTTACAAACCCCAAGATCACTGTAGGTGTATTTACGGACACCAAGATTACTGCAGGTGGTGGTGTTTACACCAAGTTCAATGTAGGTGTTTACGGACACCAAGATCACTGTAGGTGGTGGTGTTTACGGACACCAAGATCGCTGTAGGTGGTGTTGTTTACAGACACCAAGATCGCTGTAGGTGGTGGTGTTTACGGACACCAAGATCGCTGTAGGCGGTGGTGTTTACAGACACCAAGATCACGGTAGGCGGTGGTGTTTACGGACACCAGGATCACTGTAGGTGGTGGTGTTTACGGACACCAGGATCACTGTAGGTGGTGGTGTTTACGGACACCAGGATCAATGTAGTCTGTGGTGTTTACGGACACCAAGATCACGGTAGGCGGTGGTGTTTACGGACACCAAGATCACGGTAGGTGGTGGTGTTTACGGACACCAAGATCACGGTAGGCGGTGGTGTTTACGGACACCAGGATCACTGTAGGTGGTGGTGTTTACGGACACCAGGATCACTGTAGGTGGTGGTGTTTACGGACACCAGAATCACTGTAGGTGGTGGTGTTTACACCAAGATCACGGTAGGCGGTGGTGTTTACGGACACCAAGATCACGGTAGGCGGTGGTGTTTACGGACACCAAGATCACTGTCACCCAGATTGCGCTCCTGTTATCTCTTGCTGTTTTAGTTCCCTATTTTGTTTTTGTTTTTAAGGTTTATTTTTTGTTTATATTCTATCTCTGTACACCATTTCCTATTCTAAGTCTTGTTTAATGAAAATGTGTAAGGTTTTGTTTACTTATATTTTATTCCCTATTCTATGTTTTATTTTTTATTTTATTTATATACTTTTATCATTTAGCAAGAAATGAGGATGCAATCAGAAGTGTGGTGCCCAGTGATCGTTTAACGGCAGGCTACTGACCGGGCAGTCAGTCCAAAGTCCAGCAAACGAACGCGACCGAGTGGACTGGACTGGACTGGCCTCGACTTACTAGGGGTGCAAAGCAAACATTTGCGCGTACGCGAAGACTGGGGGCCAAGGAGGAGGAAGTTGGCAGCAAAATCTTCAGGGTAAGCGCCCAAATATTACGGGATAGGTGAAGGTGAAAAGGAAAAAAAAATATGCAGGTGAGACAGGTGTCTGTGTGGTGACCATTGTCCAGACGTCTCACAGCCAGTTGTGTGGTGTTTCTGATTGTGTTTGTAAAATCGGTTTTTGCAAGGGGGTATTAGATCGGGAAGCATGCTGGAACCTCCATGAAAACGAGTCTCTAGGACAGGATATCCCCAGTCACAAGACTTCAGCAGTCAGATGCGCTGGGCCTAATCTGTCAGACGCGTAACGGCAGCGCAACGCGTTTTCGCTCATAATAACAGACAACCGTAATTGCTGTCTGAGCGTTCGACACAGAAAAAGAGAAAGATCCGATATTTTCCTGTAGTCCCAGATAAAAAAAAAAAGCCTTCAGGGCTTTGTTGCATGCCGAAGTCGGATGCGCTGGGCCTGACTTGTCAGGCGCTTAACGGCAGCGCAATGCGATTTCGTTTCTATGACAGACAA
>CM060320.1:61235223-61245223 GCA_030674155.1 Stramonita haemastoma | reverse complement strand
ATACGGGAGTTTCTGTATAGTTCTCAGACTGATGTTTCTGTGGTTCCAGACTGGTCTGAGCGTTTACATGACTGAGGATGTCTGTGGCGATCTTAAGATCACCTCTTTTCTTGCATCCCTCTTCACAGATGGTAGAACCCTGGTATTTGAACTTGCTCATTGTCTGAAGTTCTTGTCTACTGTTGTTGTCTTTTAGACCTTGTTGCACTGAGACTGAAAGAAACCCGTAGTTTCAGGTAAATCCTTGGACTGTGGTTAGTATGTTTCTACAAAAGAAAGAAAGAAAGAAAGAAAGAAAGAAAGAAAGAAAGAAAGAAAGAAAGAAAGAAAGAAAGAAAGAAAGAAAGAAAGAAGGAAAGAAAGAAAGAAAGAAAGAAAGAAATGAGAAGAAGAAGAAGAAGAAGAAGAAGAAGAAGAAGAAGAAGAAGAAGAAGAAGAAGAAGAAGAAGAAGAAGAAGAAGAAGAAGAAGACAGACAGACAGACAGACAGACAGACAGACAGACAGACAGACAGACAGACAGACAGACAGACGTAGAAGAAGAAGAAGAAGAAGAAGAAGAAGAAGAAGAAGAAGAAGAAGAAGAAGAAGAAGAAGAAGAAGAAGAAGAAGAAGAAGAACAACAACAACAACAACAACAACAACAACAACAACAACAACAACAACAACAACAACAACAACAATCCTTCAATCTACTTTCTCTGCACGTACCAGAAAAAAAAAAAAAAACAACAACAAATTTTTAAAATATCTTGAAAATCCAAAAGAGGGTCACCAACCCCAGATAGATGAGGGCAGACTCATCCGAGTGGAACTTTTTTTTTTTCTTTATTTCATTTTTTTTATTCAAGGATAACGGAACAAGCACTATTGTGCTTTTTTTACACCCAGTCACCGTGTGTATGCAGTTCTGTACATTTTGCCATCTATTCCCACCAGCACACAAAGGCCTACTCTTCCGAAAAGCGGAAGAGTAGAATAATAATATGGGCTACAAATGGAACTCCACGGACTGTGTAATCTATAAGGTTAATTTTGTGGGAGTGGGTGATGGTAGTTAACATACAACTTTTTTCCCTTTTAGAACCTGTGTAGATGTAAGGAGTTAATTCCCTTTCTGCTGTCTTGTAAATCTTAAGCCACTTAACCTATTCTATACTGCACACACCCTGTTTTTTTCCCCTCTCACCTCTCAGTCCTTTCCACCCCCAGAGACCTTACTTTCTCTTGCTTTGTGCTGGGCAATTTTAAATGTCCAGAGTACATTTTTCATGAGAAAAAATATCGTTGCTGATCTTTCCTCTTTCCCAACCCCCGCTTTACCTGGAAACCTTGTCACATTTCTGGAAATGTTATCGATTTTTGTTTGGTGTGTGTCCCAGAAGAAGCAACGCAAGTTTTTGATCGCGGAACTTACTGGGTTAACTTTTTAACAATCTTTTAAATACATTCATTTTCAGTAGGAGTGGCTTCAAAGAAAACTTCAGTGCTTACTTCTCTGTCTGTTTCTCTTTCTCTGTCTGTCTGTCTCTGTCTCTGTCTGTCTCTCTGTCTGTCTGTCTTTCTCTCTCTCTCTCTCCTCTCTCTCTCTCTCTCTCTCTCTCTCTCTCTCTCTCTCTCTCTCTCTCTCTCTCTCTCTCTCTCTCCTCTCTCTCTCTCTCTCTCTCTCTCTCTCTCTCTCTCTCTCTGTGTCTCTCTCTTTTCCCCCTCCTCCTCCTCCTCTTTCTATCTGTCTGTCTTTCTGTCTGTCCTTGTTACTTTCTATCTGTGTCTCTAACTTTCTCTCCAGCAATGTCTTTGTCTCTGTGTGTTCCTCTGTCTCTGTCTGTCTGTCTGTCTGTCTGTCTGTCTGTCTGTCTGTCTGTCTGTCTGTCTGTCTGTCTCTCTCTCTCTCTCTCTCTCTCTCTCTCTCTCTCTCTCTCTCTCTCTCTCTTCTCTCTCTCTCTCTCCTCTCTCTCTCTCTCTCTCTCCCCTTTCCCTCCCCCCCCCTCTCTCTCTCTCTTTGACATATAAAAGGTCTTTCAACGCTGTTCTATTTAGTGAACTGTGTGGGAGGGAGTTCACTATAGTCCTGTGTGCCAGCAGCCACTTTGACATTAGAAGAGAATTCTACCATTCTGACATCGGGACTTTCCTTTCTCCCATCTTTACAGCATGCACGCGCAAGACGTCCTTTATTAAAAAAAAATTTTGAACTTCACCTTGCTCTACAATGCCTAAATTAGCTTAGATGTTGAAGTTCAGTGGCTTCATAACTTTCCAAAGCCCTGTTTCACGGACGATTTAAAGCCGTGTGGTTAAAGCCGTTCGACTTCAATCTCATGTGTCCATGAAGTCGTAGGTTCGTATCTTAGCGGCGTTTGGGTCTATTAACTGTAGGAGTGGGAAGTTTTTTTTGATGATTTTCCAGGTCAGCTTGAAATCAGACCTCCAACCAGTGTGTTTATTTTCTTTGTGTATAAACACATGCAGAAGATCAAATATGTGTGTGTGTTGGGGGGTCCTTGTTCTTCTGCTGGAATTTTGGGATTCACCAATGATTTAGGGGTTGGGTATTAATGTAAATTGTATCCATTGTAGAGTCTAGCTTTACACTTTCTTTCGTAGAATACAGAAAAAACTCTGAAAACTGGAATATGGCTCTCTCTATCTCAAGATATAGATAAAGGTGTTTCCATAACCTATGCAGTGGTTGGTGGGAATCGAAGCATCCGAGACCTCATCTTTTCTGGAGGCCAGCAATCTGAGGGCGGCGCCCATCTCCTCTCCCTCGATGCTTTACTTTCCCTGACCCTTAAGAGGACAGGTACCCATTTACAGCTGGATGAACTTGGGAAAGTGTACTGAAGCCAAGGTGCACAAACGGTCACCCATCCACTTAGTAACCGCGCTCGATGCTGCTTAACCTATGTGGTGAGAGCTTAAAGGAAAGAGCCTGCCACCCTTATCATCTTTCCATCCAACGTGTACATATAGTCTTACAGTGGCACATGTGTGGTGAGTGAAACAGAGCGCACTATGGTAAACTTATGCTGCAGGCACGTAGCAAATAACATACTCTCTCCTATTAGCCATTTCCTCCCTCCCCAAGTCGGAATGCAGCTACCTTAATGGTAAGGAAAAACGGTCACATAGACAAAATCTCACCATTGGTGAACTTGATGGCTCTAGCAGAGGAATGAGAAAGTAATGAGCATCAGCCACCTTGAAAACGTTTTCAGTGTTTTCTCAGTCTGGACTTTTCTGGCAAATTGATTAACTCTCTCCCCCCTGCCCCAGCGTTAAGACCGGAGCTTAGCTGATGAACGTGACAAAGCAAGCTGCTCTCAATGTTGAATTCCATCTGTTTGGGTTTCTGTGTTTGCGTCACATAATTATTCTTTTGTTTTTTTTTATAACCTTGTAGGGGGAGGATTGTTTGTTGTTACTTTGGGGTTTATTGTTGTTTCTTTATTACCTTGTGTTGTTGATGTTATTGGAACTTTTTCTGGTGCTTTGCTTGCTTGCTTAAGGCTGCTCACATGCTTATCTAATTCATTTGTCTGTTCATTCATTTGTTTATTGGCCGGTTGGCTTGTTGATTTCATTACTTTTGTTTCTTGGTTTCCTTGTGGTGGGTTAAAAAAGTTGCAAATGAATTTCTTTTTGTAGTGGGGGGTTTGCTGCTTTACTGACTGATGGACCGACTGACTGACTGGCTAAGTAAGCCAATGAATTAATAATTGTGTTTAGGGGTACTACTGATTGTCTCCCTTGCAGAAGAGGCAACACCGCACCGCTGTGTTACTAAAAATGGAACACACCAGCGGATTTCTTTCCTTTTACACCATCAGCTGTGACTGTGAAAAGTAATGGCATGTCCTTTCCAGCTCCTATCATGGGTTGCTCAGCATGTTTTGCAGGGTTATCTCTGTTGGTCACACAATCTCTCAGGTTGCTGTATAATTATATTGTGTGAATCTTTAAAGGATATTTCAGCCAGTCTTTAAGTTCAATAGTGGATTGGGCCAGACTCAGTTTTCTTTGAGGGGTAGCTGTGACCTTTCCCACAACGTGCAATACTTTTGAGGGGGATCTGTCATAGTGTGATATCCTCATATAACGGCTCAGTTCTCTATACTACATTCATATAGCTCCTTGTTCGTGATAGGTAAATCATGATACCAACGCTGTAACGAATAAGATGGTTGACTATAGCCGCTTACTTTTACAAGTAGACCACTTTATAGACCAGGTGTTTCGGTACAGTTGCATTGCTCTTTCAGTATTTTCTACTTGATAACTTAGGACTTAGTGAAAAATGTGACAAGATCAGAAAGAAATATTCACATCTAACATCAAAACTAGTAGGCACTAGTAGGAATAGTGCGTGTACGTACGGCATACGTCGATTTTCTTCACATTTTAGGTAAGTTGTGATATCATTTGTACCATTAACATTTATCTCTTTCTCTGAAAGAAAACCCGCAAAAGCACAGATTTTGAGCAATTGTGTAGGAGAGGGCGGAAAATGTGTAGACTTCTACCGTCTATAATTGTTGGTAATTTTTGGTGAAACTGACCTTATCAATCCGACTTAAGGAAGATTTTACCTAGAACATCGATACGTGAAAAATGTAATTGAGTTTCCGTTGTACGCCCAAAACCAACACCCCCCCCCCCCCTAAAAAGTTAAGATAGTTCTGTTGACCTTGTCACAATTCCAACACACTTTCCTGAGAGTGTATTTTGTATATGGAACAGTGTGGGATGAAATAACAGCGGCCCTTTAAGGATCTATTTCAAAATTTTAATCATTCCAAACTTTTGGGGGGGAATAGTGCTGTAAAACCTTGACCACACAAAAACCTTAATAATACAAAAAAGTTCAAATACTACATTACAAGCAAGACTTCTGAGGCGACTTTTCCGAATCTAGACAACCATTGAGATTTTTCCAACCAAAAAAAAATAACAAAGCTTTGCTAAATAGCATCTTTAAAATAAAAAAGCCACATAAAACAGGATGTCCTCAACGCAAACACAATGCAGCCACTTTTCTTTCCTAAAGCATCGTTCTTTTGGAAAGAGAGCTATGCAACCCCGCCCACACTTCCTCCAAAAATAGAGCAGTATTTAACTTTAAACACCCCGGGACTAGGACACAGAGAGAGAGAGAGAGAGAGAGAGAGAGAGAGAGAGAGAGAGAGAGAGAGAGAGAGAGAGAGAGAGAGAGAGACAGACAGACAGACAGACAGACAGACAGACAGACAGACAGACAGACAGAGAGACAGACAGACAGACAGACAGACAGACAGACAGACAGACAGACAGAGAGACAGAGAGAACACCATGTAAAACCAAGAGAGAGAGAGAGAGAAAGAGAGAGAGAGAGAGAGAGAGAGAGAGAGAGAGAGAGAGAGAGAGAGAGAGAGAGAGAGAGAGAGAGAGAGAGAGAGAGAGAAACTGTGTAAAGAGAGAGAGAGAGAGAGAGAGAGAGAGAGAGAGAGACAGACAGAGACAGAGACAGAGAGACAGAGAGATAGAGAGAGAGAGAACACTGTGTAAAAGGAGAGAGAGAGAGACAGAGAGACAGAGAGACAGAGAGACAGAGAGAGATAACACTTTGTAAAACCATTACCGTTCACATTCTCTCTCTCAAGGTGACAGCGATAATCTTTCCAAGTCATAAAGCGCCACTTCAAATCTGTGTGTCTTCTTTTAGAACAACGAAATCCATGCCATTTTCGGAACAATTTTGACTGCTTCAAGGTTAAAGAGCGCTGGGGCAGGGGGTTGGGGAGGGAGGGAAGGGAGGGGAGGGAGGTTAGGGGTGGGAGAGGGAGAGAGATGTCCTTGAGGAATATTACCTAACAGGAAATAAGGATTATCATGAAATGTCAGAAAAATGGAATGAGGGGAAAGGGGTACAAAAAAGAGCGACCTTAAGTATTATGAAGAGGTGAATACAGAAATAGCTAGCTTTTTACAGAGATCGGAGGATTTTTCCTCTACAGTTAACATCAGTGCCGACTCCACTTCCTTCAAAAGTCCTTCGGATGAGACTATATTCCGAGGGTCCCGTGTGCGAACGCACGCAGAACATCTTGCGCACGTGTTTTAAAACCCATTCCACTTTTTGGAAGAGTAGGCCATTGTGTACCGGTGGGAACGGATGACAAAATTTACGAAACTGCATACACACAGGGACTGGATGTAAGAAAGGTTATGAGTGCTTGTTCCATTATCCTCGAAATAAAAGAGTAAATATAAAAAATAAATATACAAATAAAATAGATCGGCTATTCCATTACATATTATTACAGAGATTATATTTTCATTGATAGTTTATTACAGAGATCGCCTATTCATTAATAAATCGTTACAGTGATCTCATTTTTATTGATAGCTGATTACAGAAATGACGTATTCATTAACAGCTGATGATATGGATCACCTTTCCATCTATAGCTTGTTACAGAGCTAGCTTAGTCACCAATAACTACTACAAAACGGGGGGGGGGGGGTATTGATAGCTTGTAACAAGGTTCTGTAATTCATCAATATCCAATCATCATAAGATTTCAAACCTTGATAAGAAAAATGCTGTCGGAGATACTAAATGGTGAAGGTAAAAGATAAATGTGTCCCTATAACCTCTGTAGCCGTTGGGAAGTGAGGCAGCAGGGACCTTAGCTTCTCTAGGGCCAGCATATTGAGGGCAGCGCCCATCTCCTCTCCCTCGCTGCTTTACCTCCCCTGACTCTTAAGAGGGCAGGTACCCATTTACAGCTCGGTGAACTGGGGGACTGTACTGAAGCCAAGGCGCGCAAACGGTTACTTGTTTTTTTTTTCATCTCATCTACTTGGCAACCACGCTCAATGCTTCTTAACCTTAGCTTGGGGAAAGGGAGTGTTCTGACCACGTCTAGGTCAATCCAAAAAAAATGAAAGAAAACAGCAGTGGTGTGGTCACATCAAACAATACAGTTGCTTTATAAACTTTCTTCTCTACGGAACTACTGCCAGAGTAAGACGAAGAAGTAGAAACAAAAATAAATGTTGGGTTGATCTCTATAACAAAATGCAACAAAAGTATTTTTTTTAATTCCAACAGATCCATGGTTTGGCACCCAACCGACATAAATGAAGTTATCAAGCGAACAGGTCTTCTTGGCAACGCTAAGAGACATTTCACACAGTAAAGGGGGAAGAAAATATGAAAGGAATATAGTCCCTTTTGGAGTTGTGTACTTTCACAGATAAGAAAAAAAATCTTCAGGTAAATAACACCTCCCTCAAAAAGTCTGAACCTGATCTTCAGAGTAAATAGACGTATCAGTTGAAACGTAGTCAGTATGATTTATTTTCTCAAGAGAAATGTGGTACTCGGAGTATACTTCATTTTCTCCAGAGAAATGTGGTACCTCAGCGTATGTTTCATTTTCCTAAGAGCTGTGATCTGTTTGCCATCTGCTGTGGACAAGTACACAGACTGGATTTCTATTTCCGAGGGTTTTTTTTTTTATCATATTGATAGCTGTTGACATTGGAGAATGATAGAGTGATCTAGGTCCAGAATTGATGGAATTGGTAAGGTTGTAAGTTTCGTATGTAATTATAGACTGGTGTTTTTTTGGTCAAGCTGCTTGCTTTTGCGTCGTCGTCGTCATCAATTTCATTCATGTTCTCATCTTTTGTTTTCTTTTTATTTCTTTTTCTCATTCTTTTCCCATCTACTTCGCAGTTTTGGTGTTCAACTTCGCGTAGTATTTCTTGTTTTTGTTGTAGCAGTTGTGGTTTTTCTCGTTGTTGTTATTGCTACTGTTCTTGTTGTAATTGTGGCTGCTGCTGCTGTTACTACTAATACTGCTGCTGCTGCTGTTACTATTAATACTGTTGCTGCTGCTGCTGCTACCACTAATACTGCTGCTGCTGCTACTACTACTTCTACTACTACAACTACTACCACTACTACTACTGCTGCTGCTGCTGCTGCAGGTGTAATCTCTTCTTTCCAGTCTCATCAATATTTGTCACCTGTTTTATTTTATATCATGTTGTTACTCACTATGATGTTAATTTAGTTGAAGCCATGCAACATAAAGAGGATATGACAAACCAAGAAGCAAAGAGACCCAACTACTATCACAAGTTCACATATTGTCAGAAATCCTCTAAAGAGCTTTAGAAAACATGGCGGAAAGTGCCAAAACACCATCTACAAAACCCTACAAGTCACAATAGATCAGACCTATTTCCACAATAGTGGATTCATTTTTTGCCTGGCTGTTATTCTGTATTTGTAAAACATTTTATCAATGATGACATGAGTTTTAGACTGCTGGTCAAGTCTTGTTTTCATTAAGTCTCCCTGGTAAAAGGTTAAAAAAAAAAAGTTTAAAAAAAAAAAGAAGTAAAAACGAAAATGTAAAACAAATCTCTTTGGGCAGAGAAAAAACGAAAGACTTTCAACAGCACTCAGCTCAGTCAAAGATGGTGCGCTTTTTCTGCTGTATAGATGGCCATTATGGAACTAGACCTGTCAGG
Organism: Stramonita haemastoma; assembly: GCA_030674155.1. NCBI lineage: Eukaryota > Metazoa > Mollusca > Gastropoda > Neogastropoda > Muricidae > Stramonita > Stramonita haemastoma. Next base: position 61,236,695 of record CM060320.1, on the reverse strand, counting down.
GTTTGTGAATGTTCGTTTTGCTGCCCGTCAGAAAAGATCTCAGCAAAATACTGGCATGCAGAAAAAGAGTATGTTCTCTATACATATGTAAGACCACTACAGTTTTTTGTCGCCTCAGTTAAAACTGTTTCTATATTCACCTTAAAAGTCACTTTGTAAAAGCTAGTTTTGTTCAAAACAGATCTTGTCACGATCTTTTAAAAAGAAATTACCAGTCGCAGAATCATTTCGTGGTTAACACAAACTCTCATAAAAGTTAAACAACCTCTAACTATCCTCTATTAAATTCACTTCTTCCCCACACCACTACAGTTTTATACGATACTGCAAATTGGGAAAATCTATATATATATAAAACACAAAGGTTGAAAAAATTGGAAGATAAAGAGTTGAAAATTTGGGTCAAAGTCGTGGACTGAAAGCGGCACTTAAAAAACCCAAACAACCATTGACTTTCTATATAGAAATCAAAAACCTCTGGTAAAAGAAAAAACGATGTGGTAAAGGGCAGCAGAGAGAGGCAGAGTCCCATAGGAAGCACTGAATGCGGCCACTTTCTGCCAACAAACTGCCTCCTTTAGCTAACCAGACTCCTGCTACACCCACCCTGTCTTCAAAGTGGAGCAATGGTTTAACGGTTCTTGGATTAGAGACGGTGGGGAGGGAGGGGGGGAGGGTGGAGGATAGAAGTTGAGGGGGGCGGAGGAGGGAGAGAGAAAGGGGAGGAGGGGGGGGCAATGATGGTGAGAGTGATAGTGATGGTGCTGATGATGATGGTAATCGTGATGGAGATGATAGTCGTGGTTGTGGTGGTGATGGTGATGATGGTGATGATGGTGACGATGGTGATGGTGGTGATGGTGATGATGAGGATGAGGATGATGATAGTGATAATGAGGATAAGCATGATGAGGATGAGGATGAGGGGGAAGATGATGATGAGCATGAGGATAATGAGGATTAGGAGGAGGATGGAGGTGATGGTGGAGTGATGATAAAGAGGAGGTAGAGAAGAAAGAATTTGACGACGATGACGCCAACGATGACGACAACAATGACGACGACGATGATGGTGGTGGTGGTGGGGGTGGTGGTGGTGGTGGTGGTGGTGGTGGTGTGGTGGTGGTGGTGGTGGGTGGTGGTGATGGTGATGATGATGATGATGATGATGATGATGATGATGATGATGATGATGATGATGATGATGACGACGACGACGACGACGACGATAACGACGATAACGACGACGACGACAATGATAATCATCATGATCATGAAGATGATGATGATGACCACGATGACAATAAGGATAATAGTGATGGTGATGGTGGTGATGATACTGATGCTGATCTTTACCACAAATGGCTACAGATAAAAAAAAATTCCCTCAAGCAATCCAAAAACAATGATTTAAATCGATACTTAATTAGATAAAGACATTTTTATTTATTTTATGATATTTTATTTTATTT
>CM060320.1:61217057-61224557 GCA_030674155.1 Stramonita haemastoma | reverse complement strand
AAAAAAAAACAGAAAAAAAGAAAAAAAAAAAAAAAAAAGAAAAACCTCTCAGATCTGAACATGGATGACCATTCCTTCTAAACATTTCTATACCCTCATCCTGCCCCTCCTCTTCCTCACCGAAAAAAGCCCCGACAGACTACCACCCATCTGTCAAACATTTATGTCAACACTAGCATGCACTTGTGCATACATACATGTGCTAATGTCTATCTCTTACGCATTACCCCATTGAAAGTATTTCTTTTCAAATCTGAAAAAAACATTTACAAATGTACAATTATTTCTTCATATTAATTTTTGTCTTCACAAAAAGTGGAAAACATAAATTTTACAGCTGTCTGCAAATACTATTTTTGCCTCCTGAATAGAATTAACAAAAAAATCTTGGTCATTCTTGTGATATTCATAGGATCAGGTCTTTCTCTGGCACTTTCTGAATCAATGTCTAGAAAAAGGTTAAATAATAATAATAAAAGAACACCAGTGGCCGACCATACACATACATTATTCGAAAACTAACAAGTAGCAATCATTGTGTCCCAACCTGCTTTTTCCACTTAAGAAAAAACAACAACAAAATGCAGAGCACGCTCACTTTCCGCTTGTTCCACAATAAATCTAATGAACTGGTGCTCGAACACCAGTGATATACCATTCCGTAAAATATGCCTGCAGTACACACCCACACATTTTTGTGCCTGTGAGGGTGGATGACAAAATTTATTAATAAACTGTATGCACGCGGGGATTGGATATAAAAAAGCGCACAGTGCTCATTTCATTAATCTCGAAATAAATTTGAAAATCTCTCTCTCTTCTCTCTCTCTCTCTCTCTCTCTCTCTCTCTCTCTCTCTCTCTCTCTCTCTCTCTCTCTCTCTCTCTCTCTCTCTCGTGTCGGCGAGAACGGATGATATAATTTGCAATGTCACGTGCACACGGAGACTAGATGTAAAAAATACCAAGTGATTATTCCATTATTTTCAAAACAAAATTTTGAGACTGTGGGAACGGATGAAAAAATTTGCCAAAACGCTTGTACACGGAGACTGGATGTAAAAAAGCGAATTAGTGCTTATTTCGGTATCTTTGAAATAAGAGAAATTGAGATCACACACACACACACACACACACACACACACACACACACACACACACACACACACGCTCTTGCACGCGCACGCACACACACACACACACACACACACACACACACACACACACACGCACGCACACACACGCACGCACACACACACACCACCACACACCACACACACACACACACACACACACACACACCACACACACACACACACGCACACACACAGAGTCGTATCGTTGCCATTTCTTCTGCTCTAAACAAACTCTCTAACCCTCCTTTTAAATACTTCTGACCTACAATACATCCCATCCTCTCCTCTCCCCCCCCCCCCCCCCCCCCGCCTTCCACCACCCTCTCAAACTCATCACTCCGCTATTCGAGATGATAAAATCGTGCATTTTTATCTTCACCCTACATTTTATTTTGATATTTTAAAAGTATTTGTCCTAAACTCCTCCCTCCCCCCATACACACCAACTTACGATGACTACCTATCTCCTATGGCATTCACACTTTTCAGTCCTCATACGCATTCCCACAGACATAAACATAAACATCCTAACCATCTCCCCTTTCCTAACATCTCTTTCCTTAAAAAATATCTAACCCCCTATCCTCCCTTCTACTCCCCACCCCCACTCCGGGAATCGACGGGAGCGGGGGGGGGGGGGGGGGGGGGGGGGGCACTGGAATAGTATCCCCACCGTCTAGAAGTCTATGCTTGAAATTCCTTTATTTCTCTATGTTTCTGCATTGTTTCCATTCTTCCTGAAATCTTCTTGTCTATTTTCTACCTTTTCATCCATTTTCCTGCCATTTAAAAAAAAAAGAAAAGAAACAAACGCTAGCGGTTCTCTCCTATGAAGAAATCGTATGTGCTGGGCCTGCCTTGTCAGGCGCTTAACGGCAGCGCAGGGAAATTTTTACTCATATGACATACAACAGTCGTTGCTGTCAGAGTACAACGATGAAAAAAAAAAGTTCTACAACCCCCCCCCCCCCCTGACCATACGAGACCAAAATATTTTGCCATAGTGTCAGCATGTACTAAGGAATCTACCTGCCATTTTGTGTCCACATGACGGGCCAGAGTTAAAGTAACTGTAAAGGTTAATTATAAAGGGTTAAGGTTAGTGTTAATATTGGGGTAAGGGTTGTCAGTTCGTTGGTTGATCTGTCTGCATGCAAGCATGTGGACACAAGAACAGGTAGACACTTTAGTGTGTAGCTTTAAACACAACGGTATGGATCGTTTTATCACCGGTTTAAAATTTTTGCCTTGCCATGGAACGCAGAAGAAGTTTCATCAAATTGTTCTAATTACCAGTCATATCAACATCGAAAGTTTTGGTTGGATTTTTGTGTTCTGATTTCTTATAATAAATTTCCAGTTTTCAAGCAAAGTGATTTAAGATCCTACATTTTAAATAAAATGAATAAATAATACATTTTGTAACATTTTCTCCATTTTTAAAAAGGATAATACCCAAAAGAACCCGCGCCATAATTAAAAGAAAGACTACGCCGAAATTGAACCGTGTGAAAACAATCTATCAGCTACCCCCCTCCCCCCCCGCCCACCCCACCCCCCCTTTCGCCTATTCCCACTGATGTAAACATGTGTATTCTACCCCTCTTCCCAACACCCCAATCGCCTAAAATACAACTACCAAAGTTATGTCCCCTCTCCACTACCACTCCCTTCCCAACTACCTACCTACACACACACACTCACACTCACACACACACACACACACAATCACACACACAATCACACACACACACACAATCACACACACACACACACAATCACACACACACAATCACAAACACTCACTCACTCACTCACTCACTCACTCACTCACTCACTCAACGAACACAGAACACCCTTGCACACGATAACAACCTGCTTCCCTTTTCGGTAGAGTATGCCACTGTGCACCAGCGCGAACAGGTGACAAAATTGAAAGAAACGCATACATTGTGGGACTGGCTGTATAAAAGCACACGAGCGCCTATTCCATTATCATAAAAATGATGGAAAATCAGAAAATTTATGCAGCAGACGCGTTTTATAATGCATGGAAAAAATCTCAAATATTTTATACGGTCATTCAATTCAACCTTAACAGGTAAACACTTTGGTGTGTAGCTTAAGACACAACGGTAGAGGTGTGTAGCTTTAGACACAACGGCAGAACTGTTAATACTAGTGTAACTACTACAAACTACTATTGTATCTGCACCCATCTATATATATATTTTTTCAAATCCAAAAGTAATGACAATACTTCAAAACATCACTAGATGTATCTTACAAGGATTGATGGGATATCAAAGGGTACATGACGACCAAGTATGTTTTCCCCACAAAGAAGGTCCGAGTCATAAATTGAAAAAAGCAATCAAAAAGACATTACAGATTATCACAAATTCTACAATGGAATGATGAAGACAAGCGTATTTTTCTCTACATATGAAACCCGATTCATTTAAGAAATATAAAAAAAACAGTGTAAAAAAAAATTACGGTCTTACACGCAGTAATGGGGTATGTAGGAACGATATTTTCAAACAATATATTGAAAGATTTTTTTTAGAAGTTAACAGCAAAGGATGCCACTCTCACAAAAAGCATTATAAATCACTTCAGTCCTGATTGATTGAAAAAGCTCATATCAAAAGAATTAGTAATCCTTTTACTGTCTTTCGAGCAGAAATAGGGAGATAAAGAATAATTATTGGCTGCCACTATCCATTACTTCAAATCAAAAACGTATCAAAATGCACTTTCGAGCATTACCAGTCCTACACTGATGAACAAAGAGCATAACTTCTGGTGTTTATTACCTTTAAGCAGAAAGCCGTAAAGCGAAGACTAATACAAAGAGTATTTTCTTTGAAAAAGTCTCCAAACTTTTTAAAAACCGCATCATACTGCTAGCTCTATGTATCTCAGAGCTAGAGACATGTTCAAACAAGAGTTGCTTTCTTTTAACCAATCATTTAATTTGAGTTGGAAACAAATGCCGAAAACAAAAACCGTACCAAACCAAAAAATAGCAAAACCCTTAAACTGTTAAGCATCATTGTCCTCGATGATTTGCTGTGTTGTCCTCTATGAGTTGTGTTGCCCTCGATGAGTTGTGTTGTCCTCGATGACTTTTGTCCTCGGTGACTCGTGTTGTCCTCGATTTGTCGTGTTGTCCTCGATGATTCGTTGTGTTGTCCTCGATGATTCGTCGTGTTGTCCTCGATGATTCGTTGTGTTGTCCTCGATGATTCGTCGTGTTGTCCTCGATGATTCGTTGAGTTGTCCTCGATGATTCGTCGTGTTGTCCTCGATGATTCGTTGAGTTGTCCTCGATAATTTGCCGTGTTGTCCTCGATGATTTGTCGTGTTGTCCTCGATGATTTGCCGTGTTGTCCTCGATTTGTCGTGTTGTCCTCGATGATTTGTCGTGTTGTCCTCGATGATTTGTCGTGTTGTCCTCGATGATTTGTCGTGTTGTCCTCGATGATTTGCCGTGTTGTCCTCGATGATTTGTCGTGTTGTCCTCGATGATTTGTCGTGTTGTCCTCGATGATTTGTCGTGTTGTCCTCGATGATTTGTCGTGCCTTCGGTGTTGATGATGACTTTTCGTGTCGTCTTAGGTGTTGGTGATGATTTGTGTTGTCCTCCATGTCGATGATGATTTGTGTTGTCCTCCATGTCGATGATGATTTGTGTTGTCCTCCGTGTTGGTGATGATTTGTCGTGTTGTCTTGGATGATTTGTCGGGTTTTCTTCGATGTTGTCCTCGATTTGCGGTGTTGCCTCGATTTGTTGTGTTGTCTTCGATGTTGTTCTCGTTGTCCTCAATGTTGTCCTCGATGATTTGCCCTGTTGTCTTCGATGTTGTCCCTGATGATTTGCTGTGTTGTCTTCGATGCTGTCATTGATGATTTACCGTATTATCTTTTTGTGTCCTCGATGTTGTCATTGATGATTTACCGTATTATATTTTATGTCCTCGATGTTGTCATTGATGACTTACCGTGTTGTCGTCGATGATGTTCTCGATGTTGTCATTGATGACTTACCGTGTTGTCTTCGATGATGACATTTATTTTCTGTCATGAGGCGCCCCTCATGTCCACCATGACGACTATCTTGGTTATGGGCCTTGCTGATACTGATGCTCTCCCCTTGTAGAAAAGGCAGGATAACTTGGCTGCCGTCACACATGTCAGGTTAGGTCACTAGCCCTCGATTCCAGACCCACAGCCCCTGAAAGCAGAAAGTCATCATCATCACTAAGACTGCGTGCATGCTTGCTTGCTTGCTTGCGTGCGTGCTTGCGTGCGTGCGTGCGTGTGTGCGTGTGTGCTTGCGTGCGTGCGTGCGTGCGTGCGTGCGTGCGTGCGTGCGTGCGTGCGAGCGAGAACATCCTTGTTATGCACCCACTATAATTTTTTTCGTTCCTCAGCCGGAGTTCCGAAGTTTACTGAAGGTGACACTTTGCATAATCATGGGATCATTCGTCTACCAGCAAGGTAGCTGCATTCCGACTCCGGGGATGCTGTCTAAAAAACGACACAAATGTGCATGCTTTTTAAACATTTCGCAGTTAAAGTTCCTACAGGCACGCAACAGTCTAATCTTCCTAAAGGCAAAAACAGGTTTTAACATGTATCCAATATGTTCTGCGTGTGTTTGCAAGCAGGGGGGGACCTTGGCTTGAGTCTCATCCGAAAGACTTTCAGGATAGTGTAGTCAGTACTGATGCTAACTCCAGGGAATAAATCCTGAATGGAAGTCTCAGCAGTGGCTTGAACGCGAGCCGTAAGGCCATGGGCTCAATGCTCTAACCACTAGGCTATGTCGGTTCCCCGACAGTAATAGTCAATGGCCAGTGATAAAATGCGTGTCGGAATGAAGTTATGAAGTACACTATTGGTGTACATCTTTGTATCTGAATAAATTCCAAAAAACAAATTTATCAAGTACACAATTTCGGTATATTTCTTTCCGAATATATTCCTAAACGAAATTATCAAGTACACTACCTTAGCACACATGATTATTTTACTTAAAAAATTCCAAGAATGGAAGCATTCTTTCGACCAATAAGCAATAAATAACCCCAAAAGAACCCACACAGTCTTTATAAATGCAAACAAACAACGACTTACCATGCTTAACCAGAAGCGATTCATATTTTCCCCAAAGACTTAGCAAAACACCCCATACCTGAATCATGTATAGTAAAGTCGCTCCACTACAGCCGTACACTTCGTATGTTATACGTACACGTCTCAAGCATTTGATGAGGTCGGTTTTCCACTACAACTGTTCACTTCTTATAATACTTACATGTTCTGAGCATATTTTGATGATGTCAGCTTTCCAGATGATGGCCTCATTTTTGAGGAGATGGCTCCCAGGGGATCCACATGTTGGCTTTTAGGAGAAGACTCTCAGATGATCCACATGATGACTCACCACACAAGAGGACTCTCAGATGACCCTTAAGACCCCTCACCAGATGAGGACCCGCGTGGAATAAAGTATGGGAAGGAAGGAGACAAAGGAAATGCTGTGAACATGTCAGAGGTGACAAAGTCCCAATCCCTCGTGACCACTGTCTCAAAGCCTGTGTAGGTGGTGGTGTTTTGGACACCAAGATCATTGTAAGTGGTGGTGTTTACAAACACCAAGATCATTGTAGGTGGTGGTGTTTACGGACACCAAGATCACTGTAGGTGGTGGTGTTTACGGACACCAGGATCGCTGTAGGTGGTGGTGTTTACGGACACAAAGATCGCTGTAGGTGGTGGTGTCTACGGACACCAGGATCGCTGTAGGTGGTGGTGTTTACGGACACAAAGATCGCTGTAGGTGGTGGTGTTTACGGACACCAAGATCACTGTAGGTGGTGGTGTTTACGGACACCAGGATCGCTGTAGGTGGTGGTGTTTACGGACACAAAGATCGCTGTAGGTGGTGTTGTTTACGGACACCAGGATCGCTGTAGGTGGTGGTGTTTACGGACACCAGGATCGCTGTAGGTGGTGGTGTTTACGGACACCAGGATCACTGTAGGTGGTGTTTACGTACACCAAGATAACTGTAGGTCGTGGTGTTTACGGACACCAGGATCACTGTAGGTGGTGGTGTTTACGGACACCAAGATCAGTGTAGGTGGTGGTGTTTATGGACACCAAGATCAGTGTAGGTGGTGGTGTTTACGGACACCAAGATCACTGTCACCCAGATTGCACTCCTGTCATCTCTTGCTGTTTTAGTTCCCTACATTTTGGTATTTTTATGGTTTATTTTTATGGTTTAATTTTTATTTATATTCTATTTCTGTAATTTTTTCCTATTCTATGTCTTGTTTAATGAAAATGATT
>CM060320.1:61202057-61214557 GCA_030674155.1 Stramonita haemastoma | reverse complement strand
CGCACGCAGAACATCTTGCGCACACGTTAAATCCTGTTCCGCTTTTCGTAAGAGTAGGCCATCGTGTGCCGGTGGGAACAGATGACAATATTTACAAAACTGCATACACACGGGGACCGGATGAAAAAAAGCACATGATTGCTTATTCTGTTATCCTCGATATAAAAGAATAAATAAATAAAATTTTAAAAAAAACACACAGACTTAAGACAGACAGAGGATGCCATGTGTATCAAGTGTCTTCAAATTACAATCAACTTTATCGTACTCACATTCAGCTGTTGGTTGAAGTCCTTTGAAAAGTTGTTCCTTGGCTGTGGTTTCTGTGGTGGTAGCGGTGGTGGTGGTGGTAGCGGTGGTGGTGGTGGTAGCGGTGGTGGTGGTGTGGTGGTGGTGGGGGGTGAAAGTGGTATTGATGGTGGTGGTGGTCGTCTTCTGCTGTTTTCTCAGCTATCTTGTTGACACAAGGCTCCTCTGTGGAGAAAAAAAATAGCAAGTTTAAATATTCTAGCAAGAATTAACTAGGAGCATGCTACCCCCGGAAAGAAGAAAAAAGTTAAAATTTGCTGTTTTACACTGATGCTACATGAACGCATTAATTTTGTTCTGTTTTACTTCTAGTGCTGTGGGGATCCTTGTTTGCAAAATCCGGTGATTCTTAATGATGCGTCTATGTGTGTGTATGTGAATTATGTCCAATGCGTTTCTATACTTTTAGAAATTTTCGAGTGATAAACCCAAATATCATGCTATTCTATTTATTACAACTGTGTGAACTATTATGTTGTCTAAATCACAGTCATTTCCCTCCTCATACCGTAGTTATATAAAACAAAATGAGGGGGGGGGGCACGGGATGGATTAGCCAAGTGGTTAAAACGTTGAGCTTGTGATTTGATGGCCTGGAATCTTACCACCGCCCAGCCGCCTGTCAAGATGGTTTTTTTTTTTTTCTTTTATATCGAGGATAATGGGATAAGCACTCGTGTGTTTTTTCCATCCAGTCCCCGTGTCTATGCAGTTTTGTAAATATCTGTTCCCACCAGCACACGATGACCTACTCTTACGAAAAGCGGAACAGGATTTAACGTGTGCGCAAGATGTTCTGCGTGCGTTCGCACACGGGGCCTCGATTTACAGTCTCCTACGAAAGACTTTTGGGGAGAGTGGAGTCAGCACTGATGTTAACTCCAGAGGAAAAAAAAAATCCCCTCGACAAGGAATCGAACCCGGGTCGTCAAATTGCGAGCGCAATGTTCTGACCACTAGGCTATTCCGTCCCAGTCAGAATGTCAGTCAGTCAGAATGTGGGGATATGTGGGGGTATGTAGAATGCTTCACTGAAGTACACAGGTGTCGCGAATAGACATCTATCCCCGAAGTCAGAATGTGCCTTAACTTCATGGTGGGTAAAAATGGTCGCATATGCAAAAATCTCACCATTGGTGAACTTCAGAGCTCTAGCCAAGGAATAACTCTACCCCATTCTCATCCCCGAAAAAAAATGCGCGCGCGCGCGCGCGCACACACACACACACACACACACACACACACACACACACACACACACACACACACACACACACACAATATGAGGGCAGTATGAAAAAAAAGTTGCTTAAACTTAACATTTGACTCTAAAGATCATTTTGAATTGACATGACTTGACATACACAATCCCCCACCCCTCCAAATAAAAAGTACCAAATTAACAAATAAATAGCAAGACCCCACAATAAAACCATCATAATACTACACCAAAACAATCATCAGTTTTACCTTTAGCTTCAGGTCAAAACTACCGAAAATGGCGACGCCGCGGCAAAGTGATGGTATTTTGAATTATTGTGCCTGCATGGACACGAAGTGACGTTACTCCTGGTCCCATGTAGAGTGAAGTGAAGTCAAGTGAAGTGAGGTGCCCGCATCAACACGTTCACTGCTCATCTCCTGACCCGTATGTGTGGGTGAAGACAGTAGAGTTCAGGTTTCACGTGCATCGTGGAACGAAGCGTCATACACTGACAGCGATAGGATACCTTGTTGAAGGGGGGTGGGGGGTGGGAGGGTATTTGTAGGATGTTTTGTGTATGCATGTGGCAACGGCCTTCCACTTTGTTGTTGTGCATAATATTGTCTTCTATTATTATAATTATAATAATGATTATAATAATAATAACAATAATAATAACAACAATAATAATAATAATGATAATAATAATAATAATAATAATAATAATAATAATAATAATAATAATAATAATAATAATAATAATAATGATAATCATCATCATCATCATTATTATTATTATTATTATTATTATTATTATTATTATTATTATTATTATTATTATTATTATTATTATTATAATCACCATTATTATTATCATTATTATTATTATTATTATTATTATTATTATTATTATTATTATTATCATTATTATTATGTGTACTACTAGGTTCTATTCGTACACTGTACCAGCTTTTGATCCGACAAACATGCTATGTTCAAGCCAGGCTACCCTCTTCGATGCTCTGGTGTCGCCACAAGACCAGCGCCACACATATCAAAGAGGGTTGCAAAGTGTGTATGCATAGAGTAGAGCACTCTCTTTGTGCCGTGGGTTCTGTTACTGTGCACAAGTCGGGGTAGGACAGGATTCAAACTGGCCTTTTGTCACATCTTTTCGAAATGGGCTTTATTCATCGGAGGTTTGCTTCCGTATGCATACGCGAGCTCGTGTTTTTGTGGGTTTTTGTTTTGGTGTGTGTGCATTGTGGCAGAGGCTCTGCACTTTGCTGGGGTACACCATATTGTATATTAGCATTATTATTATTATTATGTGTACTACATCATAAACACACACAAACACACACACAAGCCACCACCACCCTCTCCTGTAAAATGCACACACACACACACACACACACACACACACACACACACACACACACACACACACACACACACACACACACACACACACACACACACACACACACCCTCCGACCCCCCACACATCCACCCACCCACCAAACCCCCGCCCCTCCCCACATACAAACACCCCCTTCTCCCTTCCACAACACCCGCACACACACACAAACATACACACACACACACAAACACACACACGTACACAATCTCTCACCACCACCACCCTACACACAAACACAAACACACACACACAAACTCTCTCCCCCTCACACACACACACACACACACACACACACACACACACACACACACACACACACACACACGCACACAAACTCTCACCCCCCCCCCCCCCCCCCCCCCCCCCCCACACACACACAAACACAGCTGAGATGGGAAGAGAAGAGAAGAGAAGAGAAGAGATGAGAAAAGGTGAATGACCTATAGATGTGGTGTTTTCGTGTCCACTGCAAGAGTATACGGCATCTTTTCAATTCCACGCAGACGTGTTTAGAAGCACGCCTGAAGCTTATCTTAAAAGCCGTGCGTACCTTTGTTGTTTACCTGCATGCCACATAGGAATGGCTGACTTACAGACAGACGGACAGACAGACGAAACGAGAGACATACGGATGGATAGCTTCGTGCACGCGAACGCACACGAGCACACACACACACACAAATACGCACATACACATACACAGAATTGCACTGCACACACACACATACATACATACATACACAGAAGTGTACTGCACATACGCGCGCGCGCACACACACACACACACACACACACACACACACACACACACACACACACACACGCACACACACACACGCACACACACACACAGAGGCGTGAGTCTACAAACACACACACATAGACATACACACATACACACACACGTGCGCGCGCGCGCGTGAATCTACAAACACACACACACATGGACACACAAACACACACACAACAGCAACAACAACAACAAGAGCGAAAGCAAAAAACAAGAACAACAAATTCACATATAATTAGGGAGACAAGACAAAAATAGAATCAACACAGAAAGAAAGACGGAAAGACAGAGAGAAAGACTGAAAGTAAGAAAAACAAGAACAATATATAAAAAAAAAAACAGCAGAAAGAAAGAAGTTAAAAACGAAGAATAGAGAAAAAAAGATATATGTAAAAAGAAAGAAAAAAATGAAGAAAAGAAAAAAAAGAAGGAAACAAAGAATATATAAAAAGAAAAGAACGAAAAATAAGGGAAAAAATAAAATAGTATAATAAATGAAAAACAAAAAAGGGAAAAAAGAAGGTCCAAATATTTGAATAAACGAAAAGCGAACAAAAAAGCAATGATTAAGAAGAGGGAAAGAAGAAATAGAGAGAAGAATGGGAAAGGGGGATAGAGAAGAAATCAGAAGGAAGGGAGAGAGAGAGAGAGAACACTGAACACTGAACACTGAAAAGTTTTATTGTACATCGGCCTTAGGCCACTATACAAAACATGATTAAGTCAGGGGGAAGATAAACATCACAGCGCAAAACATTTCCATCCATTTCACATTTCCAATTCCGCAAACACACAAAGTCACATTCAATGCCTTCTAGTTATCATCAACCCGGTTAACCTTTTTATCATTTGCATAATCACTGCCATCAGCATCCTCATTATCTATATCTGCAGCAAGTATATCACCATCACCATCATTACTTTCATTATCTACGTCTTCATCATCAAACTCATTCTATTCATCATCTGCACTATCATCCACCTCTTCAACCTATATAATTATCAACGTCACGATCATCATCTTCAATGTCTCTACACAATAGTCACGATCACAATCCTCGTCTTCATCACTGTTTCCAACGTCACCTTTAACTTCTTCGTCATAGTCTTCGTTACCACTATCACTTTCAACACCTACACCAACGTTACCATCATCACCTTTAGTAATCCCATCATCATACCCATCATCACCATTAGTGATCACATCATCATTACCATCACCATCATCATTAGAATTCTCATCATCCTAACCAGCACCTCTTTCAGCAGTTCTACCATCTACATCCTCCTCCACAATCATCACCTTCAGCATTTACATCACCATAAACATCATCTTCAGCATTTACATCACCATCACCATCATCCTCACATCCACATAACCATCACCTTCAACATTTACATCACCATCACCATCATCCTCAACATTTACATCACCATCATCCTCAGCCTTTATATCACAATTACCATCATCTTCAACATTTGCATCACCATCATCTTCAAGAATTTACATTACCAACATCTTCAGCATTTACATCATCATCATCTTTTCCTCAACATTTACATCACCATCATCTTCAGCATTTACTTCCCCATCATCTTCAACATTTCCATCACCAGCATCATCATCTTCAACATTTACATCACCATCGCCATCTTCCTCAGCATTTACATCACCAACATCTTCAACATTTACATTACCATGATTTGGACATTTGCATCACATTTGCATCACCATCATCTTCAACATTTACATCACCATCATCTTCAGCATTTACATCACCATTACCATCATTTTCAGCATTTACATCACCATCATCATTAGCATTTACAACACCATCATCAGCATTTACATCACCAGCACCATCATCTTCAGCATTTACATCACCATCATCTTCAACATATACATCACCGTCATCTTCAGCATTTACATCACAATCACCATCATCTTCAACATTTGCATCATCATAACAATCATCTACAGCATTTACATCAGCATCACCATCATCTTCAGCATTTACATCACCCTCATCTTCAGCATTTACATCACCATCATCTTCAGCATTTACATCACCATCACTATCATCTTCAGCATTTACATCACCATCATCTCCAATATTTACATCACCATCATCTTCAACATTTATATTACCATGATTTTTAACATTTACATCACCATCATCTTTGCATTTACATCACCATCATATTCAGCATTTAACTTCCCATCATCATCAGCATTTACATCACCATCATCTTCAGCATTTACATCACCAGCACCATCCTCTTCAACATTTACATCACCATCATATTCAGCATTTACATCACCATCACCCTCAACATTTACATCACCATCATCTTCAGCATTTACATCATCATCACCATCACCTTCAGCATTTACATCACCATCACCTTCAGCATTTACATCACAATCACCATCATCTTCAGCATTTACATCACCATAACAATCATCTTCAGCATTTACATCAGCATCACCATCATCTTCAGCATTTACATCACCCTCAACTTCAGCATTTACATCACCATCACTATCATCCTCAGCATTTACATCACCATCATCTTCAACATTTATATCACCATCATCTTCAACATTTACATCACCATCATCTTCAACATTCACATTACCTTGATTTTCAACATTTACATCCCCATCATCTTTTGCATTTACATCACCATCATATTCAGCATTTACTTCCCCATCATTCTCAGCATTTACATCACCAGCACCATCCTCTTCAACATTTACATTACCATCACCTTCAATATTTACATCACCATCTTCTTCAGCATTTACATCACTATCACCATCATCTTCAGCATTTACATTACCATCACCATCACCCTCACATTTACATCACCATCATCTTCAGCATTTACATCATCATCACCATCACCTTCAGCATTTACATCACCATCACCTTCAGCATTTACATCACCAGCATCATCCTCTTCATTATTTGCATCACTATCATCTTCAACATTTATATCAACAGCACCATCATCTTCAGCATTTACATCACCATCATCTTCAGCAATTACATCACCATCATCTTCAACATTTGCATCACCATCATCCTCAACTTTAGCATCACCATCATCTTCAACATTTACATCACATGCACCATCCTCTTCGACATTTACATCACCATCATCTTCAGCATTTTCATCGCCATCACCATCACCCTGAACATTTACATCACCAGCATCCTCAGTATCCACACCACCATCATCTTCAGCATTTAGATCATCAGCACCATCATATTCAGCATTTACATCACCATCACCATCATATTCAGCATTTACATCACCAGCACCATCATATTCAGCATTTACATCACCAGCATCATCCTCTTCAACATTTGCACCACCATCATCTTCAGCATTCATATCACCAGCACCATCATCTTCAGCATTCATATCACCAGCACCATCGTCTTCAGCATTCACATCACCAGGATCATCCTCTTCAACATTTGTATCACTATCGTCTTCACCATTTATATCACCAGCGCCATCATCTTCAACATTTACATTACCATCATCTTCAACATTTGCATCAGCATGATCTTCAACATTTACATCATCAGCACCATCATCTTCAACTATTACTTCACCAGCACCAGCACTTTCAACATCCACATTACCAGCACATTCATCTTCAACATTTACATCACCAGCATCATCCTCTTTAACATTTACATCACCCGCACGCATCATCCTCTTCAGCATTTACATCACCGGCATCAACTTCTCCAACAATTACATCACCAGCACCATCAACATCACCACCACTAAGCCCACCATCATCACCATAGTTACTACTCTCAGAATGACCATCCCGCTGCACAACAGCCCACACGAAGATGGATTCTGATACGGTTCGATCTGACTGTGCCGGCCTCCTTCATCAGAACACCCTCACCTGTCATTATACAGAGTGACAAAAACATAATAAGGGCAAGGAACGTCCAGTGCTCCAATAACAAATCAGAAAAGAGTCAAACAAAACTATCATATTGACATCATCATCCTTGCAATAACAGAATCACCACCAATACATTTGAAAATCGACAAAAGTATTCCGTCAAGCCCAAATAGAATAACAAAATTAGATGACACACCTCTTTCGTCTATTGACAGAATGGAAAACATACCGAGACACACCATGCATCTGATGAGGATTTTTCACTTGCAACAAAACATGTAGAGGAAGTTGAGCTAATTCACCAAGGAACTTAGCTCTAAGATCAGAGTACATGGGGCAGTCAAACAAAAAGTGCATTTCGTTTTCAGTCATTGACTTACAAAAAGGACAGGTTTTATCTTGCAAAGAGTCACTGTACCGATGTATATTTGCATTTAAAGGCAGGACATTAAATCTAACCTGAGCAATGGCTACCCTGAAACAATACGTATCAACATCATGTATGTATTTTTCGCTTTCAAAAATCATTTTAAAGGACCTATAACTTGCATATCTATCCCGATCTCTAACTGTAGAAGTCCATTCCTGAATAGAAATATCAGTAAGCCTCTGTTTAAACTGATTCAAAAATGCTTTAGTATCTCCGACACCTTGTTGCAACCAAACAAAATGAAATCCTGTCTCACATAAAATTTCCCTGACTTTAGATACCCAACAAATTTTCCCAGTTCTATCTAGATCAAGAAGCATCTCGTATGCTTTATGGGGTAACCTTTCATTTTCCATTTGAATAAGTCTGAACCAATATCTTAAGACTGACACACAAGAGTTTACATAGAGAGGATACCTTCCCAGATCACCATAAACCATCTTATTTGGAGTTCTGACTGGGACACCTAAAAATCTCTTACAAGCTAACATGTGCACTTTCTCTAAATGATCTAACTTATTCAACCCCCAAATTTCAGATGAATAGAGTAAAATAGATTGAACTTTAGCATCAAATATTTTGAAAAATGTATAAGCAGTCATTTCTTTAAATTTCTGGAAGGCTCTGTTTAATTGAATGGCTGCCTTTTTGCCTTTAACTACCAGATGTTCAGTACCTTTCTTCATACTAATCATCGTTGTGAAATTAAACCCTAAGTAACAATAATTATTTACAACATCCAGCTTTCTTCCATCAAACACCCATTGTTCACGTCGGCCTAAATAACCCCCTTTTCTGAAAACCATAATTTTAGTTTTTTCAGTATTTACGCTCAACTTCATCTCCTCACAGCATTTATGTAATACATTTAGTTGATTTTGTAAGCCATGTGGACTTGATGACAATAAAGCCACATCATCAGCAAAAAGCAATATAAATAATTCAAAAAAGTCTGGCAGAATCTGGATACCATGCTTACCTTTAGCGCTCATATGGTCAGATAACTGATTTATAAATACAGAAAACAATGTAGGGCTTAACACGCAGCCTTGCCGTACTCCAACAGGACAGTGAAAAAATTCTGTAAATTCATCATTTGCACGCACACATGACAACAATGAAGAATACATTGATTTTAAGCACATCATAAACCTCCCTTTCACACCTTGCTTTTTCATACATTCCAAAAGTTTTTCATGTTGTACAGAGTCAAACGCTTTCCTAAAATCCACAAAAGCAACATAAAGTTTTTTTCCTTTTTTTTGAATACATTTCTGAATAACTGCATATAAGTTAAATATCTGGTCGATAGTTGAATAACCTTTACGGAAACCTGCCTGAGTTTCCGAAATCATATTATTATTTTCTAACCATTTATATAATCGTATGTTCAAAATTGTTGTAAAACATTTCGAGATAATACTTAATAATGACACTCCCCTATAATTATCTGTGTTATCACGATTTCCTTTTTTATGAATTGGAATTATTATCGCCTTAGACCACTCTATTGGGTATATACCAGATGAAAAAATAACATTGAACATCTTTACCAAAAAAGCTATCACATCCCTACTGCCAACCTTTAACATTTCAGCTGTTATACCATCTATTCCACTCGCTTTTCCCAATTTCAGTTTGCGTATTGCTTCTAAGACTTCTAATTCGGATATGTCCCTATTTAAAGTATGTCCAGTGTCTTCTAATAAATCTGCTGTAATGTTACTGTTATCATCACTTCCTTCTTGACTTTGGAAAACATCTTTAAAATGGGTAAACCATTTCTCAGTTCTAATATTAGTGTAAACTTTCTCAGAATTTCCACATCCCATACTTCTCACCTGACTCCAAAACCGTGAAGAATCCTTTATGTTTTTCACTAAGGATTCAGCTTTTTGCTTTCTGTAGTTTTGCTTCTTAGTTTTTAATAATTTTTTGTACTGTTTCCTTTTCTCAACATACTCTACTCTGTCATCTTCTTGTCTAGTTGCTCTGAAATGGTTCAGTTTTGCTCGGCTTTCTTTTTTTAGCATTTGGCATTCATTATCAAACCATGGGGATTTCCTTATGTTGTGCATGCAAACCCTTTTGTTCATACAAGTACTGGCATCTTTTAAACATTTTACAAACATATCTAGGGCACTGTCTACATTGTGTTCTAGAGCATCTGTGGCCAACAAAAGTCTATTTTGGATCTCTTCACTTCTTAATGCATTAAGAAATTTGTCCTCTTTATCTTTACTCCATACAAGTTTATCATATGGCTCCGTCCTCTTTACATAGTCTGTAGGTTTTGAAAAGTTGCAAACAATCTCTACTTCCATACTAACTGGTAAATGATCAGACTCTGTCATATTTTCTACATTCAGGGAGAGTACATTAACAGATGTAAATAAGTCCAGGGATGTTATGAAATAATCTACTGTACTTGAGCCTGATGTGGATATGAATGTGCAGCTGTCATCAAAGCCTGCTTCACAGAGACCATTCAAAATAATACAGTCAAACATATTGCACAATTCAAGAAGTTGGTTACCAAACATGTTAGTATGCGCATCTTGCGATTTCCTTAGCAATTCCGACTCAACAAATCCTTGAAAGGTTTTGAAATCGTTGTCATCATTTGAAGCACTACAGTTATAAGTTGCTGTTCTAGCATTAAAGTCCCCCATTAGTAGAAGATGAAAATCATCATACTCACTTTGGAGGTCCAGTATGCAGTTTTCCAAAACTTCTATTCCATAAATGTCATGTCTTGATTTCCAAAAAGGTGAGTCACTTGGAGGAATATATGAGCAAACAATATAAATATCTTTGTCAACATCATACAAATCTTTGTACATCTTTAAAACAATAGTATTTTCATTTTCAACATTAACTTTTTCAATAAAAGATGCCAATGATTTTCTAACCAGGACAATTACTCCTCCCGAATACCTTCCCTGGTGGGAAAGCTTTCTAGCTTTTGCAACAAACAACAAATAGTCATGAAAAACAGGAAAGTCAACATCAGTTGCAATAAACGTTTCTGTTAGGCAAATAATATCATACTTCAAAAGAAAACTAACAAAATATGCGTTATCTAATTTTGGTAGAAGACCATGCACGTTATAATTTAGAAATTTAACATGACTTTTATATACATTATGATCTGATTTTGTCCTGTGCTGAACTGGCTCCTGTAATCTGTTCTTTGTGGCATTACGATATTCAGTTTTGCCTGTTTCCTTACCATTGCTTGTGGCCCGGCCGATTCCCTATTTTTTAATGCCTGCGGCACGTGCATTTGTCCCCTTAGTTTTTGTCTTAAACCCAGGATCCAGACCTTTATCCATGGCTCCTTTGTCAGTGTCAACCTTCTTGAATGAGTCCGTGATGCTGCTTTGGCTACAGGACCGAGCTGAGGCATTGTGCCTGGTTTTCCTGGACGGCCTGAATCTAGCACTGCCCGTCCGAGAGGCAGCACGTCTGGGTCTTGCTGTTTGCCCTGCTGACAAAGACTGAGCACTAAGATTAGCTACATGCTTATATTGTGCGTTTGTAGTCTGTACATCCAGCTGTTTGTCAGTGTTTATGACATCTGCTGTCTGAAATTGGTCAGCATCAGGAACCCTTTCTTTATTTTTAGTTGTACTTTTCTTTTCTATGTTGTCATCCGTGTCATCGTCTGTTGCCTTGTCACTGACCGTACCTTCTGTCGACACTGTAACATCTACATCTGGATTATTTTCTTGTACGTCATTGCCCACCCCATCCTGTATGTCATTGGGACCCATGTCCACGTCATCCCCATATGATTTATCAGTCCTACAAGGATTGTTTTGTGTATCTGCATCACTCATACACCCTTCACTGTCATTTGTCCTGTTAATTGTGGTCTTCTGTTTTGTTGTCTCTACTGTATGTCCAATGTCTGCCCCACCCACATGAACGTTCTCCTCATCAATGTTTGGGTCACCACTGTCGCTTAAGTCAAGGTCTTCTTGCGTGTCCAAACTATGCACTCTGCTTTGCTGATGCCTTCTGAAACCAGCAGCTGTTCTGGTGCCACTTTGTCTTGGACAGACTGGAGCAGTTCTGTTGGTATTACTGCCAGGTCCCTGAGATTTGGTCCTCTCCTCTGTCCTGGGCTGTCTTTCATGTCTCACCACTTCACTGTAAGAATGGACACCTGGTATGACTGGTACTTCTCTGTCCACTCCCTGCCTTTGGCAGAAGCTGCTTTTCCCAAATTCTGTATCGACCTCTCTTAAACCGGTGTAGTATTTCTCTAGCCTGACATTTCTTTTCTGCTCCTTGAAGTTTTGCTGTTGAACCTTATAATGTGGTCCAGATGTTCTCTGGAATGGTCTGCTATATGACTGGGCCTGACAACCCTCATGTCCATAGGTTCTAGTTGGGCGT
>CM060320.1:61187057-61189557 GCA_030674155.1 Stramonita haemastoma | reverse complement strand
CCCATGAGAGTGGCTTTTTTTCTACAGAATGTTGCCAGGGACAACCCCTTGTTGCCATGGGTTCTTTTACGTGCGTTAAATAGTGATGTGTAACACACGGGACCTCGGTTTATCGTCTCATCCGAAAGACTAGCGCCCAGACCACCACTCAGGGTCTAATGGATGGGGAAAAAGTTTGGGTCCAAACGGGGTACGAACCCCGCACACTCCGACCCGGACTTTTTGCTTTCTAGGCAAGGTGCGTGACCACCTAGACATACACACACACAACACACACACACACACACACACACACACACACACACACACACACACACACACACACACACACACACACACACAACAACACACACACACTTGTTTGTTTATTTATTTATTTATTAATCGTCCGTTCCTACCACAGAGGCGAGCGCCTGTTTTAGGGAATTTGACATTGGAGTTAACATTAATACCTGACTCCACTCCCTTAAAAGTCGTTCGAGTGAGACTATAAACTGAAGTCCCGTGTACGAACACAAACAAGTAAAAACATCTATTACACACGTTAAAAAGCCTGGTCCACCTTTCGGAAGACTAGGCCATTTTTGTGTTGGCAGGAACGGACGATAATTGCTGTTTAGTTTTGTTGTTGTTGTTATATATATATTTTATATGTATATATATATATATATATATATATATATATATATATATATATATAATATATATATAAACTACATGCACATAGGCGTCGTGTTTAGATATGATCTTGGATACAGCTATCTTGATGGTGGGTAAAAAAACAACCCCACAAAACAGGTCGAATACGCAGAATCTCACCAATAGTGACCCTCTATGCTCTGGCTGAGGAACAGTTAAAATAGTTCAACAACATTTGTTTGTGTGGTTATACTTTTCCCCATTATCCTTGAAATATTAAAAGAATATGCACACACACACACGCGTGCGCGCACGCACGCACACACATAAAATATGTACACACACAAATGCACACACACACGCACATACACACACATACACACACAAACACACTTTAAATGAAAGAAAAAGCACACACGCACACACACACACACACACACACACACACACACACACACACACACACACACACACACACACACACACACACACACACGCAAAACACACACACACACACATACAACACACACACTTCCTCACACGTTTAAACTAACACAAAAAAAACACACACACACACACACACACACACAGTTTCTTCAAACCGAGTTCAAATCTCGGTCAACAGTGAAAGAGCACGCAAAAAAAGCAGGTAGTGACAATCTGTCCAAGTGACTTATGCCTTCCTATCCACAACACGCATTAAAGCAAAGAGGCCAGGAACGAGACAGAAAATCTCTGGAAGATGTGACAGTAAAATCGACTAATGCTCTTTCAATCTGTTGTCAACATGTCACTCGTGATGTCAATATAGATGGGGTTTTTAAACTGTGTCATAGATTCGAAGAAACCATTTTGTGTGTCGGTTGTTTTACAGATTTTTGTGACAGAAGAATGATGTAGGAATCTTTATGACATATATGACTTTTTTTGTCTGCAGAATTTATATATATATTTTGTTAGTTTTGTTTTGTTCATAGAAAAATATGAGATCGAAAGGTAGGTTTAAATTTTTTTTTTTTTGAGATATAAATAATAATAAGAGAGTGCATTTTTCTATTGAATATTCATCTTTGTTTATACTGGCAGTGTGTGTGTTGTGTGTGTGTGTGTGTGTGTGTGTGTGTGTGTGTGTTGTGTGTGTGTGTGTGTGCGTGGTGTGTGGTGTGTGTGTGTACGTGTGTGTACGTGTGTGTGTGTGTGTGAAACTTTGGCCGGCTATTGAAGCAAGTGCCAGAAACATACACATTGTTTATTGATTGTTTGATTGATTGATTGATTTTTTAAATTTTATTCTTTTATATCGAAGATAATGGGATAAGCACCCTTGTGCACTTTTACATCAGTCCCTGTGTGTATGCAGTTTTGTAAATGCCATCTGTTTCTATTGTCTTGCCACGTGTACATGAACACATGCATACACACGCGTTCATAAACGTGCGCCACCATTATTTCAAACACACACAACACACACACACACACACCCACACACACACACACACACACACACACACACACACACACACACACACACACACACACACACACACAAACACACACACTCTCTCTCTCTCTCTGTCTCTGTCTCTGTCTCTCTCTTTCTCTCTCCTAGAGGCCGAAACTGTTTAATGAAGCAATCAGTAAACAGATGAACAGACAGACAGATGGACTAACAGACAAACACAGACGTACAGAAAAACAAACATGCAGACAGACAGTCAAACAAACAAACAAACAAACAGAATTGCATAGCTGGTACTCTTTAACAACCTCTTTATTACCCCCAATCCAAAATGAACACATAAAAAATCTTCCGTGCGAGAAATTGCGGAGGGACAAAAAATGGACGGTGACCATTTTGACA
>CM060320.1:61172057-61179557 GCA_030674155.1 Stramonita haemastoma | reverse complement strand
TGAGTGTGTGTTGTGTGTGTGTGTGTGTGTGTGTGTGTGTGTTGTGTGTGTGTGTGTGTGTGTGTGGTGTGTGTGTGTGTGTGTGTTTTGTGTGTACGTGTGTGTGTATTTGTGTATGTGTGTGTGTTTGTGTTTGTGTGTGTGTGTGTTTGTGTGTGTGTGTGTAAGTGTGTTTGTGTGTGTGTGTGTATGTGTGTCCATCTTTCTGTTTGTCTGTAAGAGATAAATAGACAAAGAGAACTGTGAACTATGAACATTTTAATTGTACTTCGGCCTAGATCCACAATACAAGTGAAAGGGGCGAAGGGGAGTGTAATAAGCAGACGAACAAAAGCGTCAATCAGTTGTCCAGAAATACCACATGTTCAAATACATAACATATCACTTAAGAGCCTCGTCGTTTACATCCTCCTCAACACAGTTATGACTCGGAGCATCATCACTATCGGTGATTACAATCCAAATATTCTTCACCATTATCTTCATCACTGTAATCTTCATCACCTTCAGTATCATTGTTTATACATTACGTTAATATTCATAAGGCTGTAATCTCGATTGCCTCTCAAATTTATATCTGTACAGACATAATAGGCTGCTATCCTGTATTATTGCTTTATCAATGCAAACACACCACACACACACATACACGCGCGCGCGCGCACGCACACCACACCAAACCACACAAACACACACACATACATACACACACACATAGAGAGAGAGAGAGAAAAAACACACAGCCAGATAGACAGGCAGAGAGGGTACAGAGAACACAGGGACACATTAACAGTAGAAGAAGAAGAAGAATTGCGAAGAAGAAGAATTGCGAGAAAGGTTTGCGAAGAAGAATTGCAAAGGAGAATTACAAAGAAGAATAATTGAAAAAAAAACTGCGAAGAAGTAGAATTGAGCAGAAGAATTGCGAAGAAGAATTACGAAGAAAAAGAATTGCGAAGAAGAATTGATAAGAAGATTATAAAGAAAAATTTACGAAGAAAAGGAAAAGAATTGCGAAGAACTGCGAAGAATTGCGGAGAACTGCGAAGAACTAAGAAGAAGAAGAAAAGAAGAAGAAGAAGAAGAAGACGAAGACGAAGACGAAGAAAAGAAGAGTAACAACAACAACAACAACAACAACAGCAACAAGATGAAGAACTAGAAGAACAAGAACAGCAACTCAACAAAACGAAGCAAAGTCACAGAAAATGTCACACATAAAACAACGTCATAACTGTCTATATCTACTAAAGAAAACAATCCGGACAGACTATTCCGCAGTAAGAATACGAAACGTAAACGAGACAGAGAAAATCTAAACACAAAACTCGCACATTGCTGAATAAAAGCAAAGTCTGAATAATAACAGAAAACACAACTTTGGAAACAGGGCAATAAAAAAAACAACAACCAAAGAAAAAGAAACAAACAAAGAAAATAAATAAAAATTCAGTAGATGCAAAAGTTTGTAACAGTTTAGCCCACCGTTTCTCTATTCAGTGGTGGTCTGGGTGCTAGTCTTTTGGATTAGACAATAAACCAACCTCCACCCTGTGCATCACGCATTCAGCTGCACATATAAAAAACCACAGGATAATGAAATAAATACAGCTGACACAAATGGTCTACTCTTTCCAAAAGCGGAACAGGTTTTAAACGTGTCGTAAAGTTTTGACTGTGAGAACAGGAAAGCTCAGTGTTCACAGCAGTCACTGCTACCCAAGCTAAGGTTAAGCAGCATTGAACGTGGTTACCAATTGAATGGGTGACTGTTTACGCGCCTTGGCTTCAATACATCCCGCTAGTTCACCCAACTGTAAATGGGTACCTGCCCTCTTTAGGGACAGGGAAGGTGAAGCAGCGAAGGAGAGGAGATGGGTGCCGTCCTCAATATGCTAGCCCCTAGAGAAGCTGAGGTCTCTGATGCCTCCTTACTCCTATTGATTGCACAGGTTATAGAACACCTTTACGTTTACCTTTGGAAGGTCTTACTTAAAGACAAGTATCTGCTCCAGCGCCAAATGTAATAAAAGAAAGGGGGAGGGGGGTAAAAAGGTGCCTGCTGTGGCAGAGAAAAGAGTAAAAGGAGAAAAAAAAAGCAGACAGACAGTTAACCTGTTGCTTGTCTTCAAGGGCCAAATTGTGTCACGTTCCCCCATGCTTTGGCTGTTTCCCAGGGGTCTGCATGGTGCTCATTGATTATATGTCACACTGTCACTGGCCCTGCTTTACAGGTTACCTGCTGTACGTGCCCTGTCTGCCCTCTGTGTATATATATATATATAATATATATATATATATATATATATATATATATATATATGTGTGTGTGTGACGCTCCACCACATTATAAGTCGGAGTGCACCACGGTCAATTTTTAGTTAATGACATATTATCAATGTGCAATAAAGTGGCTATCAAATACAAAAAACAGATTGAAAATCGGACAATTCTGTGCAAAGTTATTACCAATTGAAATGATAGACTGCAGGATGTGACAAAATGAGAAACGGGCAAGTTTATTTTCGTAACAGGATGTTAGAATGAGGGCTTGGGTATTTTTAAAACACGTTTAAAAGCAAAAGGAATAAAAGTTATGCCTTGATATTTCATTATAAGGTAGATAAGGTGGATATAAGGTGGATCGGTGGTCTAGGTGGTCACGCGCCTTGCCTAGAAAGCAAAAAGTCCGGGTCGGAGTGTGCGGGGTTCGTACCCCGTTTGGACCCAAAACTTTTTCCCCATCCATTAGACCATGAGTGGTGGTCTGGGCGCTAGTCTTTCGGATGAGACGATAAACCGAGGTCCCGTGTGTTACACATCACTATTTAGCGCACGTAAAAGAACCCACGGCAACAAGGGGGTTGTCCCTGGCAAAATTCTGTAGAAAAAAAGCCACTCTGATAGGGAAACAAATACACTTGCATGCAGGAAAAAAGAAAAAAAAAATGGGTAGGCGCTGCACATGTGGCGACGTGCTCTCCCCGGGGAGAGCAGCCCGAATTTCACGCAGAGAAATCTGCCGTGACACAAAGTGGTACAAAATACAAAATACAAAAAAAAACCGATACAGTTTAATAATCAATCAATATCTCAAAATTGACAACTTGACCCCCACCTGCCTTTAATGGCTCCTAGCACAAAATTGGGTAATGTGCTAAGCGACTCATTTCGTGGTGGAGCGCCATATATATATATATATATATATATATATATATATATATATATAATATAATATATATATATATATATATATATATATATACTGTGAAAAAAATTCTGAGATACAGATTGCCTTTCTGCACTGTACGTTGATTTGATTTTCTCTGTGTGGAATATAGAGGATTATGTAATAAAAGAGAAAGAAAATGGCAAAAGAAAATTGGATGTAAAGGGCATATGCATTCGTAAGTATGCCCCCCCCCCACCCCCCCTTCTGTATACACACATTCATGAATAACAGACATACATAGATACATACATAGACACATACATAGAGACATACATAGAGACATAGATATATACATAATTCACACACACGTAAACACACACACGCACTCACACAAACACACATGCACACGTTACACACACGTGCACACGTTACACACACACACACACACATACACACACACACACAACACACACACACACACACAACACACATACACATCTGTAATATGACAAATACAAAAAGAATAAGAGGAAAACAGTATATGAACCAATAAAACAACTGTCAAACTTAACTTTTAAAATCGATATGAAACCAATATTTGTTAAACACAAGATTAAAGAGACATGTCCTAAGAGTACAGCAGAAAACCAGATTAAAACTCAGTAAATTCGAATGAAAAGGACAGGAATTTAGAAATAAAGAAAATAACAGACAAAGCAGAGACAAAGCAGAAACAAACACAAAAAGAAACAATACAAAAGGTACAAAGCTATGAGTACATGAAGATGAAGAAAATATATATAATAGCATAAAAATCAACAGGCAGAACAAAACAGACTGCAGTAAAAAATGTAGCAAGACAAGATAAAAAGAGGACAGAGATAAAAAGATAAAAACAAATAAGGAAAGAAAGCAGACGAAAACCACACACACACACACACACACACACACACACACACACACACACACACACACACACACACACACCACACACACACACACACACACACACACACACACACTATCCTTAGAAGCAACATTTACCAATCCTTCTCTTCCCTTTCTCTTTTCTCAAGAAAGAGCTATTGACAGAAAAAAAAATCAAAGAAAGTATGTGCAAAAATGAAAAAAAAAACTCAACACAAATAACAAAAGAAACAACACAGCAAAGCTGTCAACAACACCCTCACTCCCCCATCCCAAAAAATAAAGAAAACAATTGAAGAAAGAATTAAAGAAAATCAATGCATAGAAAAATACACGAAACAACCATAAGCAGCTATCAAAGCAACAAAACAATAAAGACAATTAAGAAAAAAAGAGAAAAAACACTGTTGTGGCAAGGAGAGATTTTAAGGGGAAGTGAAAACGTGTTCAGACAGACAGTTACTCAACATCTCCAGGGGCCACCATGGGCAATCTTGCGCACACGTTAAATCCTGTTCCGCTTTTCGTAAGAGTAGGCCATCGTGTGCCGGTGGGAACAGATGATAATAATTACAAACACTGCATACACACGGGGACCGGAGGAAAAAAAAGCACATGATTGCTTATTCTGTTATCCTCAATATAAAAGAATAAAATGAAATAAAATAAAATAAATAAAAAATCTGCCTCATGTCTGGGCTGTTCTCAGGGGAATGCACGCCCCTCACCCATTGATGATATGTCACACTGTCACCAGCCCTGATTCACAGATTGGTGTGCTGTTGTACGTGCCCTAACTCTCCCTGTCCTTTATCAGCAAGTTCTGTCCTTCAGATGAGACTATAAACCAGAGACCCCTGTGTGTGAACGCACAGCAGAACATCTTGTGCATATGTTAAATCCTGTTCCGGCTTTTTGTAAGAGTAGGCCATTGTGTGTGGTGGGAATAGGCGAGATTTACAAAACTACATACATACGGGACTGGATGTTAAAAAAAGCACAAGACTGGTTATACCATTATCCTCGATATAAAAGAATAAAATTATAAAAAATAAAAAATTAGAGAAGTACAGCACAGACTGAATGTTTTTCACTTAAGTAGATTTGAGGTTTCCTGTGTGTATTATCTATCATGTATTAAAAGACACAGGAGCAGTCAACAGAAAAATAGAATGCGGGTGTGTTCTGATATCTGAGTGTGTTCCTTCCCCCTCAACCCCCACCCCCACCAACTTACACATATAAAATAAAACACATTTTTTAATTGTATATCCCCAAGAATGGAATGTCGCTACCTCTATGGGGGTAAAAATGACAGCATACGCAAAATCTCACAATTGGTGAACCTCAAAACTCTAGCTAAAAAAACTACAAAATATTTCAAGGATAATGCACAAGTTAGTCATGAGTTTTAGTTTTACCTGCAGTCCCCTTGTGGGTGCGGTTATGTAAATATTGTCATCTGTTTCTCCACTGGCACACAAAAATGACCCATTCTTTCAAATTGCCAAACAGATTTTAATGTGCACACACCATGATTAGCATTAACAATACACACATACAATAAGGGCAGAATAAAAATCCAAACAGAAACTGGTTAAAAACTAAAATGGTATTTCATACACAATAAATATCAGACATAGCTTTCAATTTATTTCAATATCAAAGCTAATTCAAACTGAGTGATAGGTACTAGCAGTAAAAAAGGGAAAGTGGATCAGATAAAAGCCAGGAAATCTTGGGAAAAGAGGACAAAGACCAAAGGAAAAGTACAGCAGCAGATCAAACAAACCCCCAACACATGGAGAAAAAAGCACAAAAGTTTTGATACAATACGAAAAAAAACATGGAGGAAAACCTGACAAGGAAAATCAAGGAAGAAAGGGTAGCAAAAACAGGAAGAAAAAAAAAGCAGAAAAAAAACGATTACAATAATCAAGAGAAAGTGGAACAACACAACAATCACAAACACAGAACACAACACAACACACACACACACACACACACACACACACACAACACACACCTGCCTCTGCAAAACATGCAACCCATTTTCTCTATGCCCTCCCCTCCCCCCAAAAAAAAAAACCACCCAAACCAACCCAAAAACAAAAAACCCAAACCCCCCAAAACCAAACAAGCAGAAAGATTAAGAGAAGAAAGAAATAATAACAATAGTGTAAAAGACACAAGACACAAAAATCAAAACACCACAAACCATCTATGTCAGCAAACTTGACTCTGGCATGGAGATGTTTTCAGAAAAACAACCTTAGGTCAGACAACTGCTCATCCACTCCAGGGACCACAATGGGCCACAAATCAAAAATCAAAAACAAACAGAACCAGAAACAGTTTTATTAAACACATCAATTCAATTTCTAAATCACTGTTGATTTTTAAAAAAAATTATTATGTATGTGTGTGTATATCATGTGTGTATGTATATGTCTGTGTATGTACACGTGTATATATATATATATATATATATATTATAGATATATATATATATTGTTGTATATTATTATATATATAATATATATATATTAAAATATAATTATATAATATCTAATTATATATCCGTATGTTTAGATATATGGGTATATATATGAACGTATATGATATATCTATAACATAAGACATATAGTAATATATATTGATATAAATAGAAATATTATATGTGTGTGGTGTGGTAGTGTATGTATGGTATGTATTTGTATGTTACATATATGTATATTATAATATACATTAATACACACATAACAGTACAATTATTGTGTTTTATAAATTTTGCTTGGTTCTCTTACCATTACTGTTGTGTAGTAGTTAGTAGTAGTAGTAGTATGTAGTAGTATGTAGTAGTATTATAGATGTATTAATATTAGTGTTCTTCAGTTTAACGTCCTTCCACTAAATAGTGAACATCTACGAAGGTGCGTGGTGTGGTGTGTGTGTGTGTGTGTGTGTGTGTGTGTGTGTGTGTGTGTGTGTGTGTGTGTGTGTGTGGCGTCGTGTGTGTGTGTATATGCGCTCGCGTGCGCGCGCGCTCCTGTGTGTGTGTGTGTGTGTGTGCGTGTGTACACGCGCGCGTATGTGCGTGCTATGTGACGTAGGGTATTGTCCATTTTAAGATATTGTATTGCTTTTTAATGTTTTGTTTAATAATGCATGCGGTGTAATTGTTATTTTAAAATGCCACTCATAATTTCTCAATTGAGACATTCAAGTATTTTTGAGTCTTGAGTCTTGATATTATGCCTGCTCTGATACCTTGTTCAGAAAACTGAATCCTAAAACTCGACCTTTGAAAAACGTGTTGACATTTTGTTGTAGAGGTGTTTCATATGTGCTTGGCTATTTTTTCTTCATTTGGTTTTTGATGGTTTTTGCTCTCTCTCTTT
>CM060320.1:61149557-61169557 GCA_030674155.1 Stramonita haemastoma | reverse complement strand
TATTAGGTTTTGAGGAAGTGCTTGTTTAAAAGATGTAATCTACTTTTTTGCCTTTTGAAAAAAAATGTTTTGCTGCTCCCTTTATTTCTCCCTTTTCTTTACAGCCTTTATCTTAGGCCCACTTTGCCTTAGCATGTTTTTCTTTCCGTTGTTCTATTGGTTTTCTTTGTCTCCTTTCTATCTATATCCCCTAACCTTGTTCTTCTTGTGTTGTCTACTTTGTTAGAACTTCTAATCGCTTTGTGGTAACCATCTAACTATTTTGTTTCTTAAATGTTTTTGTTCTTTTTAAAAGAAAGTCTTGGAGTTATATGTTTACTTTTCTATCAGATATGATGTAAATATAAGGTAATTCCATTCAGTAAGTATGGAACAAAATTAATATAACATAAAAAACATAGCAAGCACAACTAAAACAAGCTAGTAGCTTAGCATGTGTTTAAGTACACCATCAACATTCCATCAGATAAAAAATGTTTCTTAGTTCTTTTTTTTCTTTACTTTTACGACATCCAACTGTTTTGAAAGAACTATATTGAGCAACTATTATCTTGCTATCACATCCTAGTTTCATTCACAAATTCCTACTTTACTTTCGATCTTCCCTTACCATAAATGTGTGAATGACTAGGAGGAGGAGGTGGGGAGAGCTGCCCTACATAGCCCCATCCATGCTGTATATCGCTTCTGTGGACAGCTCAGCTTTATCTAAACCTGACAGATAACCCACCCAGGGAACCAGATCTACTTAGGGACCCGGAAATTCAATCTGTACTGTAGCTTCCTGTGCAGTAGACGTACACCAGGGGACAGGAAGAGCACGTGCATCACGCAACCTCTCCAACAGGGCTGGTGACAGTGACATATAATCAATGAGCCGCGTGCTTTTGTCCCTGGGAAACAGCCACGTCCTGAGGGACGTGACCCATTGTGACCTTCAAAGTCTTCTTCTTCTCTTTCTTCTTTGAACATTCAGGCAGCAATTACTGCTGTCTTTGTATGATCAAAACTGTGTTCTACTGCAGTTAGACTCCTGAGAAGTCAAGCCAAGTATATCCAACTTCCTTCTGCATGAAGAGAAAATTGTTTAACTTTTACGGTTTTTCTGGAAAAAAAGGCAGGGGATTAGACCAAGAAGACACAAAATAAACCAGAGGGAGGGAAGAGGAAAAAAAGGGACGAAGCAGAAACAAAGAAAAAGAAAAAAAAAACATGAGTAAATACCTAGCACAAAATTTTCAGGTGGGGATGCTACTTCTACTGACAGGGCCTCTGGCATCAGTGGGGAGGAGCCTTTGAAATGAATAAGCGGGATGTGTTCCTGGCTGCTGCTACTTTTTGAGGAAAAGGAAGAGAAGAAGTAGCGGCAGATGACAAACCACTTAGTCTCTTCATTGGATCACAGTGGTCAGGTCTCCAGGGTCTTAGCTGTTTTTCAGTTGTTGCAGGCATAGTCATTGATTTTATGTTACATTGTTGATATGACTTCTTGTTTTGGGATGCTATCTATTCTACATGACCTCTCTACTACAGAATGAAGAAAGTGTATTTTCCCCTTTTCCTTGTTATCAATCTGCTTATATTACTTTGTACTGTTATAGAATAAAGTAAATGTGCCCCATAACCTATATTGTCTTAAGGGAGCGAGGTGTCAGAGACCTCAGCTTCTCTACAGGCCAGCATTTTGAGGACAGCGCTCATCTCCTCTCACTCATTGCTTTACCTTTCCTGACCCTAAAGAGTGCAACTACCCATTTACAGCTGGGTGATCTTGGGGACTGCACTGAAGCCAAAGCACCAAACTGGTCACCCATCCACTTGGTAACCATGCTCAATGCTGTTTAACCTTAGTTTGGGGAAAGCGAGTGCTCTGACCACTGAGCTACACCGTCTCCAGAGACTTGCAGACACTTAAAAGTAGGTTTAGCTTCCCTCATGGGTGTACTGGAAGGGAAGATGTTATCAGTTTGGTCAAGTTGAAGATCCATTGATCACAAAGAAAATTATGTTATGTGTGTGTGTGTGTGTGTGTGCGCGCGCGCACGCGCGCAGGCGTGTGTGTGTGTGTGTGTGTGTGTGTGTGTGTGTGTGTGTGTGTGTGTGTGTGTGTGTGCGTGCGTGTGTGTGTGCAACATGTCTGCATCACTATGCTCATACATGAATGAACGCAAATATCTACACTAGCACGCATACCAACATAGATGCATGCGCGTGCTCACACCAAAGTACGCACACCTACACACACACGCACGCTCACGCACACACACACATATACACACTATCATACACGCACAAACACACATACACACACACCTACACGCACACACTCACAGACACACACATACACACATATACACACATACACACAAACACACACACAAACACACACAAACACACACACAAACAAACACACACAAACACACACACACACACACACACACACACACACACACACACACACACACACACACACACACACACAGAGCAAAAAAACAAACCTTAAACAGAGCAAAGCCAGATCTAGAACACCATAACAAGAAAACATTATTTTACCAACAAAAAACCAAACCAAAACTGCAGCTGTTCCACATGGGTTGATACTGCTCTGTGCCATGAATGGCCAGAAAATAATCAGGAAATTACGATCCATAAAAACAACAACAAAAAACAGGATGAATGAATATGATATGGTAGAATAAGCACGACTTCTTTTAAACTTATGCCAAATCCTTTCACATAAGGTAAAAACCAAAACCAAGCAAAAACA
Organism: Stramonita haemastoma; assembly: GCA_030674155.1. Taxonomy (NCBI): domain Eukaryota; kingdom Metazoa; phylum Mollusca; class Gastropoda; order Neogastropoda; family Muricidae; genus Stramonita; species Stramonita haemastoma. The sequence continues at coordinate 61,166,790 of CM060320.1, read as the reverse complement.
AAAGAATGCAAAAAAATGGGAAGAATACAAATTAACAAATGGGTGAATTAAAGTATTTATAAGCGAAGAAATGAAGAAAGAATGGAAACAGATTACATAAAGAAAAATTATCACCAAAAGAAAAATAAAGTGCTTGACTGAAATGAACCGCAAAAAAACACAACAAAGAATGCATGCATTTGAAAATGGAGTAAAACTGCAGCCTCCCCACCAAAAAAATAACTCCCAACAAAATCTGCCAAAACGAAAAAAAAACACATCAGAAACAATAAAGAAAGAAAAAGAGGAAGGATCAGACGAAGAAGAAAGAAAGAAAGAAAGCTAGCAGACAAGTAAACATCACACACACACACACACATACACACACATACACACACATACACACACACACACACACACACACACACACACACACACACACACACACACACACACACACACACACACACACACACACACACGCACACACACATACACACACACATACACACACATACACATACATACACACATACACACACATACATACACATACACACACGCGCACGCACGCACGCATACACACACACAAACGCACACACACATTTATATATATATAATTATATATATATAATTATATAAATAATTATATATATATATCTATATCTATATCTAAATCTATTTATATATATACATACATATGTGTGTGTGCGCGTGCGCGCGCGTGTGTGTGTATGTATGTGTATGTGTGTGTTCAGCTCTATCCATCAGAAAGAAGTATCGATATGTAAAACAAAAAAACAACAACCGAAAATAAACCGGAATTGCCTGTCAAAACATCCCCAAACTTTTCAACTACAAGAAAGAAGATAAACAAAATCCACACACAAAAACACACACACACACACACACAAACACACTGGATAAACTGGACAGGAACAAGAAGTTCTGATCAAACAAGCGGTACAAGTTGTATAAAAAGTATTGGCAAAGAATAATGGAAACAAGAAAAATATCCAAGAATATTTTCAGACAAGAATAAATGGGTCATAAAAGAAAAGTGCGGCAAAGCAATAAAAAATAGGAAACATGATATACATGAAGGAGAAGGAGTAGAAGGGAGAGGGAGAGGCAAAGAAAGCAGGAGGAAGAAGAAGAAAAAAAAGAGAAGGAGAAGAATGGATAGTGCCTTAATTTACAGGCTGGAATGTCGTGGGTAAGGATCTCATAGATTTACGGTGATTTTTTTGTACTCTGCATTTATTTGTTTATTTGTTTATTTATAAATTATTTCTTCCTTTATATTGAGGATAATGGAATAAGCACTCATGTGCATTTTTTTACAACCAGTCCACATGTCTATGTAGTTTTATGAATTTTTGTCGTCCCTTTCCACCGGCACATATGGCCAACCCTTCTGAAAAGCGGAATGGGTTTTAACAAGTGCACAAAATGTTCTGCGTGCTTTCGCACACGGGACATGGTTTGTAGTCTCATCCGAAAGACTTTTGTAGAGAGTGGAGTCAGCACTGGTGTTAACTCCAAGGGGAAAATGGGAATCGAACTGGGGTCGTCAAATTGCCAAATTGCCAGTGTGTGCGTGTGTGTGTGTGTGTGTGTGTGTGTGTGTGTGTGTGTGTGTGTGTGTGTGTGTGTGTGTGTGTGTGTGTGTGTGTGTGTGTGTGTGTGTGTGTTTGTGTGTGTGTGTGTGTGTGTGTGTGTGTGTGTGTGTGTGTCTGTGTGTGTGTGTGTGTGTGTGTGTGTGTGTGTGTGGTGTGTGTGTGTGTGTGTGTGTGTGTATGCGTGTGTGTTCAGCTCTCTCCATCAGAAAGAAGTATCGATATGTAAAAAAACAAAAACAAAACGAAAATAAATCGGAATTGCCTGTCAAAACATCCCCAAACTTTTCAAAAACAAGAAACAAGATAAACAAAATCCACACACACACAAACAACCACACACACAAACACACCAGATAAACTGGACAGGAACAAGAAGTCCTGATCAAACAAGCGGTACAAGTTGTATAAAAAGTATGGACAAAGAATAAAATGGAAACAAGAAAAACATCCAAGAATATTTTCAGACAAGAATAAAAGGGTCATAAAAGAAAAGTGCAGTAAAGCAATAAAAATAGGAAAAATGATAATTATACATGAAGGAGAAGGAGTAGAAGGGAGAGGAAGAGGCAAAGATAGAATGAGGAAAAAGAAGAAGAAAAAGAGAAGGTGAATGAGAAGAATGGCTAATGTCTTAGGTTTTCGGGTGGAAGGTTGTGGGTAGGAATCTCATCCTTCACGGTGATTTGGGGGCTATGTAGAGCTCCTATTTGTTTATTTATTTATTTATTTATTTATTCATCTATTATTTCTTCTTTTTTTCTTGAGGATGATGGAATAAACACTCATATGCTTTTTTATTTTTTTTATTACATCCAATCCCAGTGTGTATGCAGTTTTGTAAATTTTGTCATCTATTCCCAGGAAGGAAGGTGGCAGGATGGTTAAGACATTCACTTGCCAACAAGTAAACCGTGAGGCTCTGGGTTCGTACCCAGCCTCACCCTTTCTTCCAAGTTTGACAAAAAAATCGAACTGAATGTCAAAGTTTTCTGATGAGACTAAAAACCAAGGCCCCATGTGTGAGGTGTGTGAGTCCCAGTGTGTGAAGGAACCCAGGCAGAAAACAAAAAAATCCTAAAAACACAAACACTAAAAACCTCCCCCTTTTTCCCTCCCACCATCCACATCAAAACTACCAACAAAACAGAATCAAACTCTGCTTCAGCAAAGAAAGAACAAAGATAAACGAAAAAAAAAAAAACGAAACAAAAAACTTGTGAGAAAGACAACTTGCTAGAGTGTCTTCAGGGGGCCACTGATAGGTCAGGTCCCCTGAGTCCTGGCTGTTTTCCCCAAGGGGCTGCATGCCGGCCCATTGATTATATGTCACACTGTCACCAGCCCTGCTTGAACAGGTTACGTGCTGTACGTGCCCTGTCTCTCTCTGGTCTTTCTCTCTCTTCTGTCCTGTACTTATGTAGAGCACAGAGAGAGAGGGGGATGGGGGGAGGGGGAGGAGAGGGAGAGAGAGAGAGAGAGAGAGAGAGAGAGAGAGAGAGAGAGAGAGAGAGAGAGAGAGAGAGAGAGAGAGAGAGAGAGAGACAGACAGACAGACAGACAGACAGACAGACAGACAGACAGACAGACAGACAGACAGACAGGACAGACAGAAGAGAGAGAGAGAGAGAGAGAGAGAGAGAGAGAGAGAGAGAGAGAGAGAGAGAGAGAGAGAGAGAGAGAGAGAGAGAGAGAGAGAGAGAGAGAGAGAGATTGGGGGTGCAGACAGCATAGATTGCATGCATGTACCTTACTCGATTTGTATCTTCCTGTGGTTAGTCTTTCAGGGTTGTTTTTGGGGTGGATTTTTTTTTGTTCCTTGGCTAGAGCTTCTATAGGTTCACCAATAGTGGGATTTTGTCTATGGGAGGATTAGCTTGTCATTAAAATAGCCCCATTCTAACTTCTGAATTTATTTCTAAACATGACATCAGTTTGCATGACTGTGTTGTGTTCTGTACATTTTGTTAGCCATACCTACTGGCCCGAAATATACTACTCTTTAAGAATATCTCGCACAGGCCCGTTAAAACCTGTTCCGCTTTTTGAAAGAGTAGGCCATTGTTTGCCGTTGGGAACAGAAGACAACATTGACAAAACTGCATACACACGGGGACTGGATGTAACAAAGCATACAAAGGCTTATTCTATTATCCTTGATATAAAAGAATAAATAGACAGATGAATAAATGAATAAATAAATAAATAAATAAATAAATAAATAAATAAATAAATTAATTAACAAATAAAATCTTTTGAGCGGTGTTACAGGTTTTAATGTGCACAAGTTTTTCTGCGTGAGTGCGGTTTCGGACAGGGGCCCTAACTTTATAGAGTCATCAGAAGGACTTTGGGGGGGTAATGAAATTGGTACTATATGTTTCTTCCAAGTGGAAAGTCCCTAAAATAGGCATCTCAGTGGTTGTTTGAACCCGAGCCGTCAGATTGCAATCTCAACACTCTAACCACTAGGCTATCCCGCTTTCCCCCATTTTAAGCTTCAAACAGAAAAAAAAAAATCATAGTTAGGGATATAATTATGTTCAGTGTAGTGTGATGCTATGATTAGCTTATTTTTCTTTCTAACAGAGAATATAAAAGTAGAGAGGTTCAATCTAATCTATCTATCTATCTATCTATCTATCTATCTATCTATCTATCTATCTATCTATCTATCTATCTATCTATCTATCTATCTATCTATCTATCTATCTATCTATCTCTCTCTCTCTCTCTATATATATATATATATGTGTGTGTGTGTGTATGTATGTGTTTGTGCGTGTGTGCGCGCGCGTGTGTGTGTGTGTTCGTGCGTGTGTGTGTGTGCGCGCGGCGTGTGTGTGTGTGTACGCGCGCAAAACGCGCGTGTGTGTATGTATGCTTTCTGTATGCAAGTCCCCTTTCTAAAAAAAACAATAACTAAAGCACTCAAAAGTTTACGAAAAGTGGGCTATGAAACAAAGTACACAAAAACGCAAACTGGCTTTCATGTCAATCCCATCAAGAGAACAAGAACATCCTCTTTTCGTGTCAGCTTATGGACAGCGGACAAGTTTTCACTCAATGACAGAATTTTGCCAGAGACAAAACTTCTTCCCAGTGACAATGGGACTTAGGAGTGTTCTTACAAGCACAAGGGACCTATGATCAATGTCTTACTTTTCAGGTTCCCTTAACTTCTAGATTTAATCTTGTTTGGCTTTTGTTTCTCTCCTTCAATGGCTTCAGCGGCTGTGGGCCTAAAGCTATAAACATGTAATAGTAATACTACTAGCTCTGAGGCCACAGGTAGCTAGTTCGAATCTCGATATCATATGGCGAATTGTATCAAATTCTAAACCAATGTAGAGAGTTAAAGAGTAGTTCTGAATGTTGACAGATTCTAAAACAAGCAAAAGCATATTACCTGAACTTGAAACAGCAACAAAAGTTCTAGCTATAATAATGAAAGGAAACTAGGATAATTATATTACAGGCCTTCTATATTTTGTGTGCCTGTCTGTCTGGCTGGCTGGCTGGCTGGTTGTTTGACTGGCTGTCTCTTGTTGTCTCTGTCTCTCCCTGTTTCTCTCTCTCTCTCTGTCTCTCCCTGTTTCTCCCTCTCTCTTTCTCTCTCAATTTGAATGTGTTGGGGTGGTTTTTATTTTAATTCAATTTTATTTTGTTTTGTTTTAGTTTTGCTTTATTTTGTTTTGCTTTGTTCTCTCTCTCTCTCTCTCTCTCTCTCTCTCTCTCTCTCTCTCTCTCTCTCTCTCTCTCTCTCTCTCTCTCTCTCTCCTCTCTCTCTCTCTCTCTCTCTCTGTCCCTCTCTCTCTCTCTCTCTCTCTCTCTCTCTCTCTCTCTCTCTCTCTCTCTCTGTCCCTCTCTCTTTCTTCTCAATTACACCGTTAGGCCTTTTTCAGGGCAATTTAATTCGGTTTTTTTGGTCTCTCTGTGTGTTTCTTTCCTACAATTCTCATGTCCCCATTAGTGAGGCGCTGGCTGTATCGTGTGTCGGGCCGATTCCTGCTGCTTTCGCTTCATTTCTCCTCCTTTTGTTGTTCATAACCCCAAACATAATATGTCATTATCGCAGTCCCTGTGCACTTTTCTACTCCTTGTTCTTCTTCTTCTTCTTCTTCTTCTTCTTCTTCTTCTTCTTCTTCTTCTTCTCCTTCTTCTTCTTCTTCTTTTCTTTCTCTGTTTGTCTGTTCATCTGTTTGTCTGTGTCTTTCTGTATGTTTGACTGACTGTCTGTCTGACTGTCTGTCTGTCTGTCTTTCTGTCTGTCTGTCTGTCTGTCTGTCTGTCTGTCTGTCTGTCTCTCTCTCTCTCTCTGTATTTCACTCTGCGTTTTTGTACCTCTGTCTCTGTCTTTGTCTCTTTCTCTCACTCTCTCTCTCTCTCACACACACACACACACGCACACACGCATACACACACACACACACACACACACACACACAAACACACACACACACACAAACACACGCACACACACAAACACACAGACATACACACACACTCTCTTTCTCAATTGTTTTTATTTCTTTTATTTTGTTCTTTTGTTACCCCCCCTCCTTCTGACTCCCTCCCCTCTCTCTCCTCTCTCTCTCTCTCTCTCTCTTTTCTCTCTCTCTCTCTCTCTCTCTCTCTCTCTCTCTCTCTCTCTCTCTCTCTCTCTCTCTTCTTTGATGATGATGATGATGATGATGATGATGATGATGATGATGACGACGACGACGACGACGAATGCAGATATTAGATATCCTCGTCAAAAAAATCCCATCAAAAATTGCGAACTTAAACTATGTGTATACATTACAAACCCAAACGTGATACTTTAATCAGTTTTTTTGCAAATTACGCTTTTTCACTTTTTTAAAATTCTGAGCCTTCTTCATCATATTAAATCCACACCTTTCATTTTCTTGTTAGCTTTCAATGATATTTATTTTTATCTGGTTTTTTCAATGGCTAGACATAAAAGAAAAACAAATTTACGGAAAAAGAAAACCAAATACCAACAAAGTTTTGCAAAGCAGACATATACCAAGGCCAGAAGGATTATTGTGTTTCTATTTCTGTTAGCCTTGCTCCCGTTTTTATTTATTTGGTGGTTATTAGTGTTGTTTTTGTTTTGTTTATTTGTTGAGGGGAGGGGGGTAGCGGTTTAGGTCTGCGTTAAGTTTGCTTTTGTTGTGTTATTTTTAGGGGAAAAAATCATCAAAAGAAGCCCACACTATTTTTAATCTGAAAAAAAATGTATACGGACGGAACAAGAAAATAAAGCTAATTTTAAACTTTGGTAAAAAAAAAAATGACTACACGAAGAATGAGATCATGAGGCAAAGTTGCGTCAGATATATTTTTGGGGGGGTTATACTACTATGAGATTTGCAGATAAAGAGAGAAGGCAGACACAGTAATTTGAAAACTTTTTTGCAAACTGTGGTGTGTGGTTGGTGGACTAAATTGTAATTGTTACCGTTCTATAAAGGCATCGCTGCATGTTCGGTTTGCTCCTTAGCACTGTTTTTTTTTCTCTCGTTCAGTTATTTCTGAAGTTCTGTCTTTTTTGTCTTTCTTCTTCTTGTCTGTCTTCCTGTTAGTCTAATTGTGAGTCGGCCCATCTATCAACGTTTTTTTTTTCTGTCTTTTTATTCTGTTCTGTTTTGTTCTCTTCTCTTCTGTATGTCTATCTATCAGTCTACTTGTCTGTCTGCCTGTCTGTCAGTTTATCTGTCTCTGTCCGCCAACAATTTGATTTGTTTGTTGTTGTTGTTGTTGTTGTTATTATTATTATTATTATTATAGAATTGGTTTGATATTAATTTGGTATATGTATGTAGATTCCGTGCTGTCTCAAATTTGTATAATTGTAGTACTGTATTTAAATGCAGAGGCTGGGTGAAAAGTTGTATTTGTAGCTCAATCTTTCGGATGAGACTGTGAACCGAGGCCCCGTGCGTGAACGCACGCAGAACATCTTGCGCACACGTTAATCCTGTTCCGCTTTCAGTAAGAGTAGGCCATGGTGTGCCGGTGGGAACAGATGACATTTACAAAACTGCATACACTCGGGGACCTGATGTAAAAAAGCACAAGAGTGCTTATTCCATTATCCTCGATATATAAGAATAAAATAAAATAAAGAATTGTCCATTTTTTGACATCTTTGTCTTCCTCTACTTCTCTTTCTTTTTATTCTCACTGTCAGATTCGAAAGAGGAGACAATCAGGCATATGTCTCAGTATAATCATGGCCAATAAATGACAATATTTTTTTTTAGAATTTTGGGATTCTTTCAATAGTTTGTTCTGGACTCTTTGTAAAATGAGAACTTGTTTGTTTTGGCTTCATGTTTCGCCAACTTTATGGTCTGGTCATGTTACTATAGGTCGACATTATCAAGGTCTCTGTCTTTCTCTCTGCCTCTTTGTCAAACATATGTTTCAGCTTCGTAGACAACAACCGGGAATGGTAATTACTCTAAGGAATTTTACTCTAGGAATAAGATAAGAAAGGTACATTATTGCGAATATGCAATCATTACTTATCTTATTCCTAGATTAAAATTCCGTCGGATGAGACTATGAACTGAGGCCCCATGTGCAAACACATGCACAACATCTGGTGCACACATGAAAAACCTGTTTCGCCTATGGGGAGAGCAGGCCATTGTGTGCCGGTAGGAGAGGATGACAACAAAAATTAAAAAAAAAAACCAGCATACAAACAGGTGTCGTGTTAAGACACCACCCCTGAGGAAAAATCGGGGAGTTGGAGTCCCCAGGACGATTCAGGGCTGTATCGGGCAACGTTCTGGCAGCTCCTGCGACGGCACTGGAACCATTCATATCGGCAACTGCCTTTCCAATGGATCATTCCAGCGACGTGGAGAGGGGGGTGGGGGTCTGCTGCATGGGTAGCAGCTTACCCTCCATACCTACTTACCCATGCTTTGTGCATGAAAGCCTAGAGCATAAGTCCATTGTCTTTGGAAGCTGACAGATGCATACAAGGCTAAAATGACATTTCTCTAAATGTTAAAATGTTCATCATCATTATGGAGATAGATGTTGCTTGAGATAATCTTTTTCTGGCTTCTGGATCACTTTTAACCTTTACATTGACCAACTGTCCGAGAAACAGGTATATTCTAATACAAAACTATACATCTAATTCTACATGACTGCACATTACATTTCTGCACAACTTCACATTAAATTTGTGCACAACTTTTAGGGATCTAGCCCCTGCTTCAATAGAATAATCCACCTGCTTTATTATTTTTTCTTTCACATAAAACAGGCATACTTCATTTGCAAAGATCTCTTGATAAAACATCTGTATGAAATTAATCAAAATCTGATTGAGCAAACCTGCGCTAAATTGAGAAAGAGGAAGTCATGAAGGTTCGTGTTTATTCCTGTCAATCCAGAAAGCAATTTATGAAGAAGACCTACTCAAAACAAAACCCACGCTATGTTCTATCCACGACAATATTATGAAATGGGATTTGAATGAAACCTTTTCATGAAACCTTTTCATGAAACCAATATCCGGAAATGATTTCCTAAAGGCATATTGGTATCAGATTGACGATATAAGATCAGCAGACGAACGTTGCAGGTGAACGAACGAGGCCATTTTGGGACCGTATTGCGTCGGTGGACACAAAACTGAATTGAATGGCTATGACGCTTTCACGCACTTCCGCCTGTTTGTTTATTTGTTGTGTATTTTGAGTACAACTGGATGTGTGTGTGTGTGTGTGTGTGTGTGTGTGTGTGTGTGTGTGTGTGTGTGTGTGTGTGTGTGTGTGTGTGTGTGTGTGTATGTGTGTGTGTGTGTGTGTGTGTTATACACACACATATATATATATATATATATATATATATATATATATATATATATATATATATATATATATATATATATATATATATATATATTATATATGTGTGTGTGTGTGATGTGTGTCTGTGTGTGTGTCTGTGTCCCTGTGTGTGTGTGTGTGTGTGTGTGTGTGTGTGTGTGTGTGTGTGTGTGTGTGTGTGTGTGTGTGTGTGTGTGTCCATGTGTGTGTGTCCATGTGTGTGTATGTGTGTGTAAAAACAGCCACCTGAAGGTTATGATGATAGCTGAAGCTCAAAATAGAAGCAATGCATGGGAGACAAACACGACAATGACATAAACAGGTAGTTCCTTTCTCCTGCGTCATAAAATCTTTAATGTCTACACACACAAGCAGGCAAGCACGCGGCAGGTAGTCAGACATGCACGCACATCAACACACACACAGACACACAAACACACACACACACACACACGAAAAGATACACACACACACACACACACACACACACACACACACACACACACACACACACACATATGAAAAGATACACACACACACGAAAAGATACACACACACACACACGAAAAGATACACACACACGAAAAGATACACACACAGACACGAAAAGACACACACACACACACACACACACACACACACACACACACACACACACACACACACACACACACACACACACTAGTGGCAAGCATATACACACACACATGCATGCACACAGGTGTTGTTGAAAAACTGATCTGTGTTTCTTAAAAGAATTCCGTGTCGAAATTTCATTCTCTCTAGCAATTCATTTCTGTGCAGAGCTGCCAGTGCCTGGCCCTTTTGTTTAAAAGCACATGCAGAATACGAATCATGGGCATTAAAGATGCTATTACACACGCTTGCTGGTCATTGGTTTCAGCAATCTCAAATCACTTAGAACCAAAAATGAAAAGAAAAACGGTGGGCTAACTGGTCAAACTTCTGTGAGGCAGATTAAAAAAAAAAGATTTAAAACTGTTTACACATTCCGTGAAAAACTAATACGTGTAATATGTATATATTCACAAAATGAGCCAAAAGGCATCACTACTATAAGGTGTTTCAGTTCCCCGTTATCCTTCATATTATTTGTAACACTCTCTCCCCCGCCTTACAGCCTAACATTGCGCTGGCAATTTGACGACCCAGGTTCGAGTCCGGTCGAGGAGATTTTTCTCCTGGAGTTAACATCAGTGCTGACTCCACTCTCCCCAAAAGTTCTTCGGATGAGACTTTAAACCGAGGCCGTGGGTGAATGCACCCAGAACATATTGCACACACGTTAAATCCTGTTCTGCTTTTCGTAAGAGTAGGGCATCGTGTGCCGTTGGGAACAGATGACATTTACAAAACTGCATACACACGAGTACTGGATGTAAAAAAGCACACGAGAGCTTATTCCATTATCCTTGATATAAAAGAATAAATAAATCAATCAGTCCATGAATTACATCCTACCTGCGTCCTTAGCATCCTTTTCCTGTTTACTGTTTACAAGAAACAAACTACAATCACAAACACTTTTGTTGTAAACAGCCAAAAAATCAATCATAACCCATGTTTGCCAAAACAAAAGCAAGTCTGTACACACAGAGGCCAGAAGAAATTCAAGTTGTTTTGTTCCTATTTCCGTCAGTTAAGAATAAACTGTTTGCACATGGAGGTACTCTTCAAAACAAGCCTGCGTCATTGTCTTCTAACAGAATTAGAAATTAAATAAGGAAAGACATGCTTTCGTCATGCTGGGAATAAGAGGATATTATGAATTCTGAGCACAACCTTTCATGAAATTTAAACACAATATTCTAAAGATGAAGGGCTAAGGGGAGGAAATCGCAATGCTCACAGCACACATGCACACACATATGCGATCACACACAGACAACACACAGACAACACACACACACACACCACACACACAAACATGCACACACACACACACACACAAACACACACAGGCACACACGCACACATGCATTCATGCACACACGCACATACACAAACACACTCAGGCAAGCACACACCCATGCCCTTTCCCTTTGTTTAAAAATGCAAACACAAGACCAACTATTCCTGTTAAAATTCCTAATACATTTAACGTCTGTTGATGGGTTTGAACAATCCAAATCACCCACCCAGAGAAAAGAACATGAGATTAACTGATCAAACATCTGTGAATCGAAATTGTTACAAAATGCTTTGAAGAGTATTTGAATGTTTTCTACACATTGTTAGAAGACTAACATGGAAACTTCTTATTTTTAACACTGCCACCCTTCCACACCCGACCCCAACCCTTTATCTGCATCAATAGCATCCTTTTCCTGTTTACTGTTTACAAGAAACAAACTACAATCACAAACACTTTTGTTGTAAACAGCCAAAAAATCAATCATAACCCATGTTTGCCAAAACAAAAGCAAGTCTGCACACACAGAGGCCAGAAGAAATTCAAGTTGTTTTGTTCCTATTTCCGTCAGTTAAGAATAAACTGTTTGCTCATGGAGGTACTCTTCAAAATAAGCCTACGTCATTGTCTTCTAACAGAATTAGAAATTAAATAGGGAAGACATGCTTTTGTCATGCTGGGAAAAAGAGGATATTATGAATTCTGAGCACAAAACTTGTCATTAAATTAACAACGCAATATGTGTACATGAAGAAAACACAGTATGTAAGTGGGCAATATTCGGACTATTTTCTTTGTCCAGTATGTAACGAAATTGCTACATTGTTGCATGTGTGTTGTATGTGTATGTGTATGTGTGTATGTCCATGTGTGTGTTTGCTTGTTTGTTTCTTTGTAAATGTACTTTTTTAGGTGTGTGTTAAATTTTAAAGGCTGCTCGATGACATCATTTTTTAAAAAGTAACAACATGGGCGTGATTGCGTGCATACGCACACATACAGACACACAGGAGAAACAAAAGCTCAAACACACGCGTGCCGCGCGCGCGCGCGCACACACACACACACACACACACACACACACACACACACACACACACACACACACACACACACACACACGTACACACACACATACATACACACATACACACACACACACTTACACATGTGCGTTCGCACGCGTACCATGCGCGAGTATAAACAATATCGATTAAGATAACTAGAGACTCGACCTTTGCAAACTGAACCAGGAAAGTACCACTCTCCTACAGAGACAATTACTTTCATCTCATAAAGCTGGAACACACAAAGGATGCAGAGAACTGTGATCTTTCTGTGTTGAGGGAGATGATACACTCTTTTTACGGAGAAAATTTTGCTTAGAGAGATTATCCGTGACAATCCAACTCAATTCAATCCAGTTCATTCTATTCTGATTCAATCCAAGCCATTAACAACTATATGTATGACTACAAAATATTTTAGTGTTAGTATTTCTTTCTTTATTTTCTTGAATATGTTCGGGTTTGTTTTTTTTCACTTATGCCGAATCTACAATTTAACGTTACACCATATTTTTTTTTATATATTATACATTCATTTTACTTGTCTAACAGCATAACTGAATCTATTTGCATTTGCGCCTTTTTATTTCTCAAGCATTACAATCTTTAGTGAGCGTTGAGATTCTTGAAAGAGATGAAGGCATTGGCAGGTCTGTTCATTACCTGACCTAGAAAATTATAGAAATCTCTCATCCTAAAGCGCCAGACTCATTCAAGATTTGGACCTACGGTCCCCACATAAGCTATTTGGGGGCATATTCTTCATTCTGTTCGACTCTTGAATTATTGTGATATCATAAGTACCTCGGGATACAGTCATCCATACTCTGCTTTCAGAGTGTTTCTTTCTCCGGCACTGGAGAGCATGGCTGCTATTCCAAGATAGTGTGATGAATGAAAGCATCTCGACATGACATTCTCAAAGCATGACAACGTTTTACCTGAGTGTATTGCTGATTATTAAGAACTGGCAGGATTTTTTACTTGGGCTAAATAATCTTATTGTTCGAAGTCAAAAGATTTAGATCTAGGAAGCATCTAATGCTGCTCGACTCAAAGCCAGTCCTCTCTCTGATGTTGTCTTTCCATCGCTTTCTCTGTATTTTTTAAAAATTCCATTCTTACGCTAGAGCTCTGACGTTCATCGATGGTGATAGTTTTTGCGTATGCGACCGTATTTTTTCCGATCATTTAGGTAGCCATAATACGGCTTCGTGAATAGTTTTCTCTGCCTGAGAGGAACGGCATAGCTACTACAGAAAGCTATGAACTGTGGAGAGGGGAAGAATCTGGTTGAAAAATTTTCAGTGCTGTCACAAACGGTCAACCAGACTACTGGATAGGTGCAAATAAAGGTCGAAAAAAAACCCGTCTGATGGATTTTCGTTGCAAATTCCTACAATCTCCCAGATCTTGCTAAAGTACAGCTATCTTAGTTCTTTAGTGTGCACGCAAACGGTCAACCATGCGCGTTAAAGATTCCGTAATTCAGCTTTCTGTAGTGTTGCTGAAACGTAAACATACCTAGCATGCATTAAGGGCTCCGCCAGCACACTGGGTTCTGCAAGTGGCCAAACCACAACCCAAGTTCTTTATTTCTAGACAGCTGTGGTGTAATTTCATGGGTGGCGCTGCACTTGTGGCGACGTGCTCTCCCGGGGAGAGCAGCCCAAAGTTCACGCAGAGAAATCTGCTGTAACACAAAGTGGTATAAATAAAATAAATAAATAAATTGTATGAAATATTCGCTCACTTTGACATTTCCATGAGAAGCCTGCAAAAAAAAAATACTGGCATAGAATTCGTTTTTTAAAAATACCTTGTGATAAAACACATACGCAATCTGTGAAAAAATAAAACAACAAAATCCTCTTGAAAACGTACACGCGCACGCACTACAAAAAAAGCGCGCAAATCTACGAGTCCACACTCTGAATCTTACGCATTCATTCATCTCTCCTGAGAAAATCTGGTTCCTTCTACGTCTATGTGCGCATGCGTGTGTGAGAGCGTGTGTGTGCATAAGAGGATATACTCCTGATACGTTTTATTGATTTTGCGCGTCCGTGCTTGTGTGTGTATGTAAACCTAAGGGGGGTGGGGGTGGGGGGGTTAAGGAGGGGGGAGGGGGGAATCTGTAAGCTTAACAACTAAAGGCTTTGACCAGAAGAAAAAACAAAAATCTGTGTAAGTGCACCTGGAGAGAGAGATGAGAGAGTGAGAGAGAGAGAGAGTGAGAGAGAGAGAGAGAGAGAGAGAGGAGGGAGAGAGAGAGAGAGAGAGAGAGAGAGGAGGATGAGAGAGAGAGAGAGAGGAGAGAGGAGAGAGAGAGAGAGAGAGAATTGTGAATGAATCTATTTTTACCTGAGAGAGAGAGAGAAACGAAAACAAAATGCAAAATAAAGTGGACAAAAGGTACAAGCCGCCCACGACTGGGAAAAGGTAGTGTTCGTTCACCGCTTATCGTTTGTAAACGACTTGGAGGTGAATTTTCTTTTTTTGTTTGTTTCATTTTATTATTTTTTTCTGGGCTGCTTTTGAGAAAATTTCTTTCGTGTTTTGCGCAACACACATCTGAACTTACAAATTGCCTGCTGTGTGTCTGTGTAAGGCCACTCTGGCTAGGTATTTATGTTGAAACTAGGGTCAGTTTTGGAATTGCGAAACATCCTGTATGTGTGTGTATATGTATGCATGTATGTATGTATGTAGTCTGCTGCTAGCTTTGCTTGTCCTTTCATGTTTGTTCTACTTTTATTTCTTTTTTTTTTTAAAAATGTTATATTGTATTTTCTAGGGTTTTGATTTATTTAGTTGGTTTGTGTGTCAATGCTTTTGAGAGAGACGACTCCTCTCCCTCCCCCTCTCCTCCCTCTCCCCCCTACTACCTTTCTCTTTATTTTATCTTTTATTTTCTAGAACTACTTACCTGTAGATGAGTTTTTGTCTTGTCACCTGAGGTTGTTATCGTGAATATGATCGTCGCTTCCTTTGTGCCGGCATTTTGATTAACTTGCGTAATATGGCTACATCCTTCTCCTTCTCCCCCCTCCAACCCCCCCCCCCCCACTCTCTCTCTTTCTCCAAAAATGTATATATAAAAATGATGACTACAACTTCAATAAAATTTGATACACATTGCAAAACAGATTAGGTTGTTGTTGGTATTTTTTTGTTTTTACAAACTGGTTCTTATTTCATAAATTGCAGAACACGCACACTTATAAAGCCTTCAGGAAAGAAGAAAGAAAGGAAGGAAGGAAGGAAGGAAGGAAGGAAAGAAGGAAGGTGGCAGAAAAGTTCAGATGTTCACCTGCCTGACACGTAAGCCGTGAGGTTCTGGGTTCCATTCCCAGCATTTTGCCTTTTCTTTCCAGTTTGACAAGAGCATTTGCTGAGACTGTTTTCATCCATTTCAAAGCTAGTGCCATAAACAGATCTGTCCTCTCCTTTAAAAGGGGGCAGGATAGCCTAGTGGTTAGAACATTGTGCTGGCAATCTGACGACCCAGGTTTTGAATCTCGTTCAAGAGGAATTTTTCTTCTGAAGTTAACATCAGTACCGACTCCACTCTCCTCAAAAGTACTTCGGATGAGACTGTAAACCGAGGCGCCGTGTGCGAACGCACGCAGAACATCTTACGCACACGCTAATACCTGTTCTGCTTTTCGAAAGAGTAGGCCATTGTGGGAACAGATGACAAAATTGACAAAAATGCATACACACAGAACTGGATGTACAAAAAGCACGTGGGCGCTCATTCCATTATCTTCGAAATAAAAGAATAAGAATAATCTTTCGCACACGTTAAATCCTGTTCAATTTTTCGAAAGAGTAGGCCATCGTGTATTTGTGGAAACAGATGGAAAAATTTTACAAAACTTCACACACGCAGGGACTAGATGTAAAAAAAAAGCACGCGAGTGCTTATTCCTTTATCCACGATATAAAAGAATGAATAAGATTAAAGTAATGAAATGAAAAAAATGAGAAAAAAACACCTTGCAGTCGGAACATGGATGATTATGGTGACAAGATATTCAAACACAGGCAGACTGCAAACTTCACACCCAGTATGTGTTCTTCTTCTTTTTCTGTCCCGTAGTCTGTTTAGACCGTGGGGGCGCCACGGAAGACCTCGTAACCAGCTCTCTCCATTTCGCTGTCCTCGACCTTTCTCAGGGTGTCACTCAGCCTGAGGCCCGTCCACTCTCGGGATGTTGTCCTCCCATCTCTTTCTCTGCCTGCCTCTCCTTCTCCCGCCTTGCACGGTTCCCTGCAGAATCGTCTTGGCAAGCCCTGTTGATCTTGCGACGTGCCCATTACCACTTCAGTTTGCGTACTAAAGGACTAACAGATTCCATTTCTCAGGTGAGATGAGATGAGGAGTCGGATTGCGTAGTCTGGGTGACTGCCTGGAGACTAGCTGATGAGGGAAGCGCAAATGAACAGCAATAATAGATATTTTTTGTTTAAATCTTATTTCATATTTCAACGCATGTGACAGCACTGTGCTATCGTTTCCCCTTTATACACGTAGATTCTCGTTCTTCAGGCCAATTATGCACGTTTAAGATTCAATAGGTGTTGTTGTTACCTTTTGGTAGGTTACAACGAAACTTGAACGTAGTCTGTATATAGTAGTCTAAACATTAGTATTTCTGATCATAGGTATGATTCAATTGGACGTAAATATAGATCTACATTGAATCTTTCCTTTGGATGTACTCGCTGTTTGTCTATCTGTTTGTCTATCTGATTGAGTGTCTG
>CM060320.1:61142830-61149457 GCA_030674155.1 Stramonita haemastoma | reverse complement strand
AAAATAAACTGAAACTAAAGGAAATACAATGATAATGATAATGATAATAAAAACAATAATGTGTGTGCTTATTTAAATCTGCTTGTTTGGGGAAGAATTTGGTTTTGAGGAAGTATTTGTTTAAAAGATGTATTCTAATTTTTCCCTTTAAAAAAATCTTTTGCTGTTCCCTTTATTTCTACCTTTTCCTTACAGCATTTATCTTAGGCCCACTTTGCCTTAGCATGTTTTTCTTTCCGCTGTTCTATTGGTGTTCTTTGTCTTTGTTCTATCTATGTCCCCATACCTTGTTCTTCTTGTATTGTCTACTTTGTTAGAACTTCTGATTTCTTTGTGGTATCATGTCAGTATTGTGTTTCTTAAATGTCTTTTTAAAAAAAAGTCTTGGATTTCTTTCCTTTCCTTTTCTACAAGATATTATTTTAAATTATAGGATTTATCCATCAATAAGTATGGAACAAAGTTAATGTAACAATAAAAACCATAGCAAGCACAGCTACACAAGCTAGTAGCTTAGCATGTGTTTAAGTACACCATCAACATTCCACCAGATTAAAGATTTTGTTAGTTCTTTCTTTCTTTACTTTTACGACATCCAAGTGTTTTGAAAGAACTATATTGAGCAACTATTTTCTTGCTATCACATCCTAGTTTCATTCACAAAATTCCTACTTTACTTACAATCTTCCCTTACCATAAATGTGTGAATGACTAGGAGGAGGAGGTGGGGAGAGCTTCCTTACATAGCCCCATCCATGCTGTATATCGCTTCTGTGGACAGCTCAGCTTTATCTAAACCTGACAGATAACCCGCCCAGGGAACCAGATCTACTTAGGGACCCGGAAATTCAATCTGTACTGTAGCTTCCTGTGCAGTAGACGCACACCAGGGGACAGGAAGAGCACGTGCATCACGCAACCTCTCCTCCAACAGGGCTGGTGACAGTGACATATAATCAATGAGCCTCGTGCTTTTGTCCCTGGGAAACAGCTAAGTCCTGAGGGACGTGACCCATTGTGACCTTCAAAGTCTTACTCTTCTTCTTCTCTTTCTTCTTTGAACATTCAGGCAGCAATTACTGCTGTCTTTGTATGATCAAAACTGTGTTCTACTGCAGTTAAACGCCTGACAGGTCAAGCCCAAAGTTAGATGCATCCTTCTGCATGGGAGAACATTATCTTTTACGGTTTTTCTGGAGAAAAAAAAGGCGGGAAAATAGACCAAGAAGACACAATAAACCAGACAGAAGAAAAGGGACAAGGCAGAAACAAAGAAAAAGAAAAAAAAAAATGTGTGAATTCCTAACACAAAAAAATTTCAGGTGGGGATGCTACTTCTACTGACAGGGCCATTGGCATCTGTAGGGAGGAACCTTTGAAATGAATAAGCGGGATGTGTTCCTGGCTGCTGCTACTTTTTGAGGAAAAGAGGAGAAGAAGTAGCAGCAGATGACAAACCACTTAGCCTCTTCATTGGATCACAGTGGTGAGGTCTCCAGGGTCTTAGCTGTTTCCAGTTGTTGCAGGCACAGTCATTGATTTTATGTCACATTGTTCCTATGACCTCTTCTTTCAGGACGTTAAGTATCCTACGTGCCCTCTCTACTAACAATGAAGAAAGTGTATTTTCCCCTTTTTCTTTTTTATTGGTCTGCTTGCATTTGTTTGTACTGATATAGAATGCTGGATGGAAAATAAAGCATTTGTCTTGATTATTTCATCACCTTCTTAATTATAAAGCCGATTCATTTCAATTCCCTTCAATTCAATCCTCAGTATGTCATCTACATGTACAGCACAGTGCTCAGAAATTTCTGTAAGTACATGTGTTCCCATAACCTATGTACCCATAGGAGAGTGAACTATCAGGGACCTCAGCTTCTCCAGGGACAAGCATTTTGAGGGCAGCGCTCACATCTCCTCTCCCTCATTGCTTTACCTTCCGTGACCCTAAAGAGTGCAAATACCCATTTTACAGCTGGGTGATCTGGGGGACTGTACTGAAGCCAGGGTGAGCAAACTGTCACCTTACCACTTGGTAACCGCACTCAATGCTGCTTAACCTCAGCTTGGGGAAATCGAGTGCTCTGACCACTGAGCTTAACCGTCCCCAGAGACTTCTGGACACTTAAAGGAGGTTCAGTTTCCCTTATTATGGTATTCAAAGGAAGGATACTGAGAGAGACTATGTTCTGCTGACAAGATGAGGTCTTCGGTTATCAGTTTGGTTAAGTTAAAGATCCATTGCTCACAAAGAAAATGATGTTCTGTGTGTGAACAATGTGTCTGTATCATTAAGCTCATACGGGAATAAATATGCGAATACCCCTGCACCAACACAACACGCATATTATCAACATACACACACTCGAGTGCTCACTTGTGTACAAGTAAACACACCTACACACCTACACACACACTGTTACACACACACATACAAACACACACACACACACACACACACACACACACACACACACACACACAACACACACACTGTTCTTTAGATAGATGGCTTGATGAAAAAAAGCAAATCGATGCTTATTCAATGTACCATCTGGAAATAAAATTTTTATTTGATTTGATTTGACCACACACACACACACACACACACACACACACACACACACACACACACACACACACACACACACACACACCACAAACACACACACACACACACATACATGCACACACACACACAGAGCAAAAAAACATACCTTAAACAGGACAAAGCCAAATCTAGAACACCATAACAAGAAAACATTGTCTTACCAACAAAAAAACAAACCAAAATTGCAGCTGTTCCACATGGGTTGATACTGCTCTGTGCCATGAATGGCCAGAAAATAATCAGGAAATTACGATCCATAAAACAACAACAAAAAAAACAGGATGAAAATGTTCTGGTAGAATAAGCACGACTTCTTTTAAACTTATGCCAAATCCTTTCACATAAGGTAAAAACCAAAACCAAGCAAAAACAAAGAATGAAAAAAAATGGGAAGAATACAAATTAACAAATAGGTGAATTAAAGTATTTATAAGGGTAGAAATGAAGAAAGAAAGGAAACAGATTATATAAAGAAAAATTATCACCAAAAGAAAAATAAAATGCTTGACTGAAATCAGGCAAAAAACACAACAAAGAATGCATGCATTTGAAAATGGAGTAAAACTGCAGCCTCCCCACCAAAAAAATAAACCCCAACAAATCTGCCAAAAAAAAAAAACAGAAACAATAAAGAAAGAAAAAGAGGAAGGATCAGACAAAGAAGAAAGAAATAAAGAAAGCTAGCTAACAAGTAAACATCACACACACACACACCACACACACACACACACACACACACACACACACACACACACACACACACACAAGCACACACACATACACACACATACACACACATACACACATACACACACATACACACACATACACACACGCGCACGCACGCACGCATACACACACACAAACGCACACACATTTATATATATATAATTATATATATATATATACATATATATATCTATATCTATCTATATATATACATACATATGTGTGTGTGCGCGTGCGCGCGTGTGTGTGTATGTATGTGTATGTGTGTGTTCAGCTCTATCCATCAGAAAGAAGTATCGATATGTAAAACAAAAAAACAACAACCGCAAATAAATCGGAATTGCCTGTCAAAACATCCCCAAACTTTTCAAACACAAGAAACAAGATAAACAAAATCCACACACAAAAACACACACAAAACAAACACACACACAAACACACCAGATAAACTGGACAGGAACAAGAAGTTTTGATCAAACAAGCGGTACAAGTTGTATAAAAAGTATGGACAAAGAATAATGGAAACAAGAAAAACATCCAAGAATATTTGCAGACAAGAATAAATGGGTCATAAAAGAAAAGTGTAGCAAAGCAATGAAAAAAGAAGTAAAAATGATATACATGAAGGAGAAGGAGTAGAAGGGAGAGGAAGAGGCAAAGATAGAAGGAGGAAGAAGAGGAAGAAAAAGAGAAAGTGTAGGAGAACAATGGCTAATGCCTTAGGTTTTCGGGCCGGAAGGTCGTGGGTACGAATCTCATAGATTTATGGTGATTTTTTCGGACTCTGCATTTATTTATTTATTTGTTTATCTATTTATTATTTCTTCTTTTATATTGACGATAATGGAATAAGCACTCAAGTGCTTTTTTACAACCCATCCGTGTCTATGTAGCTTTATGAATTTTTGTCCTCCATCCCCCACCAGCACACATGGCCAACGCTTCTGAAAAGCGGAATGGGTTTTAACAAGTGCCAAGATGTTCTGCGTGCTTTCGCACACGGGCCTCGGTTTACAGTCTCACCCAAAAGACTTTTGGGGAGACTGGAGTCATCACTGATGTTAACTCCAGGGGAAAAATCACCTCGAATAGGAATCGAACTCCAATTGTCCAGTTGCCAAATTGCCATTGTGTGTGTGTGTGTGTGTGTGTGTGTGTGTGTGTGCGTGCGTGCGTGCGTGCGTGCGTGCGTGCGTGCGTGCGTGCGTGTGTGTGTGTGTCTGTGTGTGTGTGTATGTGTGTGTTCAGCTCTCTCCATCAGAAAGAAGTATCGATATGTAAAAGGAAAACAACAACAACCAAGAATAAATCGGAATTGCCTGTCAAAACATCCCCAAACTTTTCAAAAACAAGAAAGAAGATAAACAAAATCACACACACACACAACACACACACACACACACACACACACACACACACACACACACGCACACACACACACACACCACACACACACCAGATAAACTGGACAGGAACAAGAAGTTCTGATCAAACAAGCGGTACAAGTTGTATAAAAGTATGGACAAAGAATAATGGAAACAAGAAAAACATCCAAGAATATTTTCAGACAGGAATAAAAGGGTCACAAAAGAAAAGTGCAGTAAAGCAATAAAAAAAAAAGTAAAAATGATATAGATGAAGGAGAAAGAGTAGAAGGGAGAGGAGGAGACAAAGATAGAGGGAGAAAGAAGACGATGAAAAAGAGGAGGGGAAGGAGAAGAATGGCTAATGCCTTAGGTTTTCCGGGTGGAAGGTCTTGGGTAGGAATCTCATTGGTTCACGTGGATTTTGAGGCTCTGTAGAGCTCCTATTTATTTATTCATTTATTTATTTATTCATCTATTATTTCTTATTTATTCCTTTTTTTCTTGAGGATAATGGAATAAACACTCATATGCTTTTTTTTTTTTTACATCCAATCCCAGTGTGTATGCAGTTTTGTAAATTTTGTCATCTATTCCCAGGAAGGAAGGTGGCAGGATGGTTAAGACATTCACTTGCCAACAAGTAAACCGTCAGGCTCTGGGTTCGTACCCAGCCTCATCCTTTCTTCCAAGTTTGACACAAAAATCGAACTGAATGTCAAAGTCATTCGGATGAGACTATGAACCAAGGCAAGGCCCCATATGTGAGGTGTGCGAGGCCTCATGTGCGAAAGAGTGAAGGAAGCACGCAGAAAACAAAACTATCCTAAAAACATAAACACTAATACATCCCCCTTTTTCCCATCCCTCCTTCCACATCAAAACTACCAGAAAAACAGACCAAAGTCTGCTTCAGCAAAGAGAAAGACTACAGAAAGAAAAGAGAAATAAAAAACTGGTGAGACAGACAACTTGCTGAGTGTCTTCAGGGGGCCACTGATAGGTCAGGTCCCCTGAGTCCTGGCTGTTTTTCCCAAGGGGCTGCATGCCGGCCCATTGATTATATGTCACACCGTCACCAGCCCTGCTTGTACAGGTTACGTGCTGTACGTGCTCTGTCTATCTGGTCTTTCTCTCTCTTCTGTCCTGTACTTATGTAGAGCAGAGAGAGAGAGATAGGGGGGGGGGAGGAAGGGAGGGAGGGGTAGAGGGAGAGAGAGAGAGAGAGAGAGAGAGAGAGAGAGAGAGAGAGAGGGTGCAGACAGCATAGATTGCATGCATGTACCTTGCTCGATTTGTGTCCTCTTGTGGTTAGTCTTTCAGGGCTGGTTTTTTTACGTTTTGTTCTGTTGGCTAGAGCTTCTATAGGTTCACCAATGGTGGAATTGTGCCTATGGGACAGTCAACCTATTATTTAAATAATCATAATTACAACTTCTGGATTGATATCTAAACATATCATCAGTGTGCATATTATATTTTTCTGAAAATGTTGACACCCATACCTACTGGACTGCAAAAACCTACTCTTTCCAAATATGTTGCTGGTTTTAATGTGTGTATAAGTTGTTCTATGTACGTGCAGTTTGTACACGGGGCCTCAGTTTACAGTGTCATGGGAAAGACTTTGGAGGGGGGGAGTGAATTCGGTACTATATATTAACTCCAAAGAAAAGTCCCCTCCGATAGGCATTTCAGTGGTGGTTTAAACCCATGCTGTCAGATAGCTATTTCAACACTCTAAGCACTAGGCTATCCTCCCTTCCCCTGTTTTAAGCTTAAAACAGAAACAAATTATAGTTGGGGATATCATTATGTTTAGCAAAGTGTGATGTAGTGTTGAGTTTTTTTTCTTTCAAACAGAGAATATGAAAGTACATAGGTTCAATTCAATATCTGTAGTATATATATAACTATATA
>CM060320.1:61130330-61140330 GCA_030674155.1 Stramonita haemastoma | reverse complement strand
TAATCTGAAAAAAAATGTATACGGACGGAACAAGAAAATAAAGCTAATTTTAAACTTTGGCCAAAAACAATTACTACACGAAGAATGAAATCATGAGGCAAAGTTGCGTCAGATGTATTTTTTTGGGGGGGGTTACACTACTATGAGATTTGCAGATAAAGAGAGAAGGCAGACACAGTAATTTGAAAACTTTTTACAGTTTGTGGTGTGTGTTGGTGGACTAAATTGTAATTGTTACCGTTCTATAAAGGCATTGCTGCATGTTCGGTTTGCTCCTTAGCACTGTTTTTTTTCTCTCGTTCAGTTCTTTCTGAAGTTCTGTCTTTTTTGTCTTTTTTCTTCTTGTCTGTCTTCCTGTTAGTCTATTTGTGAGTCGGCCCATCTATCAACGTTTATTTTTTTCTGTCTTTCTATTCTGTTCTGTTTTGTTCTCTTCTCTTCTGTATGTCTATCTATCAGTCTACTTGTCTGTCTGCCTGTCTGTCAATTTATCTGTCTCTGTCCGCCAACAATTTGATTTGTTTGTTGTTGTTGTTGTTGTTGTTGTTATTATTATTATTATTATTATCATTATTATTATTATTATTATTATTATTATTATTATTATTATTATTATTATAGAAATGGTTTGAGATTAATTTGGTATATGTATGTAGATTCCGTGCTGTCTCAAATTTGTATAATTGTAGTACTGTATTTAAATGCAGAGGCTGGGTGAAAAGTTGTATTTGTAGCTCAGTCCTTCGGATGAGACTGTAAACCGAGGCCCCGTGTGTGAACGCACGCAGAACATCTTGCGCACACGTTAATTCCTGTTCCGCTTTTCGTAAGAGTAGGCCATGGTGTGCCGGTGGGAACAGATGACATTTACAAAACTACATACACACGGGGACTGGATAGAAAAAAGCACAAGAGTGCTTATTCCATTATCCTCGATATAAAAGAATAAACTAAAATAAAAATAAACAGCACTTTCGTCATTTGACATCTTTGTCTTCCTCTGCTTCTCTTTCTTTTTATTCTCACTGTCAGACTCGAAAGGGGAGACAATCAGGCATATGCCTCAGTATAATCATGGCCAATAAATGACAATTTTAAAAAAAATTGGGGGATGCTTTCAATAGTTTGTTTTGGAATCTTTGTAAAATGAGAACTTGTTTGTTTGGCCTCATGTTTCGCCAACTTTATGGTCTGGTCATGTTACTATAGGTCTACATTTTCAAGGTCTCTGTCTTTCTCTCTGCTTCTTTGCCAAACATATCTGTTTCAGCTTCGTAGAAAACAACCGGAAATGGTAATTACTCTAAGGAATTTTACTCTAGGAATAAGATAAGAAAGGTACATTATTGCGAATATGCAATTATTACTTATCTTATTCCTAGATTAAAATTCCTTCGGATGAGACTATGAACTGAGGCCCCATGTGCAAACGCGCACACAACATCTGGCGCACACATGAAAAACCTGTTTCGCCTATGGGGAGAGCAGGCCATTGTGTGCCGGTAGGAGAGGATGACAACAAAAATTTAAAAAAAAACCCAGCATACAAACAGGTGTCGTGTTAAGACACCACCCCTGAGGAAAAATCGGGGAGTTGGAGTCCCCAGGACGATTCAGGGCTGTATAGGGCAACGTTCTGGCAGCTCCTGCGACGGCACTGGAACCATTCATATCGGCAACTGCCTTTCCAATGGATCATTCCAGCGACGTGGAGAGGGGGGTGGGGGTCTGCTGCATGGGTAGCAGCTTGCCCTCCATACCTACTTACCCATGCTTTGCGCATGAAAGCCTAGAGCATAAGTCCATTGTCTTTGGAAGCTGACAGATGCATACAAGGCTAAAATGACATTTCTCTAAATGTTAAAATGTTCATCATCATTATGGAGATAGATGTTGCTTGAGATAATCTTTTTCTGCTTTCTGGATCACTTTTAACCTTTACATTGACCAACTGTCCGAGAAACAGGTATATTCTAATACAAAACTATACATCTAACTCTACATGACTGCACATTACATTTCTGCACAACTTCACATTAAATTTGTGCACAACTTTTAGGGATCTAGCCCTGCTTCAATAGAATAATCCACCTGCTTTATCATTTTTTCTTTCACATAAAACAGGCATACTTCATTTGCAAAGATCTCTTGATAAAACATCTGTATGAAATTAATCAAATTTGATTGAGCAAAACCTGCGCTAAATTGGGAAAGAGGAAGTCATGAAGGTTCGTGTTTATTCCTGTCAATCCAGAAAGCAATTTATGAAGTAGACCTACTCAAAACAAAACCCACGCTATGTTCTATCCACGACAATATTATGAAATGGGATTTGAATGAAACCTTTTCATGAAACCTTTTCATGAAACCAATATCCGGAAATGATTTCCTAAAGGCATATTGGTATCAGATTGACGATATAAGATCAGCAGACGAACGTTGCAGGTGAACGAACGAGGCCATTTTGGGACCGTATTGCGTCGGTGGACACAAAACTGAATTGAATGGCTATGACGCTTTCACGCACTTCCGCCTGTTTGTTTATTTGTTTGTGTATTTTGAGTACAACTGGATGTGTGTGTGTGTGTGTGTGTGTGTGTGTGTGTGTGTGTGTGTGTGTGTGTGTGTGTGTGTGTGTGTGTGTGTGTGTGTGTGTGTGTGTGTGATGTGTGTGTGTTATACACACACATATATATATATATATTATATATAATTATATATAATTATATATATATGTGTGTGTGTGTGTAATGTGTGTGTCTGTGTGTGTGTGTGTGTCTGTGTCCCTGTGTGTGTGTGTGTGTGTGTGTGTGTGTGTGTGTGTGTGTGTGTGTGTCCATGTGTGTGTGTCCATGTGTGTGTATGTGTGTGTAAAAACAGCCACCTGAAGGTTATGATGATAGCTGAAGCTCAAAATAGAAGCAATGCATGGGAGACAAACACGACAATGACATAAACAGGTAGTTCCTTTCTCCTGCGTCATAAAATCTTTAATGTCTACACACACAAGCAGGCAAGCACGCGGCAGGTAGTCAGACATGCACGCACATCAACACACACACACAGACACACAAACACACACACACGAAAAGACACACACACACACACACACACACACACACACACACACACACACACACACACACACACACACACATATGAAAAGATACACACACACACGAAAAGATACACACACACACACGAAAAGATACACACATACACGAAAAGATACACACACACATGCACACACACACAACACACAACACACACACACACACACACACACACACACACACACACACACACACACACACACACACACACACACACACACACACACACGTGCGCACGCATATACACGCACACATGCATGCACAACCATGTTTTGTTGAAAAACTGATCTGTGTTTCTTAAAAGAATTCAGTGTCGAAATTTCATTCTTTTTAGCAATTCACTTCTGTGCAGACCTGCCAGTGCCTGTCCCTTTGTTTAAAAGCACATGCAGAATAGAAATTATGTGCGTTAAAGAGACAATGACACACACTTGCTGCTCTTGGGTTTCAGCAATCTCAAATCACTCAGAGCCAACAAATGAAAAAAACAACGGGGGCTACCTGGTCAAACTTCTTTGAGGCAGATTATTAAAAAAATAAAGATTTAAAACTGTTTACACATTCCGTGAAAACTAATACGTGTAATATGTATATATTCACAAAATGAGCCAAAAGGCATCACTACTATAAGTTGTTTCAGTTCCCCGTTATCCTTCATATTATTTGTAACACTCTCTCCCCCGCCTTACAGCCTAGTGGTCAGAACATTGCGCTGGCAATTTGACGACCCAGGTTCGAGTCCGGTCGAGGAGATCTTTCTCCTGGAGTTAACACTAGTGCTGACTCCACTCTTCCCAAAAGTCCTTCGGATGAGACTTTAAACCGAGGCCATGGGTGAATGCACCCAGAACATATTGCACACACGTTAAATCCTGTTCTGCTTTTCGTAAGAGTAGGGCATCGTGTGCCGTTGGGAACAGATGACATTTACAAAACTGCATACACACGAGTACTGGATGTAAAAAAGCACACGAGTGCTTATTCCATTATCCTTGATATAAAAGAATAAATAAATCAATCAGTCCATCAATTACATCCTACCTGCGTCCTTAGCATCCTTTTCTTGTTTACTGTTTACAAGAAACAAACTAAAATTACAAACAATTTTTTGTAAACAGCCAAAAATCAATCATAACCCATATTTGCCAAAACAAAAGCAAGTCTGTACACACAGAGGCCAGAAGAAATTCAAGTTGTTTTGTTCCTATTTCCGTCAGTTAAGAATAAACTGTTTGCACAAGGAGGTACTCTTCAAAACAAGCCTACGTCATTGTCTTCTAACAGAATTAGAAATTAAATAAGGAAGACATGCTTTTGTCATGCTGGGAATAAGAGGATATTATGAATTCTGAGCACAACCTTTCATGAGATTTAAACACAAAATTCTGAATGTGAAGAGAAGAAGGAAATAGACAATGTTCACAGCACGCATGCATGCACATGTTGCACATAGGCCCTCACAGACACACACAAACACAACACAACACAACACACACACATACACACACAACACACACAACACACACACAGGCACACACACACAAACACACACACACCACACAAAAACACGCACACATACACACACAGGCACACACACAACAGGCACAGTCGTGCATGCAGCAGGCACGCACATACACCGACAAACACACTCAGACAAGCACACCACCCATGGGCTTCCCCTTTTGTTTAAAAATGCAGGTACAAGACCAACAATGCCTATGAAAGATCCCAATACATTTAATGTCTGTTGATGGTTTTGAGCAATCCAAATCACCCACCCAATATGCACCCAGAGAAAAGAACATGAGATTAACTGGTCAAATATCTGTGAATGAAAATTATTGTTAGAAAATGCTTGGAAGAGTATTGGAATGTTTTCTACACATTGTTAGAAGACTAACCTGGAAACGTTTTATTTTTAACACTCCCACTCTTCCATGCCCGACCCCTACCCTTTATCTGCATCAATAGCATACTTTTCCTGTTGACTGTTTACAAAAAGCAAAATAGAACCACAAACAATTTTTTTGAAAACAGCCAAAAATCAATCATAATCCATGTTTGCCACAAAAAGCAAGTCTGCACACACAGAGGCCAGAAGAAATTCAAGTTGTTTTGTTCCTATTTCCGTCAGTTAAGAATAAACTGTTTGCACAGGGAGGTACTCTTCAAAACAAGCCCACATTATTGTCTTTAAGAGAATTAGAAATTAAATAAGGAAGACGTGGTTTTGTCTTTTGTCATGCTGGGAAAAAGAGGATATTATGAATTCTGAGCACAACCTTTCATGAGATTTAGACACAACATTCTAAAGATGAAGAGAGTAGAGGAAGGAAATAGGCAATGCTCACAGCATGTATGCACACACATACGCGCTCACAGACCACACACACACACACATATCACACACACACACACACACACACACACACACACACACAGAGGCACTCATACGCACACAGGCACACACACACGTGCAAACGTGCAGACACTCATGCACACATGCATACACATACACAGACACACACTAATGTAAGCACACAGCCATGCGCCTTCCCCTTTGTTTAAAAACACAGGCACAACAGCAACTATGCCTGTTAAAATTCCTAATACATTTAATGTCTGTTGATGGGTTTGAACAATCCAAATCACTCACCCAGAGAAAAGAACATAAGATTAACTGATCAAACATCTGTGAATCGAAATTGTTAGAAAATGCTTTGAAGAGTATTTGAATGTTTTCTACACATTGTTAAAAGACTAACCTGAAACTTTTTATTCTTAACACTCCCACCCTTCCACACCCGACCCCTACCCTTTATCTGCATCAATAGCAACATTTTCCTGTTTACTGTTTACAAGAAACAAACTAGAATCACAAACACTTTTGTTGTAAACAGCCAAAAATCAATCATAACCCATGTTTGCTAAAACAAAAGCAAGTCTGTACACACAGAGGCCAGAAGAAATTCAAGTTGTTTTGTTCCTATTTCCGTCAGTTAAGAATAAACTGTTTGCACATGGAGGTACTCTTCAAAATAAGCCTACGTCATTGTCTTCTAAGAGAATTAGAAATTAGATAAGGAAGACATGCTTTTTGTCATGTTGGGAAAAATAGGATATTATGAATTCTGAGCGCAAAACTTGTCATTAAATTAACAACGCAATATGTGTACATGAAGAGAACACAGTAAGTAGGTGGGCAATATCCAGACTTTTTGTACAGCATATAAGGAAATTGCTACACTGCTGCTTGAATATGTGTGTGTATATGTGTGTATATATGTATGTGTGTGTGTGTGTGTGTGTGTGTGTGTGTGTGTGTGTGTGTGTGTGTGTGTGTGTGTGTTGTGTGTGTGTGTGTGTGTGTGTGTGTGTGGAGTGAGTGAGTGTGTGTGTGTGTTTTCTTCCTTTCTTTCTTTCTTTCTTTTAGTCTTTTATTTTGAGGATAATGGCATAAGTACTCATGTGCTTTTTTTTACATCCAGTCCCCGTGTGTATGCAGGTTAGTACATTTTGTCATCCGTCCCCACCGGCACACAAAAGCCTACTATTCCAAAAAGCAGAACAGGTTTTAACATGCGTGCAAGATATTCTGCGTGTGTTCGCACGCGGGCCTTGGTTTATAGTCTCATCTGATCAACTTTTGGGGAAACCGGAGTCCGCACTGATGTTAACTCCAGGGGAAAAATAATATCCTTGATCGAGATTCGAACCTGGGTCAGCAGATCAGGAACAATGTGCAACGCTCTAACCAGCCAGGCTACCCCACTTCCCCTGTGTGTGTGTGTGTGTGTGTGTGTGTGTGTGTGTGTGTGTGTGTGTGTGTGTGTGTGTGTGTGTGTGTGTGTGTGTGTGTGTGTGTGTGTGTGTGTGTGTGTGTGTGTCTGCTTGCTTGTTTCTTTGCAAATGCAGTTTTGAGGTGTTAATTGAATATTAAAGGCTGCTTGATGACAAAAAAAAGTGCCAATGTGCGCGTGATTGCGTGCATACGCGCACATACAGATACACAGAAGAAACAAAAGCTCAAACACACGCGTGCGCACATGCGCACACGCACACACACACACATCCACACACACATACACACACATACACACATACACGCACAAACACACTTACACATGCGTGTACGCACGCGTACCGTGCGCAAGCGTATATATCGATTAAGATAACTAGAGACTCGACCTTTGCAAACTGAACCAGGAAAATACCACTCTCCTGCAGAGACAATTACTTTCATCTCATAAAGCTGGAACACACAAAGAAGACAGGGAACTGTGATTTTTCTGTGTTGAGGGAGATGATACACTTTTTTCTGGAGAACATTTTTGCCCAAAGATATTGTCCGTGAGAATTCAGCTCAATTCAATCCATTTTGTTCTATTCTGAATCAATTCAATCCATTAACAACTATATGTATGACTACGAAATATTTTATGATAGTATTTCTTTCTTTTTTTTCTTGAAAATTTGTCAGTATTTGAAGAAGGCACCACGCAAATGTCGAAGCTTCTATTGAACAATACACACTATATCCTGGTATTTTACAGTCATTTTACTTGCATAACAGCATAACTTAATATGTTTGTATTTGTGCCTTTTTAAAAAAAAGACAGATCATCACATATTATAATCTTTAATGAGCGTTGAGGCTTGAAAGAGATGAAGGCATTGGCAGGTCTGTTCATTACCTGACCTAGGAAGTTATAGAAATCTCTCATGCTAAAGCGCCAGGCTCAACCAAGATTTGAACCTACGGTCCCCTGCATAGTCGTACTATTTTGATCAAAAGCTGTTTGCGGTCAGAGTATTCGCTCTATCTGATTCTGGAAACCTGGAACTTATTGAGCTAACATAAGTACACACTGGCTGAAAAAAATTGCAGGTACAACTGTTTCCAAGTACCTCGGCATACAGTCATCCATACTCCGCTTTCAGAGGGTTCTTTCAGCTACCGTACAGTATGGGTGTTATACTAAGATAGTGTCATGAAAGATCATTGAGATTTAAGCAAACCACTGTCGGCTGTCGTTCTTTCACTATTTTGTGATCCATCCACATGGAATGGCCTCCCTCTATCCCTTTGCCAAAAGCCCTCATTCCATATTTTCAAATCCAGCCTCAAAACACAATTATTTCCTTCCTAACATCTTACCCCCTCATAATCTATCTGTACCCTTCAAAGGCTAACGGCATGTTGCTGATATTAATAAGTTACAGCACTATTCACCTGGGCTAAATAATCTTATTCTCTGAAGTCAATGGTCCAAGATTTAGGTCTAGGTAGCAGTTGATGTCGCTCGTCTCAAAGCCAGTCCTCTCTCTGATGTTATCTTCCCATTGGTTTCTCTGGGTTTAAAAAAAAAATTCCATTCCTACGCTATAGCTCTGACGTTCATCAATGATAATATTTTTTTTCGTATACGACCGTATTTTTTCCGATTATTAAGGTAGCCATAATACGGCTTCGGGAGTAGTTTTCTCTGCCTGAGAGGAACGACATACTACAGAAAGCTGAGAACTATGAGAAGTGGAGGAATCTGGTTGAAAGATTTTCAGTGCTGCCCCAACGGTCACGCAGACTACGGATAGGTTTAAAATAAAAGTAATAAACCCCGTCTGATGGACTTTGGTTGCAAATTCCTACAATCTCCCAGCTCTCGCTCAAGTACCGTTATTTTTAGCTCTTTAGTGTGCACGCAAACGGTCAACTATGCACGTTAAACATTCCGTGATTTAGCTTTCTTTACTTTTGCTGTAAAGCAAACATGCCCAGCATGCACTTAAGGGCACCGTCAGCACACTGGGTTCTGCAAGTGGCCAAACCACTACCCAAGTTCTTTATTTCTAGACAGCTGTGGTGTAATTTAATGGGTGGCGCTGTACTTGTGGTGACGCGCTCTCCCCGGGGAGAGCAGCCCAAAGTTCACGCAGAGAAATCTGCTGTAACACAAAGTGGTATAAATAAATAAATAAATAAATAAATAAATAAATAAATTGTATGAAATATTCCGCTCTCTTTGACATTTCCATGAGAAGACTGAAAAAAAAAAAAAAAAAAAAAAACTGGCAAAGATTTCGTTTTTAAAAATACCTTGTGATAAACACATACGCAATCTGTGAAAAAATAAAACAACAAAATCCTCTTGAAAACGTACACGCGCACGCACTACAAAAAAGCGCGCAAATCTACGAGTCCACACTCTGAATCTTACGCATTCATTCATCTCTCCTGGGAAAATCTGGTTCCTTCTACGTCTATGTGCGCATGCGTGTGTGAGAGCGTGTGTGTGCATAAGAGGATATACTCCTGATACGTTTTATTGATTTTGCGCGTCCGTGCTTGTGTGTGTATGTAAACCTAAGGGGGGTGGGGGGGGGTTAAGGAGGGGGGAGGGGGAATCTGTAAGCTTAACAACTAAAGGTCTTTGACCAGAAGAAAAAAACAAAATCTGTGTAAGTGCACCTGAGAGAGAGAGAGAGAGAGAGAGAGAGAGAGAGAGAGAGAGAGAGAGAGAGAGAGAGAGAGAGAGAGAGAGAGAGAGAGAGAGAGAGAGAGAGAGAGAGAGAGAGAAAATTGTGAATGAATCTATTTTTACCTGCGAGAGAGAAAGAGAACGAAAACAAAATGCAAAATAAAGTGGACAAAAGGTACAAGCCGCCCACGACTGGGAAAAGGTAGTGTTCGTTCACCGCTTATCGTTTGTAAACGACTTGGAGGTGAATTTTCTTTTTTTGTTTGTTTCATTTTATTATTTTTTTCTGGGCTGCTTTTGAGAAATTTCTTTCGTGTTTTGCGCAACACACATCTGAACTTACAAATTGCCTGCTGTGTGTCTGTGTAAGGCCACTCTGCGCTAGGTATTTATGTTGAAACTAGGGTC
>CM060320.1:61120330-61122830 GCA_030674155.1 Stramonita haemastoma | reverse complement strand
CTAAGTAGCAATAATAAGGACAACAACAGGAGCAGCAGTAGCAGAGGTAGCGGATTTACCAGTTTGTAGACCGCCATTTATTTGCAATAACTAGGCAAAGTACCCGTCTGGCCTTAGTATTGAGATGTCTTTTTTGCGCATTTCTAAGGTGTTTTAGGTAAAACTGGGTATAGGGCACTGGGTAATTAGAACTACATAGACAAAAATAATGGGGGTTGAAAAACAACATTTTTTATGTTGACGTCATCAAGACTACCTGACTGAACTGACTCTCAAGTCTCTTGCCACCTTAGTATCACCAGCTTACCCATATTATATGAATTTGTAGACCAATAGGACATCTCTGTTCTCCAACATTTTTCTATTTTTGAGATAGTTAAGTATCTTTTAGTTGAATTGACTTGAATTCTATGAGATATACCTTCATCTTCATCTATCCCATTGTCTGGTTGACCATTGGGGCACCACCAAAGATTTTGTAACCAGCTTCTTCCACTCCTTGCAGTTTTCAGCTTTCTGCACTATGTCGTTTCACTCAAGGCCAGTCCTTGCTCTGATGTTGTCTTTTCATCGTTTTCTCTGTCTGTCTCTTCATCTCATCTCCCTCTTTGTATTGTTCCCTGTAGGACAGTCCGGTCTGCCTTCACCACGGTTTTCCTTTAACTCCGGCCAAAGATGTCTTTGGAACACAGCATTAAGACTTTCAGGGAGCGTATTAAATTTTGGAGGGTTAGGTGAACATGGCGGTGCTCATTCCTCCATAAGAATACAGATAGACTGGTGATGAGTTCCCTAGTCATGCACATCATTATTTTTGTATGGGTGTGAAACAGGGATCACAACAGCAGACCTTCAAAGAAGGAATCATTCAAAAGGGTCAAGATGTTTTCGCAAACATCTTATGCTTTAAAACTTAGCTGGGATAAAATGTTTTAAAATGCTTTAGAGTGTTTTTATGCTTCAAAACTGTAGTATTGAGATAATGTGTTTAATAAAATATTTTTGAAATTTTATCATGTTAAATTCACCCAGAAAAAGGTTTCTAAAATAGCAGCCTTTATTTTCACCTCTCTCTCTCTCTCTCTCTCTCTCTCTCTCCTCTCTCTCTCTCTCTCTCTCTCTCTCTCTCCTCTCTCTCTCTCTCTCTCTCTCTCTCTCTCTCTCCTCTCTCTCTCTCTCTCTCTCTCTCCTCTCCTCTCCTCTCTCTCTCTCTCTCTCTCTCTCTCTCTCTCTCTCTCTCCTCTCTCTCTCTCTCTCTCTCTCTCTCTCTCTCTCTCACACACACTATTGTTGATATTATTTTTATTGTCATCATTATAATCATTGTATTATCTTTAGTTCCTTCTGAGTTCATTTTGTTGTTATGAGTTGTAACAATGTTGTAGCTAAGTATTTTTGGGTGACTTTTCTTGGTTGCTAAGTTGTTTATTTCATTATGTTTCTTTGGTTGCTCTTTATCTATTAACGCTTCTCTTTTTCTTTTATAATCAAAATCATTTTATTGTGGCTTCTGATTTTCGTCTTCTGAAAGTGTGCATTTTTATTATCTTATTATGTATAATGTCCTTATTCCTTTATGTTGTTTGGTACTGCATATAGTTTTTACTGTTTAGTATCTTTTTATCTTGATGTTTTCCCTGAAAAGGGCGGGGACTGGATGTAAAAAAACACATGAGTGCTTATCTATTATCCTCGAATAAAAGAATTTTGCCTTGCCTTGCCTTGCCTCTCTCTCTCTCTCTTTCTCTCTCCCCCCCCCCCCCCCCCCCCCCCCCCTCTCTCTCTCTCTCTCTCTCTCTCCTCTCTCTCCTCTCCTCTCTATGTAAGCGATGACATTTTAACAAGTCAAATAAGCAAACGGCAATGAATAATACCGTTTCAAAATGTGTTGAGCTTCTCCCATTTCGCAATCAAAATATTTGCTTTGGATTTTCTGAAATGAAATTTCAGGAAACTGATGTTTCTGTTTCAGTCCCATGCGTATTTATTTCTTTGAGGTCCTAAAGAACACGCGTGAAAAGTAAACAATGGATCCAGAACAAACACAGTCATCAACAGAAGGATTTCTACGTATTTCCCAGGAGACAAACAGCAGGATACAGAGGCATGAAGCAGTAGATGGGGTACTGTTGATGTATCGGGATACTGAGAGATTACATTAATCGCCAGACAACACATTTTCCTCTGTGTCCTTCGAGAATGTAGAAATTTGTTACCTATTCAATACCAGCTGTAGACTGTTGTAGTGGGATGTAGGTTTGCTAGACGTTTTTGTCTACAGTTTGTGTTTCTGTCCTGTGTTTACATCTTTCTGCCATTGTCAGCTTTTCTTGTTTGTTTAACAATGTGTTTATTTTTCCTGGAAATGTTTGTGACCAAGTTTTTCTTGTTGTACTATTGAATCTGTGTATGTATGCTAGACTCACCACAAAGTATCTTCTGAAACTTTTTCAAAGAAGAGTTGCAACTTTTATGGATATATTTGGCCTCCATCACATAT
>CM060320.1:61105330-61107830 GCA_030674155.1 Stramonita haemastoma | reverse complement strand
AGTTCACGAGGAGGGGGTCGCGATAGCCTAGTGGTTAGAGCATCATGTTTGAGATCTTACGGCCCAGGCCTTCTTTCTTGTCTGTCTGTCTGTCTGTCTGTCTGTCTGTCTGTCTGTCTGTCTGTCTGTCTGTCTGTCTTCTCTTTCTTCTCTCTCTCTCTCTCTCTCTCTCTCTCTCTCTCTCTCTCTCTCTCTCTCTCTCTCTCTCTCTCTCTCTCTCTCTCTCTCTCTCTCTCTTCTCTCTATTTCTCGGCTAGAGCTCAGAGCTTCACAAATGGTGAGACTTTTTTTGCGTATGCAACCATCTCTGCTCCCCATTTATTTAGGTGTATTGCGTGAATGAATAGTTTTTTTTTACAGCAAATAATATCTTGTTTGTAAGCCACAAGTGGACACATATTATTAGCCCACACATAAAAGCTTAAGTAAAAAAAAAATAAAAACCCTAAGTTTCTTGGTTATCGTTTAGCCTGAAGAAGGCTTTGAAAAAAATAATAAACAACTGCTCTGCAAAGTACTTTGGGGGTTGTGTATCTTTTTTCCTTTCTTTTTTTTTTTGCTCTTACAACTTTCTTGGTAAAATAAATATATGATACATCCACGATAGTGGAAGGCCAATGTTGCAGAGTTGGTGAAGGTTAAATGCAGCATTTGTCCTCCTTATGCTATGCTGAGGGCAGTCACTGGGAGAACAGGGGAAGAGGTGGGGGGGGGACAAGAAGAAGGGGGGGGGAGGGGGGGGGAAAAAGTAAGGAAAAGTAATCTCAGTGCTTGCACTGCGCTTTCGGTTGATGTGTTTTCTGAGGGCCTCGATATATTGGAAGACAGGCCAAATCGTTCAAAGACAAAGTCCTGTAAAGCCCCCCTGTCTCAAGAGTTACGCACTCCTTGATTTGATTTTTGTCACAGCACAGAGAGAGACAGAGGCAGAGACAAAGACAGAGATAGAGGCAGAGACAGAGACATAGAGACAGAGAGACAGAGTGACAGAGAGATAGAGAAAGAACGACAGAGATGAATATACAAAGAGACAAACAGACGGACAAGACAGACAGGCAGACAGACCGATAGAAACAGACAGATATACAGGGAGAAGGAAAGGCAGAGACAGAGAGACAGAGAGAGACAGAGAGAGAGACAGAGAGAGAGAGAGAGACAGAGATCTTCTTCTCTCGTTCACTTTTACAGCGACAGACTTGTCTGGGGAAAAAATAATGGCATGTCCTTTCCAGCTCCTCTCGTGGGCCGTACAGCTTGGTCTGTAGGGTTATCTCTAGTCGGCCGCACAATCTTCCTCAGGTCGCTGAATAGCGTGCACCTCTAAACGATGTGCTCGCTTGTCTGGTTTTCTTTACTACAAGCACACAGGAGAGAAGGATGAAACTATAAACCAAGGTCCCGTGTGCAAATGCACGCAGAACATCTTGTGCACATGTTAAACCCGTTCCACTTCTCGGAAGAGTAGGCCATTGTGTGCCGGACGACAAAATTGACAAAACTTCATACACACAGGGACAGGGTGTAAAAAATTACACGAGTGCTTATTCCGTTATCCTCGAAATGAAAGTTTACAAAAAAGAAGGAATGTGTTTTAGACCTCAATTTTAAAGATAATATTTGGGTAACAGTTTGCCCTCCATACTTACTTACCCAGTCTTTGCGTTCTAAAGACTAGAGCGCAACTCCATAGTCTTCCGAGACTGAGGGGTGCCTACTACAACTACTATTCTTTTTTAAGCGGTTTTTGTTTGTTTTTTTCATTTACCTGTTAAGAAATAATCACCATAAATTCTTAGGCAAAGCAGGCAGCAGACTAGCCTTCTGAATCGTGAGGCCGAAACAGATCCCCAAACGGATAGTCTGTCACTGTGAACGCACGTCTCAAGCGGCTTGTGGCATCAGGTTCAACCGGACCATTTGAAATAGAGCGTGTTTTCTTTTGATCAGATTGAAACGGCCAGCTTACATTCCCCAGCCAATAAGCACTCAGCTTAAAGTTTCAGACTGCACCATTTTCCATGGGAATGCCGTGGACCTGTCAGTATAATATACATAGTATTTCCACCTTCTGGAAATTTTGTGCTTGGAGTTTTCTCTTTTCCATCCTTTTCTTTGTTGCTGCCTAGTTTCTATTCTTCCTGTTACCCCATTCCTGTCTTTTTACCTTCTTATGAATGTGATTGAAGCCACAGGGCAAACAGCAACCTTTTTTACTTTGTACGCCCGTCAAACATTTCAAACGTGTCCTGTAGTATTTCATCCTGTTCAAACTAACAGGTTGAAATGAGCACGTTTTGAACGATCTTCCTGAAACGTAAGGCTCAAGAGGATAGTGTGTCACCTGCTAAAAGAAAAACACACAAAAAGAACTCCATGGCAAAATTGCTCAGTCACGAAATGGTAAAAAAAAAAAGCACATCTTTCCACAAGACTGAAATCTTCTAAAAATAATGGTCAAGCAATGGACATCATTCCACAAGTGCTGGAATCTTTGTAGAAT
>CM060320.1:61090330-61100330 GCA_030674155.1 Stramonita haemastoma | reverse complement strand
CTCCCTGCTTTCGTCTCTTTTGTCTGTGAATTTATCTATTAGTTTGTATGTCTGTCTGGTGGTCTGGTGTGTGTGTGTGTGTGTGTGTGTGTGTGTGTGTGTGTGTGTGTGTGTGTGTGTGTGTGTGTGTGTGTGTGACTAGCTGTCTGGACTGTCTGTCTCTGTTTCTCTTTCTGTCTGTCTCTGTCTGTCTCTGTCTCTCTTTCACTCTCCATCTTTGTCTGTCTGTCTGTCTGTCTCTCTTGCTCTCTCTGTCCGTCTGTCTCGTTCTTTGTGTGTGTGTTGGGAGGGAGGAGGGGGGGGCGATGGGGGTGCACGTTTTACTGTATGTATGTGTGTTTGTGTGTTCGTGTGTGTGTGTCTACACTGACACACACACACACACACATATATATAACACGCACGTGCGCGCGCATGTGTGCTCGCACGTGCACACGTGCTCCGCCATAATTATTGACAGGTTAGACTTTGTGTGGAAAATGTTACAAAGAAAAGAAATCAATGACTTATCCACGTGAGTCTTTAGCCTTTACCATACAATGGCATATGTTAATGCTGTACACTGCAATCGTCATTCATGACAGGATTAAACCACGTTTGACGTGACATTGTCATGACTTGACTTGTCACCTTTGCGCCCTTTGGAAGTAAACTAAAAGCGAAAACTCTTCCTCTTCTTTAAATTTGTCTTCCTATGTCTTCCTCTGTCTTTCTGTGTCTTCCCATGTCTTCCTGTGTCTTCCTATGTCTTCCCATCTCAGCTCCTGAAGCAAGTGTTCAATACAATAGTCTGCTGGAGACTAATCTAGCTCTTTTACAGACGAAGCGATAAAGTAGACCCTACTTTCCTATCCTCACGTTTTACCACAGAGATTTGGGAATAGAACCCCCCCCCCCACCCCGCCCCTCCCCCCCCCCCCCCTCGGAGGACGGGATAGCTCAGTGGTCAGAGTATTCGCTTTACCCAAGCTAAGGTTGGGCAGCAATGAATGTGGTTGCCAATTGGATGGGTGGCCGTTTGCGCGCCTTGGCTTCAGTACAGTTCCTCAATGCACCCAGCTGTGAATAGGTACCTGCCCTCTTTAGGGACAGGGAAAGTAAAGCAGTGAGGGAGAGGAGATGGGCGCCGCCCTCATTATGCTGGCTTGTAGAGGAGCTGAGGTCTCTGATGCCTCGCACCCCTACGACCACATAGGTTATGGGACACATTTACCTTTCTAACCTCGTCCCCACCCCAAAAATCAAACAAACAAACAAAAATAATACGCCCTAATAAAGCAAGAACAAAAAGAAAACCTTTGTCCATTATCGATGTGAGCGAAACGCTAAAGTCTACTTTAAAATGTGTAGGGGTGGTGTGGGGCTTTGGAGGTTGTTTCGTCAGGGTGATGGCTCGAACTCGGACTCCATCCTAAGCCGTCAAATTGCGAGTGCAACGCTTTAACAATTTAACTATAGAAAAATCTAAATATAATCAAAATCAAAAGCTCACCTGACTTACCTGTTCACCTGTCGGCATCACGAGTGGTTGCCGCTGTGTTCAATGACACTGAAATGATTATCTTTCCTCATTTGTTCCAGTATTTTCTTGTCTTGCTGACTCATGGATTTTGAGGTCACAGGATTCGGTGAAGCTGCCAATGAG
Organism: Stramonita haemastoma; assembly: GCA_030674155.1. NCBI lineage: Eukaryota > Metazoa > Mollusca > Gastropoda > Neogastropoda > Muricidae > Stramonita > Stramonita haemastoma. The sequence goes on along the minus strand of CM060320.1, from coordinate 61,098,685 downwards.
AGAGGCTAGTAGTCTGCCTTTTTATCCTTTCACCTCAGCTTACCTTGAAAGACAGTTTTTAGGAGGTCCGTATCTTGTTCTGTAGTGCGTGGCCTAAATGTTTTAGTTCACTTTTAGTTATTAGTGAGAGAAGTTTCCTTGTTGTTCCCAGATCGTGTATCATGCTTTTGTTTGCTCTTCTATCTGGTTAACTGACCCTGACGGTAAAGGTAAAGTTGTCTTATAGGGTCGTAGGGGAATAAGGCATCAGAGACTTCAGCTTCTCTAAGGGCCAGCATATTGAGGGCGGTGCCCATCTCCTCTCCCTCGCTGCTTTACCTTCCCTGACCCTAAAGATGCAGGCACCCATTTACAGCTGGGCGAACTGGGGAATTGTATTGAAGCTAGGGCGTGCAAACGGTCACCCATCCAAAGGGTAACCACGCTCGATGCTGTTTAACATTGGCTAGGGGAAAACGAGTGCTCTTACTTACCACTGAGCTATCCTGTCCTCGACTGGCCCTGAACAGCATTGTAAAAGCACATCTCATCTGCTTTAATTCTGTTGACATCATCGTTTGTTTATTTCCAGCATTCACCATCATATAGCATGACAGGCCATACTAAACTTTTCGATATTTTCCTTTCAATATAGTAAGAGATGCTGCGATGTTTCCAGGTGTTGTTTAGTTGGATTATTCTGTTTTTAGCTATGCCTATTCTTGATGTAATATTTTTGGTGCATGATCCATTCTTTGTTTTGACTGGGCCTAGATAGGTAAAGTCTTTGACATTTTTTGAAGGAGTTTTATCAATGTAATGTCATGCTGTTTCGCAGCTGGTTTTGGCAACATGCAGCATTTTCGTCTTTTTGGTATTGAGCTGAGGACCAGTTCTTCTTCCTGTTACATATACTCAGTGCAAAACTTCCTTCATACTATTGATGTTATCGGCTGGTATATTTTTTCCAAGTATTCAAAGCTTTGGAACTTATTTTCACTGACACAAGCATGTCGTCTATGTCACAATCTGTGCCTGGCAAGGTCTTTGGGTTTGACCTTCACCTTCACTTATCCGGTAGCCTGTTAGACCGTTTGGTCACCACTGAAGATTTTGCAGCCAGCTTCCTCCACTCCTTGTGGTTTTCAGTATAGACAGTCTCAATTTCCTCATCAGAGCTAGGGAATGCTGGTCAAATCTCGAGCGCAATTTTCAAACCACGAGGCTATCTGTCCCAACCCCACCCCCACTCCACCCCTTGTTTCTCTCAAACTCATCTGCTTAAGACCCTCTCTCTCTCTCTCTCTCTCTCTCTCCTCTCTCTCTCTCTCTCTCTCTCTCTCTCTCTCTCTCTCTCTCTCTCTCTCTCTCTCTCTCACTCTTCGCCTCCTGTCTTAGCCATTCCCTGCTTACCAAGACTTCGCTGCAGTGAAGAAGAATACAGAAAAAATCACGATAGCTCTACACAGAGCACAAGCTTACAATACAACATAACAACAAGAACCCTATAAACAAATCGAAAAAGGATGTGGAATAACAATAAGGAGGTAAATACCAAAAAAAAAACACCAAACCAAACCAAAAAAGCAAGACACAAAATCGAACTGATGTAAAACAGATATCATAAAAGAACAACAACAACAAAACTCTAAACCATCACCTAGATAATGTTAGCCTGTCACTGTGTCAGTTTGAGATAAGAGAGAAAAAGATTGGGTGGGTGGAAGGGAGAGAGGGAGGGAGGGAAAGAAGGAGGGATATGGCGTGGAGTGAGGGTAGAGGGAGGAGGAGGTAGGGAGGTAGAACGATTGATGGGTGGTGGGGTGGAGGAGCTATGATGAAGAAGAAGTGAAAAATAAAGGGAGGCTGAAAACCACTTTGTTCATGTCCAGATACGTACAAGTCGGAATGGTTTGCTAGTCTCTCGGAACACTCGGTCTAAGGACAGGTTGAATAGCTGATATTTAGATGGATGGGGGAATGGGATATGGGGAAGAGGGATGGAAGGTGTTCTCTATCTTTCTCTCTGTCTGTTTTTCTGTGTCCGTTCTCTGTCTCTGTCTGTCCTCTCTTCTCTCGCTTCTCTCTCTTCTCTGTCTCTCTGTCTCTGTCTCTGTCTCTGTCTCTGTCCTGTCCTTCTTCTGTCTGTCTGTCTCTCTCTCTCTGTCTCTCTGTCTCTCGTCTCTGTCTCTGTCTCTGTCTCTTCCCTCTGTCTCTCTCTCTGTCTCTCTGTTCTCTCTCTCTCTCTCTCTCTGTCTCTCTTCTCTCTCTCTTGTTTCTTTTCCGTATATATATATATATATATATATATATATATATATATATATATATATATATATATATATATATATATATATATATATATATATATATATACATATATCTGACCAGCCACAGCCGGCGTTGTCGCTGAACAAATGCTTTTCTTTTGAGAACGAATTCCATAGTCAACACTGACTGACGGAGGCCTAACACTACTACACTACTATACTAACCTCTACATACTACTACTAAACTACTACTAACTACACTACTAACATATCTATCTATCTATCTATCTATCTATCTATCTATCTATCATCTATCTATCTATCTATCTATCTATCTGTCTGTCTGTCTGTCTGTCTGCCTGCCTGCCTGCCTGCCTGCCTGCCTGCCTGCCTGCCTGCCTATCTATCTATCTATCTATCTATCTATCTATCTATCTATCTACCTACCTACCTACCTACCTACCTACCCACCTACCTACCTACCTGTCTATCTATCTATCTATCTATCTATCTATCTATCTATCTATCTATCTATCTATCTATGTATATATATATATATATATATATATATATATATATATATATATATATATATATATATATACTGCTGTGCCTGCGACTTCATAGCATGGGATTGAATCCAGGTTCGAGCCACCACAAGACACCCGCTCAGGGGGAAAACTTTTTTCCCCGCTGGAGTTAACGTCAGTACTGACTCCCAATCCTTTGAAAGTTCGAATGAGACTATAAACCTTGGCTCCGTGTGCAAACACACGTAAGGCATCTAGGGCACATGTTAAAATCCACCCTATCTTTCATTCTTGCCGGTAAGAAATGATACCTAAAAGATATTTCACACAAAAAACACGCATGCACACTAGTGTTGCATTAAGACTTGATCCCCGAAAGTCGGAATGCATCTAACTTTAATGGTAGGCAAAAAGCGGTTGCAGACATAAAAAAAACTTACCATAGATAAACTTCAGACATCAAACAACAGAACCCCTCAAAAAACAACAACAACAACAATAACAACAAAAATCAGCATACAAACCAAAACAACAAACCGTTTGGGGGAAAATCACGTAATAATCAAAACATGCGGTAAACACAAGCAGACAGAAAATCGAACTGGATGCAATGCAGATGTCAGACTGGAAACGTGAAGCACAAAAAGCTAACCTGAACCCAGCCACAAAGCTAAAGTTACGCTGTCAAAGCGTCTGCTTGAGATAAGAGACCGAGGGGGTTTGGGTGGGGTGGTGTGGTTGTGGTTAACTGGAGCCATCGTCGTTAACTGGATTAAGATGTTTAACTAACTGGATTAGCATGTTCACCTGCGCAAACCTGGTCTCAAAAAGTAATTTGAAATAACTTGGAAAACTGCTAAGATATCGTGTTTTTTTAATCAATCAACATGCAAAACATACCCAAAATAATGGTAATACAGGAATATTGTGTTCATCAAAAAATTGTTGAGGCTTACGAAGCATAAAACTTCTTCTTCTCTTCTTCTTTTCTTCTTCTTCTCTTTCTCTTCTTCTTCTTCTTCTTCTTCTTCTTCTTCTTCTTCTTCTTCTTCTTCTTAATTCTTCTTTCTTAATCTTCGCATTCTTCATCTTTTCATTCTACTTTTGCATTATTTTGTTCGTTTGTAGAATAGAAATATTGCTGTTTGTCATAAGAGGGAAAATTATGCTGTGCTGCCGATAAACGCCTAAACAAGTCAGACCCAGCGCATCCAACTTCGGCATTGAACTTAAAAGAAACACTTGTAACTTCCAGGGAAAGTCTGTTGTTTTAACAACTCCCACAAGACAATAGGATTTGTCAGATTTAGGGATTGTTTAGCTTAAGATGTGCAGTCTGTGCATTAGCAGTCCACCTAGTGAAGGAAAGAAAAGAGAAGTGGTTTTAATTTTCCACAAGAAGTTTTCCAGACCCAAGGAAAAAAAGATTTCATTTCTGAAAAGCCTGTCCCACTTTACGACCAAAAACAGTTTAGGACACCACAGTAGTAGTGTAGAGTGGAGACAGGGATGGGGGGAAGACAAGTGATCTGGAGAACTTTCGATAGAAAGAAAGAGAAGACAGAGAGGGGAAGGGAGAGGTTTGGCTATAGAGGAGGAGGAGGTGGAGGAAGAGGAAGTGGGGAAGAAGTGAAAGATGGGGAGGGGGGAAGGGGGGGGGAAGGGGATGAAAACCTCTTTTCTCGTTTAGATAAATGTCTGAAGAGTGGCAGAGCTCTTGGAGCAGCAGCACATGGTTCCAGCAGACCGGTCTGAAAGACTGCCATCAGATGGATGGAGAATGGGAGGGAAGATTCCTTTACTCACAAACACAGAGAGGCAGAGAGTGGAGAGAGAGGGTGGGATAAAGAGGGGTATGGGGAGAGAGGGAGAGAGGGAGAGAGAGGGATGGGGGAGAGAGAGAGAGGGAGAGATTGGGAGGGAGGGAGGAAGCGAGAGGAGAGAGGGGGGAGAGAGGAGGGAGAGAGGGAGTGAGAGATGGGAGAGAGAGAGGAGAGAGAGGGAGAGGAGGAAGAGAGGGGAGGAGAGAGAGAGAGAGAAAGAGACGGAGAGAGGGAGAGAGAGAGGCAAAAAGAGAGGAGAGGGAGGAGAAAGAGAGGAGAGAGAGGGGGGAGAAATGGGGTGATACAGAGAGAGAGAGAGAGGGAGGGAGAGATAGATAGATAGAGAGAAGAGAGATACAGATACAGATACAGAAACAGAGAGAGAAGAGACAGACAGACAGACACATACAAAGACAAAGAGAGAGAATAAAAAAAAAAAATTCAATTCAAATCAATTTCCCTTAGTCGGAGTGAACCTACATAAATGGTTATGGATAAACGATCACATACGTAAAATCTTACTAAGAGATGAATGAACTTTCCTTGATACGCAAGGACAAAGGATGGTATTGATGTTTACCTCCATGGGGGAAAATGTTTCCCCTTGAATGGGCGTCTAGGCGGTGGCTCGACCCTGGGCTGTAGTGAAATTTGAGCAGCTGTCATAGTTACGTTAGATTCTTGTCTTTCTCTTCTCTCTCGGTTTGTGTATTGTGTATGCTGTGCTGCTGTTGTTTGTTGTAAATTAGCAGTTTTTTTCTTCTCATGAAACATCACCATGGTAGTCGTACACATTCGCTTTGTGTTTTGATTTAAAAAAAATCTTTGTTTAATGCTTTTTTTCCTTTGCAGCAGTTCTGTTCTTTTTCACGGTTTTTTTTTTTTATAAAAACATGATTGACTGGCTACATGGAGCAATAAGAGAACAAGTGATAAAATATCACAAAAAAATAGATATAGTTGTTTGCTTTTAACTGTTTTTGTTGTTTCGTTTTTGCTGTGCTAATAATGAAGATATGTAAGTTCAGTATTTTAAATTCTCCATCCATCCTTTTTCTTTTGCTTTTAAAAATCCTTGCCACATAGTTGAAACAGTATTATGTGTACTAAAGTTTCAATAACAGCATGCTCTAAAATGCAAAGAATAAAAAAAAATTGTAATGATGGTAATGTACACGCTTTATGAGAGAATATAACCTTCAATGCAAGGAACAAAAAAAAAACAATAATAACAACCAAAGAAATTTGAGCTGCTATCCCCCGGCTAACGCGACTGCACTAACAGAAAAAGACCAATCCTGTTTTTTTTCTTATTTTTTATTATGCTTTCTTTCTGTGTCTGTATTTATTTTCCCTAGAGAGTCACGTTTTCGTACATTTTTTAGGACACCTCTCTTGTTGTGAGGGTTCGTTTTACGTGCATTGAGTGCGTGTTGTAGAACACGGGACCTCCACTTTTCGTCTCATCTAAAAGATTGGCACCCAGACCATCCTCCTGGGAATCACACGGAAATTGGAAGTACACACTGGATGAGAAGTTTGCATGCTTTGACTGTTTTACACACTTCGCCTCATAGGCAGCCATACTCTAACTTCAGAGGATTTTTTTTTCCCTCTCCTTTAAAAGGAGAGTGCAGTGTTTGGGAGCTTGTCATGGCTGAAGGAAAAATCTCAACACAATATTTTACAGCATAACAACATGTTAATGTAGGCGTTGGCAATTAGCTGACATCAATAACTGACACTGTTTTTTGTCCTTGGCCAAATTAAGAACACTAGCTACAAGAGGATACAACGATAACGGCCTAATGAATCGATAACAAATAGTTTGATACAACAAAAGATAGGGAAAAAAAACAGCAAAGCAAGCAAAGAAGAATAAACAATTAAAATGTTCACTTGAAAGGTGGAGGAGGGGGGCGGCAGGATAGCCTGGTAGTAAAAGTGTTATGTCACGCTGGTGATTTGATGGCCTGGGATCGAGTCACTACCGAGACGCCCGTTTGATGGGATTTTTTTTTCGCCCTGAAGGTAATAGAAGTGCTGACTTCACTCTTCCTGAAAGTTCTTCGGATAAGACTAGAAACTATACCCCCATCTGCAAACGCACGCACAACATCTGCACGACATTAAATACCCGTTAAACCTTTCAAAAGATTAGACCATTCATGCCGTAAGAACTGATGACAATAGTATTAAACAAATGTATTCCATGCACCGGGTAATGCATTTACATATCATCCCGAAGTCGGAATACTAGCTACCTTAATGGAGTGAGAAAAATCGATCGCAATCGCAGAAAAAAAAATCTCACCGTTAATGAGAACCTTGGAGCTTTAGCCAAGAAACGAAAAAAAAAAAACCAGCCAGAAAGAAAGAAATACCATTAAGAAGAAATAAAATATGTAGTAACGACTACATAGAAGACAGAAAATCGAATGAGTGTGATTACGAGATGTCACAAAGAAGGTACAACACAACAGAACTAATTACAGGGATAAAATGACACTGTCACAACGTCTGCTTCGAATAAGAAAGAAGGGATTTGAGATGACGGGGAGGGGATGGGGGGGTGGGGGCTGGTGGGAGGGGGGGGTGTGGTGGGGGGGGGTGGAGGGGGAGAAGAATCCTGGAGTGGAGAGTGAGAGTCTCTGAAAGAGAAGTAAACAGAAAAGGAAGAAATCATTGCTGTCATACAGATACAAGGATGAATAATGTCGTCTGCTTTTCTTCTTCTTATTATCATTTTTTCTTTATTTCGAGGATAAACGGAATAAGGACTCGGGTGTTTTTTTCTACATCCAGTCCCTGTGTGCATGCGGTTTGTGAATTATGTCACGTCACCCGTTGCCAGTGACACACTATGGCCTACTGTCTAGAGAGGTTAGGAACAGTCTGTCAAGATGTGAAGATGAAAAGAATGAAGTTGTGTAGGTGTATGGAAAATAAATAAGAGGATCCTTCCTTTCTGAGAGAAGAGAGAGAGAGAGAGAGAAGAGAGAGAGAGAGAGAGGAGAGAGGAGAGAGAGAGAGAGAGAGACAGAGAGACAGAGAGAGCAGAAGAGAGGGGAATGCAGAAGAGACAGAAGACAGACAGACAGACAGACAGACAGAGGAAAGAGACAAAGAGAGAAACAGAGAGAAACAGAGCGATAGAGAGAGCAACGCAGAAAAACAGAAACAAAGAAAAAGACACAGACAGACAGACAAAGAAAAAGAGAGACAAAGACATCGACAGAGCAGACTACAAGACAGATGATAGAAAAACTAACAAACAACACATAGATTTGTAAAGATGCTGTTGATTTTATTCCTGTGTATCCTCATTTACATGACAGAAATAATTATACCAGCTACACACACACACACACACACACACACACACACACACACACACACACACACACACACACACACACACACACACACACACACACACACACACACACACGCGTGCGTGCGTGCGTGGTGCGTGCGGCGGCATCAGGTGCGTACTGGTATACTTCAATTTGAATCAATTCTCCAACGGATTTCAAAGGAGAGAGAACTCTGGACAACTTAAACTCAAGATCCGTTCACTTCCTCTTTTCACTCAGACACGTTGCATCACATCTATTCCCTTTTTTCCTTTTCGTTTTACATTTTATTTATTTGTTTGGACGTGTTTTTTCCTCACTTATACATATTCTGGGGACGGGATGGCTCAGTGGTCGGAGCACTAGCTTCCCCCAAGCTAAGGTTAAGCAGCATCGA
>CM060320.1:61082830-61085330 GCA_030674155.1 Stramonita haemastoma | reverse complement strand
ATCCCTCCCCCCCAACCCATCCCTCCCCCTCCGCCCCCCAACCCATTCCTCCCCCTACTTCCCTTCCACACCCCCCACCCCTCCCTCCTCCCCTTCCCACCCCCCTCCCCCCCTCCCCTCCCTTCACCCCCTACCCCCCACCCATCCCCCCTCCCCCCCCTCCACCCCCTCCCTTCCACCCCACCCTCCACCCCACCCCCACTCCCCCTCCCCCCCCTCCCTCCCCCCTTCCCTCCACCTCCCCCCCCTCCCCCTTCCCCCTCCCCCCCTCTCCCCTCCCCCCCCTCCTCCCCCTCCTCCCCCTTCCCCCCCCCCCCCCCCCTCCCCTCCCACCCCCTCCCCCCCTCCACCCCCTTCCCCCCCCCCCCTTCCCCCCCCCCTCCCCCCCCCCTCCCCCCTACCCTCTCCCGCCCCCGCCCTTACGCCCCCCCCTCCCCCACCCCCGCCCTTACGCCCCCCTCCTCCCCCCCACCCCCTTTCCCTCCCCCCCCCCCTCCTCCCCCCCTCCCCCCTTCCCCTACCCTCTCCCGCCCTCCCCCTACCCTCTCCCGCCCCCGCCCTTACGCCCCCCTCCTCCCCCTTTCCCTCCTCCCACCCCCCCTCCCCCCCCCGATCCCCCCCACCACCACCCCTCCCTTCCCCTCCCTCCCCCTCCCCTCCCACCACCACCCCCCTCCTCCCCTCCCACCACCCTCCCTCCCCCCCACTACCACCCCCTCCCCTCCCTCCTCCTCCTCCCCCTCCTCCCCCCTCCCTCCTCCTCCCCCCCTCCCCCCCCTCCCCTCCCACCCCAACTCATCCCCATCCTTCCCTTACCTTCACCTCCTCCCTCCCCTATGCTTCTCCCTGGTACGAACATGGGAAGATAGACAACACATCACTCCAAAGAGAGGAGCATTAGAAGTTAGGGGCAGATCCCCCTACAGATCTGCAATTCCTAACTCACAGCTTAACATCTTGCCTTCACATTTTTTACAACTTATCATTAAACCAAGAAGTCCAAACTCCAAAGGTGTCTTTTACTACATGTTCACAAATTGAAAAAAACATGTATGTCTACAATCATTTACTTTCGCCTTGTACTTCTTTCACACAGGACAACAGTAAGTCTACAATTTCATATCAAAGTTACTGCTTCATTTCCATCCCATGAAATATTTCATCTGGACAACAAAGAAACTGCAAACAATTAGAAGGGATAGAACTCTTTAAAATGATATGTAGCCTGTGAAGGGGAAGTAATATTCATATCAAGTAGCACACACACACACTTTCTGAAGGATTTGGAACAATATTTATCAGAAATTGCTTAGTACTGCATATTCAATGTTCATCTTATGGCAAAATGTTAACCAGTTATGTTAAACTTTTAGTTTATATGGATGATACCATTGTATTCTACACTATAAAGAAGGGTTGTTACAAGATGCTTTAGACATTTTGGAGGCTTACTGTTCTCATTAGAAACTTGTTGTGAATCTAGCGAAAACCAAAATCATGACATTCAGCAACAATAGGCCTCACAATAATTATCAGAATTAGCAGAAAAGCGTAACAATTACATAAAGTAGCCAAAATGTGCTTGGAGTTCTTAACAGTTTTAAAAATTTAGGAATCAACTTCAGTAGCAGTGGTAGTTTTGCAAAATGCAAGATAAATGCTTATGATAAAGCTACTTAAGTCATGTTTAATTGATAAGGACTGCGTGGCATAAAGAACTATGTACACATAAAATCATTGTATGTGTTTTGTTGTATTGATGTGAAATTATGGGCATATGAAAATGTAATGTATGAAAAATGCTTATGATAAAGCTGCTAAAGTTGTTTAGCTTGACAAGGACTGCACAGCAAACAGAACTACATACACATGTGGCACTTGATTTATTCCATGAAATTGTTTGTACCTGTTTTGTTGTGTGGATGTGAAATTTGGGGATATGAAAATATAGCAATATTTTCATGATTCATTTAAAGGTTTTAAAATATAGTTTTCCTTAAACCCTCTTGCATTCAGATTCTCTGAACACAAACTACCCCTAGGTTTCGCACTCCATCACGAAATCAGGTCTAGCTAGCCTTTTCCTCCTTGTAAGTACATACCAGCAGTTCCAATTACTTCCAGATTCTCAGCAGGGCTTCTACCTCTAGCCTGAATGAGTTTTTACATGTGGTAGCAACTAGTAATGGTCACAGCGTAATGGAAATCTATTGTGTGTGAATCCCAGGAAATCTGGATTCAGAGGGGGCAATTATTCAATCCTAGCAAATCCCTGGTTCCGGACTAAGAGGTTTAGTGTATGGAGAAACGGGCAGATATCCCTTGAATGGTTTGGTCTTTGTTCGAATGGTGTATTTCTGGATGCAGCTGCTTGACTTTGAGTATGAAAAGTTGCCCTCAAGTGTTTACCAGATGATGAAAGATTTACTTGACAAATACTTGATTCAATCAGCATGGCACAGTTATATTCAAGTATTAATTTTCTTCAAGTATTTAAAAG
>CM060320.1:61062830-61077830 GCA_030674155.1 Stramonita haemastoma | reverse complement strand
AGAGTTCTTCTTTTTCCTTTGCAAAGTTTCTAAAACATTTTTTTCTAAAAAATGTTTTTTTTTCTCTTTTTCACTCGCCCTTTTTCATCTTTTGATCAGTACTCCTCTTTAACGACATTTTCAGCACTTTTTCCTTTACAACCCCCTCCCCCCTCCCCCCCAACTCACCCACCCACCACCCTTCCTCCATACCACCCCCACTTTCCCTCCTCTCTCTCTCTAATGGACAAAGGGATTAACTTTTTGTGCAAAGTGGGTGTGTGCTTGCGCCTCCTACGGGCGGAGGAATACATGACTTTTAAAAAGCCATAAAGCTGACGATAGAAATTTTGACCTTTTGAAGTTTAAGCCCAGTTCTTTTTAAGCTATGGTAAAACGTGTGGAAATTTTGTTTTGAAAACACAGACGTGTGGGTGTCTTTTTTAAAAAAGGAACGAAAGAGTGGAAGGACACGCGTTGAAGACTAGCTTCAGAAATCTCTGAGAAAAAGGTCGTCTGCTTAAAGCAAAACTGTAGCTTTGTAGAAATGTTTGCAAAACGCCGAAAATTATAAGGTGATAGACTACCGCGAGTTTGTTTTTTAATGAGTTTTTCTTGTTTTATGTGTGACCAGATTTCGTTTTATGTTTGTTTTATTTTGTGTTGGTTTTTTTTTTTTTTTTTAGGTAATGTCTAACTTTTTTGTTTTATGTTTTTATATTCATGTGTATCTGGCTTTTTTCTGTTTTTTCTTTGCTTTTTTTTCTTTAGATCTTTTTGTACATGTCTCTTTTCTTTTCTTATATTCTTAACTTTACTTGTCTTTCTTTGATATTCTTCTGTCTTCTGTTCTTTGTATTTTTTTCGCGCTCTGTTTTTTCTTTCTGGACTCTGAGTCAGTGTATGTGTCTAGTTTTTCTTTCTGTCTTTATTTTGTATTTCTCTTTCTTTATTATGTTTTTTTTTTTTCTTTCTTTTTTTCTGTCTCTCTTATTTTTAAATGTTGTCCGGGTTTTGTTTTTCATCCTTCCCCCCATCTCTCTCTGTCTCTCTGTTTCTCTGTCTCTCTGTCTGTCTCTCTCTCGCTCGCTCCGCTCGCTCGCTCGCTCTCTCTCTGTCTCTCTGTCTCTCTGTCTCTCTGTCTCTGTCTCTGTCTCTGTCTCTGTCTCTCTCTCTCTCTCTCTCTCTCTCTCTTCTCTTTCTCTCTCTCCCTCTCCTCTCTCTCTCTCTCTATCTATCTATCTATCTATCTATCTATCTATCTATCTATCTATCTTCTATCTATCTATCTATCTATCTATCTATCTATCTATCTATCTATCTATCCATCTATCTATCTAGCTCTTTCTCTCTCTCCCTCTCTCTGTCTCTCTCTGTCTGTCTCTCTCTCTCTCAAAGTCCTTCGGATGAGACTTTAAACCGAGGCCCCGTGTGCGAACGCACGCAGAACATCTTGCGCACACGTTAAATCCTGTTCCGCTTTTCGTAAGAGTAGGCCATCGTGTGCCGGTGGGAACAGATGACAATATTTACAAAACTGCATACACACGGGGACCAGATGAAAAAAAGCACATGATTGCTTATTCTGTTATCCTCGATATAAAAGAATAAATAAATAAATAAATAAATCTCTCTTTCTCTCTTTCTCTCTCTCTCATAGTCTTCCTTGTTCTTTTTTCCCAACACATTCTTTTCTTTTTCCTTTCTAACCTTCTCTCTATGCTTCTTCTTCCTTTTTTCTTTTTTTTCTACCTTTAGAAAATTGTTCAAAGTGTGGCAATGTCTATGTTATGAAGACATGAGATCAGATAAAAGAGCAGGGCGGTGCATTGAACTGACCTCACAGACAAGACCCTAAAATGGCCAATCACAGAAAAAAAAAGATGTATAACATCGTCTGGTGTCTGTCCCAAACATCAGCCTTGATATTAGACTACAGTCTAAAGGTTACCCGTTTCACCTCCTACTCGAACACGGGTTGTCTTTATACTGTGCCTGAGTGGTTAGTGCACTGCACTTATCATCATTGCTCTTTCCTTTATTATTTTGTGGGTCCATCCACCTGGAATGACACCTCTCTCTTTTTGGCAAATAGTCTACATTTTGATACTTTAAAATTTAGTTTCAAAACACTTTTTTTTCTACATAAGATATTCCATCCCTTCATAATCTGAAGATTGGTACTGGCTCTGTGTCGCTAAAAGTCCTATGAGTGAGACTATAATAAACTGAGGTCCTACTGGTGGGAATAAACACAAAACATCTTGCTCTCACTCATGTCACACACCCTTATCTACAAGTTTGGGTTTTGTTCACTTTCATGTACCCCTTGGAGCGGGGGGGGGGGGGGGGGGGGTGGTCTTGAAATAAATATTGTATCTTGTCAACGTCCTATCCACATGTCGCAGAAATGTAGGCCCCCCTTGAGTCATCTGTTCTCTCTGTTCTTTTTGCCTGACCTTTTGTGACGTATTTGTCCTGCTGTTCCCACGCCATTTATGCCCATTTCACAACCCCAGACATACTTAGGCTTACCACGTCATATTCTCAGGATCAAAAACTCATCTGGAGCTCTGATAAATGATGAGCCGCTATGAGAATACCAACCAGAATGGCCCCGCAATGTCAATGTTGCATGAGTCACTTTGGGGTGAGATGGTTGGTGTTTGTTAGGATCTGATCCAGCTTGGGCAAGAAGAGTATATACTAAATCCCCTACTGATGGCAATACATCCAATATTCATGGCGATGTTATTGAGGCGTTCACCTGTGATGTTCGCCATCTGAATTTCCCTCTAGCGACTGTCTCATGAAAATCCAGATCTCAGAGGCTTTGATACAAACTTTCCACAACTCATGGAGAAATGTTTGGGAAAACGAAAGTTTTTTTTTTTTCTTTTTTCGTTTATCATTCTCCTTCCTTTTCTTTCAATTCCTTGGTTTGTTTTTTTCCTCCATTTTTGTATATGTTTTTCCTTGTCTTTTATGATTCTTTTCATCACTGTTTTCTGTTGTCTGTGGTGATTTCTTTCCTTCTTACTTTTCTGGGTTTTTTGTTTTTGGTTTTATGTTTCTCTTTGTCATTTTTTTTTCTGCACAACTATCCTCAAAGAGTTAGTGTTCTTTTTGTCTTTTGTGTTAGATTTCCTTGTTTTAGGGATGGGGTTGTATACAAAAAAAAATGCCACCATAAAAAATAACAAGAAATGCCGTGGGTTTAGCTGCAGCAGCAGCAGCAGCAGCAGCAGCAGCAGACAGAATCCCATGAAGGCTAATCATGAAAATGTGTCTGTGATGGATGCTGAAACTCTCCACACTCACACACATCTGATATGTCTCAATCCTACACACATATGGGGGTTGTTTTTAGGCTTTTTCCTTCTTCTTTTTTTTTGAAAAGAATATCTTTTTTCTATCCTGGATGACGCACGTTTGTACTGAAAAGTTAAGGTGAGGTCATCTTTTGATGAGGATAGTGTTTCACAAAGAGAGAAGAGAAGGAGAGAAGAGAGGGGGAAAAGAGAGACAGAGGGAGGGGGGGGGAGGAAGAGAGTGAAAGAGAGGTGGGGTACAGAGGAAGAGACAGAGCGAGGAGGGAATGAAGAAGAGAGGGGGGAGAGAAGGAGATAGAGGAGAGAGGAAGAGAAAGACGGAAAGAGAAAGGGGGAGGGAAGAGAGAGGAGGAGAGGGAATGAGAGAGAGAGAGAGAGAGAGAGAGAGAGAGACAGAGAGAGAGACACAGAGAGAGACAGAGAGACAGAGAGACAGAGAGAGACAGAGAGACAGAGAGACAGAGAGAGAGACAGAGAGAGACAGAGAGAAAGAGAGACAGAGACAGAGAGAGAAAGAAAGAGAGAGACAGAGAGAGAGAGAGAATGCGCGCACGTGCATGCATGTGTGTGTGTGTGTGCGTGCGTCTGTCTCTCTCGTCATATATGTTTTTTTCCTGTGGCAGAAATTAGCCATACTTTATTCTTAAATTGAGCCCCTATTTAATACATGGAAAGTATGCTTACAAAGAGTCAACGTATAATCTATAGTTTTCATATTCAATCTTTATCAGTTGTATTTTTTTTAATGTCCCAAACTGCACTATGATTATCGGAAACACGGAATTAGATATTAGCTTCAATAATGTGAGGGATATGAACAACAGAGATGTTAATCTTGTTTAGATTAGGCAAATTGTTTTATAATCCCTAGTTGATAAACTGCTGTAAATCATGCTAGTGTGTGTGTGTGCATAGGGGGGGGGTGTGTGTGTGTGTGTGTGTGTGTGTGTGTGTGTGTGTGTGTGTGTGTGTGTGTGTGTGTGTGTGTGTGTGTGTGTGTATGTGTGTGTGTATGTGTGTGTATGTGTGTGTATGTGTGAGTGTGTTTGTGTCTGTGTGTGTGTCTGTATATGTAGCTTTCTTCAATTTAACGTCTCTTCACTCATAGTGATATTAGACGAGAAACAAAAGTAGAATAAAATTAATTGTGTCACTTGTGTGCGTGAGTGTGTATGTGCGAGTGTGTGAGTATGTATGTCAGTGTACGTGCCTACATGTGGATATGAGCAAGTATGTGTGAGCGTGCGTGTGCGAACTCGTGTGTGTGTGTGTGTGTGTGTGTGTGTGTGTGTGTGTGTGTGTGTGTGTGTGTGTGTGTGTGTGTGTGAATGCGTGCAACTATACATGTAGGTTTGGGTTTGGTAACTAAGGTGGGTGTGTATGTATTTATCCCTTTGAGTGACTGAGAGAATTAAAAGTAAAATGAGTAGAGTAACCTCACCTACATGTGTCTATCCCTTATCAATCTTAAACCCAGTTTCAGACCCATATAATCTATTTCTTGAAGAAAAACGGAAAGGGGGAGGGGGGGGTATATTCCTGAACAAATTAAACTCCTAACAAGAAAATTTACAAAAATTCGCCAACAGGGCTTTTAACTAAACTTCTAACTATTTCAAACATAATCACATTATCATCCAGTACTTGTTCATATGACATGTCTGTGTATGTGTGTGTGTGTGCGTGTGTGTGTCTGTGTGTGTGTCTGTGTGTGTTTTGGGGTGGGGTCGTCTAAAGTCATATGTGGGAAAAACGGTAAATAAAAGAATATATTTCATTCATTCGTTCTTTTTTATTGTCGGTCTGTCTGTCTATCTATCTATCTATCTATCTATCTGTCTATCTGTCTGTCTGTCTGTTTGTCTGCCTCCCTGCCTGTCTGTCTGTTAGTCTGCAAAAGAACTTCGACATTACATTATTTTCAAAACTGCTTTTATATCTAATCGAGGCTTATTTTGCCAGATTGTCATCATAAAAACTGTTGTTGTTTTTTTATTTCTTGTTTCATAGCAAAAATTCCCCTTCAAATAATATCTTCCTAATTACAGATAATCCTTCCTACACACGCATCCCCCTAAAACAGAAATCTGGTGGGCTGTTCTACGTATAACAAAAGAAAATAATTTTCATGTATCAAAGTAATGATGCACCTTAAACTTTCCCTTTACTGTATCAAAAACACTACACAGAAATTGTTTCTTTTCAATTGTGCTTTGATTTGACGGTTGTTGTTGTTTTTAGATTTCGAAATCAAAATGTGAAAGTTAAAGCCACAAAAGAAAATTCCAAAGTTTTCATCCACAAACATACCCATATCCCGGAGGAAGGATAACTTGTTTCACACACACACACACACACACACACACACACACACACACACACACGCACGCACGCACGCACGCACGCACGCACGCACGCACGCACGCGCGCACACACACACACACACACGCACGCACACAGACAGACACAGACACAGACACAGACACACACACACACACACACACACACACACACACACACACACACACACACACACACACACAACACACACACACACACGGGGACTAGATGTGAAAACGCAGATGGGTGTTAATTCCATTATCCTCGAAATAAAACTATAACACCACACACTATCTATCTATCTATCTATCTATCTATCTATCTATCTATCTATCTATCTATCTATCTATCTATCTATCTATCTATCTATCTATCTATCTATTTATCTATCTATCTATCTATCTATCTGTCTGTCTGTCTGTCTGTCGATCTGTCGATCTGTCGATCTATCTACCTATCTACCTATCTACCTATCTACCTACCTACCTACCTACCTACCTACCTACCTACCTATCATCTATCTATCTATCTATCTATCTATCTATCTATCTATCTATCTATCTATCTATCTATCTATCTATCTATCTGTCTATCTATCTATCTATCTATCTATCTATCTATCTATTTATCTATCTATCTATCTACCTACCTACCTACCTACCTACCTATTTATCTATCTATCTATCTATCTATCTATCTATCTATCTATCTATCTATCTATCTATCTATCTATCTATCTATCTATCTATCTGTCTGTCTGTCTGTCTGTCTATCTATCTATCTATCTATCTATCTATCTATCTATCTATCTATCTATCTATCTATCTATCTATCTATCTATCTATCTATCTATCTATCTATCTATCTATCCCTTAGTCTGGTGACCGTGGGGGCACCTCTGAAGACTTGACAACCAGTTCCCTTCACTCTTCACTCTGTTCTGTCTTTCTCAAAATTTGGTTGAGTTCTAGGCCTGTCCATTCGCTGATGTTGTCCTCCAATCTCTTCATTGGTCTGCTTCTTTTTCACACACACACAGACACACACACACACACACACACACACACACACACACACAGACACAGACACACACCACACACACACACACACACACACACACACACACACACACACACACACTTTGATAATCACTCCGTGCATTTTCACCTCCATGATGTAAACTAAATTTTCTTTTATTTGCCTGTGTAATTTATCTCAAACTCTAATGATCATTTTTCAGACAGAAAACCCAAAGGAAAAGGCAAAACAGAAACAAAAAAATCAATGACGACAATTTAAAAGAAAGACGACAAAAACAGACGAGAAGAATGACACGGACTAAAAATCAAGAGGCAGTTCTAATCATCTCCCTTGGCTAATGTTTATTCTTTTGCATCCTTTCTTAAAACGAAATTTTCAACACGTAAATGCTTTTTTTTTTTTTTTTAATAAGGAATAATTTCTCTTTTAAACTGAGCACAGATTTCCTCTGATTTACTTTGGTTTTACGTAACTGTTTTCTCCTTAGATTTCAAAATCGGAATGTAAAAGTTCAAGACACAAAGAAAGTTCCCGAGGTTTTGATTATCAAACATGTCCCGGAGGTAGGGTAACATATTGCAGATGTGTTCAGTTTTAAAAGCAAAAGTTGTCTTTTTGGTTTCAGAAACGTAATATGTTTTCTTTAAAGCTATTGAATAAAGCAAACAAACAACTAAATGAACATTAGCTATGGGGGGTGTTTAAAACTGGCTCTTCGTTTTGGATCACTTTATTTTTGTCGTCTGTTGTTTTCCTGTCTCCTTTTAAATTGTCATCATTTGAGTTAAGGTGTTCTTTGCTTTTGTTTTGTTTTTTTCTTTACTCGTTTATTTCCTTAAAGATGATCATTAGAGTTTGAGATAAATTACAAAGGCAAGTAAAAGAAAACATGATTAAAACACGGCAATGAAATATCATACGACATGATTATCAATATATGTGTGTGCGCTCGCGCGTGAGCGTGTGTATGTGTGTGTGTGTGCGTGTGCGTGTGTAAGTGTGTGCATGTGTATGTGCGTGTGTGTGTAACTGTGTGTATGCGGATGTATGCCTTTTCATGCGTGTTTGCGTGTATGTGTGTATGCATGTGTGCACGTGTGTGTTGGCGTGTGTTGGCGTTGTGTGTGTGTGTGTGTGTGTGTGTGTGTGTGTGTGTGTGTGTGTGTGTGTGTGTGTGTGATAGTTTCTTCTTTATCATTTTATTCCTTTTTATAACAGAGTTAACTTTAGCAATATTTCTCTTCTGTGCCTGGGGCTATCCACATTAAGCTCTAGACTCTGCCTAATTGCTCATGCAGTTTATTTCTTCAGTCATTTTCTTTTTGAGAAGTTTAGGAGGCTAAAAAGACGGATGCATTTGCACGCGTTCGGTCGTATATACGTACATATTTTATGTATTTGTATGTATGTCTGCGCGAATTGAAAAATGAGTTTGAAATAACTTTCTCTGCTGGATAATATTTAAAAAAACAAAACGTTCTTCTATTAATGCGAAGGACAAGGATGTCGCCCAATTATCACAGTGTAATGGAGAAAACAATGAAATGAATTGTGTTAGATTGGCACCTAGGCGTAGTTTTCGTCAATGTGTTTTTAAAATGTTGTTTTCCTTGATTCATGTTCCTGTTGTGGTTGTTTTTTTTGTGTTGTTGGGCTGTTGTTGTTGTTTGTTTTGTTTGTGTGTTGTTTTTTTTTACTAATGTTGCAGTTGTTGTTATTATTTGTGTTGTCGCTGATGCTGTTGCTGCTGTTGTTGCTATTATTGCTGTTGTTTTTGTTGCTGTTCTTATTGCTGTTCTTGGTGGGGGGGTTGTTTTAGTTGCTACTGTTGCTTATGTTATCATCATTATTGTTTATGTTATCATCTTTGTTGTTGTTGTGGTGGTGGCCGTGGTGGTGGTGGAGTTAGAGTTATTGTTGTTATGTTGTTAGTGGTGGTGGTGGTGGTGGTGGTGGTGGTGGTGGTGGTGGTGGTGGTGGTGGTGGTGGTGGTGGAATGTCGCGATGCTGGTGCTAGTGAAGGTTGTGGTGGTGGTGATGTAATGATAACAATAATGCTGCTTTTGTTGTCGTTGTCGTTAATGTATCAGACTTTATTTCGGATATTGCGTTTGTTTCTTGTTTATTTCATTGAATTTATTTCCTAGATGGCTTAACAATCGCAACACTTTATTCATACGAAAGATTTCAAAATAATTCCTCTGGTTGTAATTTACTAGCCTTCGTTAAGAATTTTAGGGCTGAAGTTAAGATTTCGGTTAAAACTTACATATTTCTTTTAAAGACCCCCTAAGTGAAATGCAGGTAAAGTCTACATTTTTTTCAAGAATCCTGCAAATCCCAGTTTTTTTTTCTAATATCTCTTCTTTCTGCATTCAGTATGAAAGAGATTTACGAGTGAAAGAAATTTATTGTGCACGAATTCTCTTTCATCTACACACACACACACACACACGCACGCACACACAAACACACACACACACACACATACAAACACACACACACACACATACAACACACACACACACACACACACACACACACACACACACACACACACACACACACACACACACACACACACACACGATATCACAAACCCACGCGTTTTTGCACAGAAAAAAAGACAACACATAAAAACTCTGCCTAACTTCCATGTGTGTGGGGTTTTGAAAAATGCACCCTGGGGTTAAATCAAGATTTACACAGACTTTTTGCAGACAACAAAAGCAATCAACTAACCCCCTTTTACGCAGTTTTGGCATCACTCAGAAACCTGACATTAGTCTAAAAGAAATATAAAACCGTAATCCACACCTAATAAGCGGTTGGAGAATTCCGTTAATTGTCAATTATGAAGAACATAATTGATTGTTAAAGACATATAGATGTTTATTACCTCGAAAAACTTTTATCTTTTCTCTTATAGATGTGTTAAATTCCTCAAAATATCGGCATTGCAGGAAACACATGCGTGTGTATGCATACACACACGTACTCATGCATGCACACGCAATCAAGCACACACACACACACACACACACACACACACACACACACACACACACACACACACACACACACACACACACACACACACACACACACACACACACACACACACACACACACACACACACACACATAACACAACACACACACACATCATCTTGCACAGAACATCTTGCACACATGTTAAATCCTGTTCCGCTTTTCGTAAGAGTAGGCCATTGTGTGCCGGTGAGAACAGATGACAATATTTACACAACTGCATACACACGGGACTGGATGAAAACAAGCACATGAGTGCTTATCCCATTATCCTGGATATAAAAGAAGAAAACAAAAAATAACTAATAAGTAAAAAAACCCAACACACACACTTACACACACACACGCACATGTGCTCAATCATGCACACGCATACACTCTAACAACACACACACACACACACCCGCACACACACACACACACACACACACACACACACACACACACACACACACACACACACACACACACACACACACACACACACACACACACACACACACACACACACACACATACATACACACACACACTTTCTAATAATTATTTTCTATGTCCGAATTTCGAAATACTTTTGAAAGGTTTACCAAATGGTGGCAAAAAAATTGAAAGCAGCTAAAATTAACCCACACATTTCCACCCGCCACACACATACACACACACAGACTTCACATGTGGGAGAGAAAACTGATACCTGTGTGAATTGCAATTTTAACATTTTTTTTACATTTTTGCTTCAATTTTTCCAACGAGGCGTTGTCTTTTATAAAATGGTACTTGGCTACTGATACAGAATCTATTCCGCAGTTGTCTTACAAACTAATGGGTGGATAAATCTTCGGGTGCTTAATAACATTATTAAGCATTTTCATGGGGTGGCTACAATATGGATACTTAAAAAGCTTAGATACACTGTTCGGGATTTCTTTTTCGTCTTCGTCGTCAAAATCTCAAACTTCAGCTATTGTTGTTCGTCATATGAGCCATAAAAAATACTTTGCGCTGCCGTTAAGCGCCTGACAAGTCAAGCCCAGCGCATCCTACTTCAGCGTGGGAGAGGAATTGCTATCTTTTAAGGTGTTTTTTTTTTCTGGAGAAAAATGGTAGATTAATAACTCAGGAAGGCAGGGAGAGGCAAAAGAGGTGATGGTTACAGATAGGAAAGGAACAAGGCAGAAATAAAGAGAAGGGTAGATTAGAGGAAATTCCTGGCACAAGATAGTTTCCAGAAGGTGGGGATGGTATTAATGTTCATACTGACAGCCCTCCTCTCGACCCCCCCCCCTCCACCCCCCCCCCCTCTCCCCGCATCCACATGGGGGAGTACAGGATTTGAAGCTTACTAGTTCGCGGCTTAAAAGTAAAATTCTTGCAGATAGTAGTTGTGTGCGTGTTGAATGGATTTCTTTCTCTATGGAACTACCTTTTTCTCTCTGTCACTATCATTTGACAAAACTAATACCCAAACTACAGTCTATTCTGACCACCTGCACAAACAAAGGTCAGGCGTGGGAGAGAGTACAGCGACACCACTGAGACAATACCAAAATGAACAGCACTTTAAAGTTAGAGTCTTTTCGAGGAGGTGTTGTCTTTTATAAATGGTACGTGGCTTCTGCTCAGAATCCCTTTTTTTTGTGCAGTCGTCTGATAAACTTCATCATGTCTTGTGCTGGTAAACTCTGAGGTTCATGCTAGGTGTTATACTGTGTTTTTTTTGGTCAGCTCTCGGAGTCCTGAAAAGTTTTAGTTTTAATAAAGTATTCGAGAACTTCGTATTTGAAGGTTTTGGGACTATCTTTTCTATTTTTCAGTTTTTAATTCTCTTTGGTTGCCTCATCTTTTGCGACCTTTCTGTCCTGCTGTTCCCACGCTGCTCATTTCGGATCTCTTCGTAACAGCCATATTCAGACTTGTTATGTCATAGCCACAGAGTCAGAAATCTCAGGGAGTCGCCATAGGGTCACAAGCCATAGGGGCCCTGCACTGCTGCAGGGTCAGTTATGTTATAATCGAAGGTAGATGTTCAGAGGTGACGTGCGCAGGAGATCACCTACTAAACCACCAGCTGACCATACTGGTAGCTTAGTCGTGAAGCTAGACTGAATGGTATGTCCCCCCGGGGTGGTGACCACCACAACGTCCCTCTAACGACCTTCTCCCGTGAACTGTCCACCGCAACCCAAAGGCTTTGCGGTAAACTCACCACAGGCTGAGAAGAGTATGGAAAAATAAAAAAAAGGATGAGGTCACCATGAGAGCAGAGCAGCTGGAGCCACCGAATCAGAGACAATGTTCTTTAAATGTATGGTGATCAATGGTCATGAAGATGATGAGAGGATGCTGCTTCGGAAGTATGCCTGCTTTGAGACTTCTTTACATGGCAGTACTCTATCTTTCCTTGTGTAATATATCCCGGCGTTAACCGACCCAGAGAGATACAGACACCTGCAGTGTTAGTCAAAGATTTTCTCAAAATCGCATCCCTAAAGTATATGAAGCTCGACTGTGTGGTCCCAGTCTTCCCAATGAGCCTACACATACCTACTCTTTGTAGATAAATAAAAATAATTAATAAATAATAGGAGCCGGCAGGATACCGAAAATATAATCCCTTGACTCTACGGATTCAAATTCACAACCTTGCAGCCAGTAAGCTAAGACGCTAACCACTACGCTACGGTGGCTGGTCACTTGTTCGACATTTCTTTATATATATATATATATATATATATATATATATATATATATATATATATATATATATATATAATATATAACGGCATTCGCTGTGTATTTGCAGACTATGCATTTATTATTTCCTTGTGGGGGTGGATCTTTCTTTTCTTTTCTTTTTCAATCGTACCGTTAACAAAGCTGTTACCAAATACACACTGGCCACCCGCACAAACAGACCTGGTGTGTGGGAGAGTAAAATCACACCAACAAAAAGAAAAGATGGAAAACTTAATCTTCAATCAGTTTACAGATAGTAGGTGTGGCTTAGCGTTTTCCTGGGAAAATTGGAAAACACCTTTTACAGCCAAGACAGCCAGATGCAAAAGAAAAAAAAAAAACCTACCAGCCATCTTCGTCAAACATTATACTCCAAGGCGGAAATAAAAAAAAACAATAACGTCAATCGGATGATCTCGCTTTTTTTTTCTTTTTAAAAAAATGTTTTTATGATTCTAGAGGGGGTAGGTTTGTACACAGATCAGTTTTCTCTCGAGTAAAATTGATGGTAATTCATTATTGTCAAGGGAAAAAATAAATGTCAATTGTATAAGTTCTTTTTTTATTTGCCTTTATCCTTGAGAGGGTAAGCTTGTACGTGGATCATTATTGTAAATGTATATGAATGTATTATTTTCACGGGAGAAAATAAACGTCAATCGCATGATTTCGTTTTTATTTGCTTTTATCCTTGAGAGTGTAAGCGTGTAGGAAGATCATTATTTTTTAGCCTGAGTCAACAGTTTTATTTTAACATCTTTTGATAATAGCAGTCTTCCATACCAGAGTCGCTTAGTCTTTACCATCTTTTTTGCTAGCTTTGCTCTTTTCATCATCTTCATCGTTTTTGTCATCAACATAATCATCATCGCTATCGTCGTCATCGTCATCATCATCATGATAATTATCGTAATCATCATTATGTCATCATCCTCATCTCTCTCTCTCTCTCTCCTCTCTCCTCTCTCTCTCTCTCTCTCTCCTCCTCTCTCTCTCTCTCTCTCCTCCTCTCCCTCTCTCTCTCTCTCTCTCTCCCCTTCAGTAGACTTCAAGCAACACTTTTCAAGAACAAAATGAAGCACAACACAACACAACACAACGCACGCGCAACATAACAGAAACCAGCTTCCTGAGAGTGTAAAGTGACAGGGGTTTGATTAGATATGACAAGAAATAGCTCTGAACAAACAAAATGTGACGCTCCACCACATAATGAGACGGAGTGCACATGAGCTCAATTTTTAGTTATTAACATGTTCTTAATGTGCAGTAAAGTGGCTATCAAATACAAAAAACAGATTGAAAATCGGACAATTCTGTGCAACATTATTACAAATTGAAATGATAGACTGCAGGATGTGACAAAATGAGAAACCGCAAGTTTATGTTAGTAACAGGTTGTCAGAATGAGTGCTTTGGTATTTTCAAAACACATTTAAAAGCAAAAGGAATAAAAATTATTTCTTGATATTTCATCATAAGATAAATAAACAGATCTAGTTTAATAATCAATCAAAATCACAAAATTGACAACTTGACCCCCACCTGCCTTTAAGGCTCCTAGCGCAAAATTGGGTAATGTGCTAAGGACTCATTTCGTGGTGGAGCGCCACAAAATTCATTAGTAATGAAATCAGGGGATTCACAACAGCGGCTGCTCTTGCCTTCATCAGTGCTCTTTGGAAACGTCTCTTGAGAGACCTTGAGAGAGATGCCTTGTTTCTGTTAGCAAGGTAAATGTCACTCTGTGTTTTAGACCCCCCAAAACTAGTACAAACCTGAATCCGGTTACAAAATTGTGCGTATTTAGAAATAATAATAATTCATTATGAAGGAGGGGAAATTAGGTATGTAAATTGAAGATAGCCAGAACATTTCGAAATATTTCTCCTAATACTGATTTGAATGTGCAATATTTTGATTAATTAAAAACACACAGAAATTACAAAAGGTTAATCAGCATGTTTGACCAGTAATCTGATCTGCTTTATCCAAAGATGTGTTTTGTCTGTCCATTACACACACATGGGCACGCATGCACGCACACATACACATACAAACACACACACACACATGTGCGTGCACTCACAAACACACATGCCCACTCTCTGTCTTTCTGTCTCTGTCTCTCTCTGTGTCTCTCTCTATGTCTTTCTCTCTGTGTTTCTGTCTCTGTCTGTATCTCTCTCTGTCTCTCTCTCTCTGTCTCTCTCTCTTTTTTCTTGTACATTTCTCTCTCTCTCTCTCTCTCTCTCTCTCTCTCTCTCTCTCTCTCTCTCTCTCTCTCTCTCTCTCTCTCTCTCTCTCTCTCTCTCTCTCTCTCTCTCTCTCTCTCTCTCTCAATATTATATTAGTACATTTCGAAACCAGTTTAAATCATATCACAAATCATACAATAACTACGTACACATCAAGTAAATCTTTTCAAGAACAAAACGAATCAAAGCACAACAGGAACCAGTTTCCTACGAGGATAAAGTGACAGGGAGTTGCTTGATTAGCTATGACAAGAAATAGCATA
>CM060320.1:61047830-61060330 GCA_030674155.1 Stramonita haemastoma | reverse complement strand
TTTTTTTCCCTGTCTGCAACTGAATAATTATATGATATTTCTGCGTTACTATTTTTTTTATATATATCTTTGTTTGTTTGTTGTCATTGTTAATCAATGTTCTTTGAATGAGGGCTGAACGTAATTTTAAAAAAAAACATCGTCTGAGCGTAGGCCTACTTCTTTTCTTCCAGAAAAAAATATTTATTCATTCATTCCCTTCCTGTTTTGCAGCAGGCAAAACAAGAACCCAGAAAAAACGAGGCCTTGGTTTAGACAACATTCATTTGCAATGGGGAGAACAGAAAGAAAAAAAACAAAACTATGATTAAAGCAAAACTGCAGATAACAGAAAAAAATATGTGCACACTGTTCATTTGATAATGAAGCATATTGCAATGATTAAAGGTGCACAGAAAGTAGCTAGGGCTGATTAGCAGACTTCGTGATTAGTTTGAGATGCGTCATCCCAAATCTGTCTGTGTGTCTGTGTGTCTGTCTGTCTGTCTGTATGTCTGTCTATCTGTCTCTCTCTGTTTGTCTGTCTGTCTTTTTCCCTCCCTCCCTCCCTCTCCCTCTCCCTCTCTCTCTCTCTCTCTCTCTCTCTCTCTCTCTCTCTCTCTCTCTCTCTCTCTCTCTCTCTCTCTCTCTCTCTCTCTCTCTCCTCTCTCTCTCTCTCTCTCTCTCTCTCTCTCTTCTCTCTCTCTCTCTCTCTCTCTCTCTCTCTCTCTCTCTCTCTCTCTCTCTCTCTCTCTCTCTCTCTCTCTCTCTCTCTAACGAGTACGTATGATTATTCATTCTTTTCAAAATGAAACAATTGAAATGATATTGTAGTCGTGAATATTGAAAGCAGCCTTTTACCAATGTGAGTTTATTCAATTGTTTGGCAAAAATTTACAGTACAAAAAAATCACCACGCAACAAATCATGTTTTTGTATGGATAAAGTGACAAAGTTTAGCTAGACAAGTTATAAGAAAGGATTTTTTTTTTATATGTTCCTCTGCCACAGTTCCAAGCTTCACCAATGGTATGAGAGTTTGTTTACCATTAAAGGCAGCCGTATTCCGACTTCAAGAATGCCGTGAACACACAACACCAGTGTGGTGCTTCATTTTTAATAAAGACCTGTCATCCATTCCTAGCCATATACAATGGCCTACCAGTTCAAAAGGCGGAATAAGTTTTAACATGTGTAAAAGATGTTCTGCGTGCGTTCGTCTACATGACCTCGGTTTATAGTCTCATCTGAAGGACTTTCGGGGAAAGTGGACTCAGTAATGATGTTAACTCCAGCGGTAAAAAGGAATTCCCCTTAAACGGACGTTGCAGTAATGGTTTAAACACACGCCGTCAGATCACAAGCTCAACGCTCTAACCACTAAGGTATTCCGCCCACACTGAACGGAATAAATAAAATAATAAACAAAAAGATGATTGGAAACCAAATCAATGAACTGATAACATAAGCTGGTCTCGCTTTCATCACTGTTCATGGGTAACGTCTCTTGAGAGACCTTGAAAGAGATGCCATGCTTCTGTTGGTCTGATGAAAGATTATCATTTCGTGTTGTGGAGACAACATGACGACAAAAGAGCAAAACAAAAATACTTTGTTTTCATTCAGAAACTAGGAATTTCTCCTGGGAGAGAGAGAAAATCATAAAAAATAAAAAAACCGGGAAATGTCTTCATTGCACAAGAAAAGCAGGACCCAAAAAATGTTTTTGATGTGTATTCTGTTGATGAAAGGAAAGAGGAAAATGATTTTGGGTTAATCAGAACGGTACCGGTTCATAATAGTTTTGATCCGCTTCATTCATCACAGCTCTTTCTCTCTCTCTCTCCGTTTCTGTCTGTCTGTGCCTGCCTGTATGTGTCTGACTCTGTGTGTGTGTGTGTGTGTGTGTGTGTGTGTGTGTGTGTGTGTGTGTGTGTGTGTGTGTGTGTGTGTGTGTGTGTGTGTGTATGTGTGTGTGTGTGTGTGTGTCTCCACGCGCGCGCGCATGCAACGTTATCCTAGTTTTCAGCCAGATCTTTTAGATAAACAAAAACGAAAGGTCTTTTCTCTAGAACTACCATCTAAACTAGGATTGAATATACTAACTATAAATCTATTTGTCATTACGTCACTCACACACACACACACACACACACACACACACACACACACACACACACACACACACACACACTCACTCACTCACTCACACACACACTCACTCACACACACACATACACACACACACACACACACACAGTCACACACACGTACACACACATACACACATATACCGAGTCACACACACACACACACACACACACACACACACACACACACACACACACACACACACACACACACACACACACACACACTAACTTCCACACTACAAAATCCCCCACAGCCAGATTAAGAAGGCAGAACAGCACAAGGCTACACTCCACCATTACCTTCAGGGCCATGTAGTATCTTCTTCTACAGAATGCTAGTCGGAAAAAAAAATTCTGTTGATTTTCACAGATTTTTAAAGCCTAAAAAACTGTACTGTATATATAGTTTGGGGGTTGAGGACATAGAGCAATACGATGTAGTCACAAAAAAGTTGGAAATAATCATTAAATGAGGATTGGTTGCGTTTATACAGTGTGGACTCCATGGATTCATGTAATTATTATTGTTAGGAAGCTAGCAGAAAACAAAGAACTGAGGAAGTACAATTTTTTTTTCAAAAAATAAGACAAACATTCAAACTTACCAAGTTTTTTTCTTTTTAGAAAAAATCACATGAGGTTTCAGCCAGAGGCTAGTCTTTCACAAACTAAGTGCTATTTTTGATTTCTTGTGGATGCCTTAGTACGTGCAGTATATAAGCAAAAGTAGTGATAAAAGAAAACAGAAGGAAAAAGTGCCAACAAGTAATATTTCTGGTGTGCAGCCAAAATGAGAGCCTGGGAAAAGAGACACTTCTCTTTCCTGTCTTGAACGTGAGAGGACAAAGCTTCCTTCCCTCTTTCTTTTCTGGGGACGGTGCCATGACATGGCCAGACCCTTGCAGCCCAGTCCTGATAGACTCCTGCTGTGAGGCCCTCACGTTTTTCATTACCAGGCTGCAACTGCTTACACACTGCTCTGAAAAAGATCCTGTGTCTATTTTTATTCCTTTTCTCTTTTTTTCTCTTTCTTTTTTTTTTGCTACATTTTGGTCTCAGTTTTTTCTCTTTTTTTTATTTCCTTCTCCTCTCCTCTGTCTTTGTTTCTTTTACCTCTGGAGGAAAGAAAAGCCCCGAGTGGTTAAGGTGGCGGGTTCTTGCTCTCATTGTGCTGAATACGTGGGTTGTGGGTTTGAACCTTGACGACTGTTGGTGGATAAAGGAAAGGGGATATATAATTTTTTTAAAGTTTCAAGTTATGTGCAGGCCTGCCAGTGCCTCTTTTTCTTTTATGTGTATATTCATAAAGATAACTTTACCTTCTTTTGTCCCGTGGTCCCGCGGACCGTAGGGGCACCGCTAAAGATTTTGCAACAAGATAACTAATCATAGATAAATGAGATATTCTAAATACTATGTTCGCTTTCAATGAAGTGGGGAAAATACCCCAAATATTGATTTTCTACTTTACTGGTGGTCTCAACGGGGAGCATTCGGTTAGGCTGTTGGTCAAAGATTTAGCAGTTGGTCAAAGATTAGGCTGTGGTCACATTTAGTCGGCCTGATTTCTTGTACCTGATGTATAGGACATATAAAACAATCCACGATTTAGGGTTTCTCCTTACAAAAACGAAAACTGAAAGCTTATGTTTTTCGATTTTTTAATCTGTCATCTCAGTCGTTCTTTTCTTATAATTTGAAGCCTGTTCTTGTAAAATCCTGGGACGTGACAGCTTAGTGGTCAGAAAACTCACACTTCCCAACTTAAGGTTATGCAGCAATGAGCGTGTTTACCAAGTGGATGGGTGACCGTTCATGTGCCTTGGCTTCAGTACAGTCCCCCAGTTCACCCAGGTGTTAATAGGTATCTACCCTCTTTAGGAATAAGGAAGGTAAAGCAGCGAGGGAGAGGAGATGGGCGCCGCCCTCAACATGCTGGCCCCTAGAGAAGCCGGGGTTTCTGACGCCTCGACCCCTCGCAACCGCATATTAAATTGTTATGAGTATACCTTTACCATTCTTTACCTTATACAACCTTCATTGCCTAACTTCTTGTGTCTCTTTTATGTTCAAGGATACCTAATCCCCTCATTAAACTACCTATAAATGATACTAATGGTTACAGAGTTAGATAGATATAAGTAAATTAGAACTGGAACAAAAAACACACTACAGATACGACAGATGCACGCACGTGTGCGGATGCACACGCACACACACACACACACATACATACACACACAAACAGAGAGAGGGACAGATACAGAGAGACAGAGACAGATACAGAGAGAGACAGATAGAGATGAGAGAGAGAGAGAGAGAGAGAGAGAGAGACAGATAGAGAGAGAGAGAGAAGAGAGAGAGAGAGAGAGAGAGAGAGAGAGAGAGAGAGAGACAGAGAGAGAAGAGAGAGAGAAGAGAGAGAGAGAGAGAGAGAGAAAGAAAAGAGAGACAGAGAATAAAAGAAAGAGAATAAAGAATAATAGAATAACAGAGATCAATAGAAAAAGAAAGGCAATGTATTGACACACTCCAGAAACAAAATCTTTTTTTTTTCATTCCTAAGGGCAGAAGGTGTCCTCATTGCCCTCTTGGCTGCTGTTTGTTCTTCTCTTGTTCTTCTGTTCCTTCCTCCCCATGGAAGCTCCCCCTTTCCTCTTGCTCTCCCCATTCCTATGGTGTTAGGTTTTACAACAGATGTGAACTGACGTATCCACTACACCTGCACTCATTTGCACATCATTTTCTTCTCCTACGCTCTCTGTCTATCTGTCTCTCTCTCTCTCTGTTCTTTCTTCGGATAAGACTATAAGCCAAGTTCCCCGAGTGGAAATGCACTTAGAAAATAATGTGCATAGGTTATATCTTATTCCACCTTTCGGAAGAGTAGGCGGGAGACAGAGACAAAGAGAAAGACAGAGAGACAGACAGAGAGTAAGAGATGGACAGAGATAGAGACAGATGTCCTTTCTCTCTGTTCTTTCGTCGGATGAGACTGTAAGCCAAGTTCCCGAGTGTGATCGATGAAAAAACTGTTAAAACTGCAAGCATAAAGTAAAACAGCACATTAGTAGTGTTTATTCCTTTATCCTTGAAATAAAAAAAGAATGAATTAATTGAATAATTAATGAATGAAAGTCTGGTTGTCTGCTTGTTTCTGTGTCTCTTGTCTGTCTATCTCTGTCTCTCTATCTGTCTGTCTCTCTGTCTATCTTTCTCTGTCTCTCTCTGTCTCTGTCTCTCTGTCTCTCTATCTGCCTGTCTGTCTCTGTTTCTGTCTCTGTCTGTCTGTCTCTGTCTCTGTTTGTCTATATATCCTCTCTCTCCCTCCCCCCCTCTCTCCATCTCCCCTCCTCTCTCGCTCCCCCTCCCTTCCCCCACTCTCTCTCTCCCTCTCCCCACTCCCTCCCCCCCTGTCATTCTCTCTAACCGCCTTTTTTTTTTTTTTTTTTTTTACTCAAACCAGAAAAATGGTGTGTATAGATTCTAACCGGAGTCTTATCTGATGGGGGCATGATTAAACAAGTCAGCACAGGCCCTCCTCTGGGGAACGCACGGAAATGAGGCAGGGCACAATCACCAGCATCACCTGTGTACCCTGCTACACTCTCTGTCCCTGTCTGTCTGTCTGTCTGTCTGTCTGTGTCTCTGTATGTCTGTCTCGGTCTGTCTGTTTTTCTCTTGTGTATATCTCTGTCTGTCTCTCTTTGTCTGTCTCTGTCTGTCAGTTTGTCTCTGTTTATCTGTCTGTGTCTCTGCCTGTCACTGTGTGTCTCTGACTCTGTCTGTCTGTCTGTCTGTCTGTCTGTCTGTCTGTCTGTCTGTCTGTCTGTCTCTCTCTCTCTCTCTCTCTCTCTCTCTCTCTCTCTCTCTCTCTCTCTCTCTCTCTCTCTCTCTCTCTCTCTATCTCTCTCTCTCTCTCTTGTTATTACCTCCCTGTTATGAGGGACCATGACCTAAATCTGAATAAAATAGTTTGGAATGCAGTTTTATCTCGGTATCTCTGTCAGTGTCTGTCTGCCTGTCTATATCTGTGTTCTGTCTGTTCCTTTGTCTCTTCTCTCTGTCTCTGTCTCTGTCTGTCTTGTCTCTGTCTCTGTCTCTGTCTCTGTCTCTCTCTGTCTCTGTCTCTGTCTCTGTCTCTGTCTCTGTCTCTCTCTCTCTCTCTCTCTCTCTCTCTCTCTCTCTCTCTCTCTCTCTCTCCTCTCTCTCTCTCTCTCTCTCTCTCTCTCTCTCAGGGGATGATAGCATGAAAGGTACGTATCGTTTCTGTTACCATAGTGCTAGCAGCCATCCATTGGCACATTAGTGTGAACTGGAAAGTACAGAGCGAAAAGTGCTGACTTTGATTTGTTCACATTTTTTTCAATCTGTTGTCCTTTAATTTTTTTTCAGCCAAAACATATATCCAGATGGTTTTTTTTAATCTTTCACAAGGTCTACGCGACATCATTATCCCAGCAAATAAATCAAATGGGGAAAATTCTTGTATAAATGTATAGCTTAGTGTGATTACAATTCTTTTGATGATATCATTCCTGTTTCACAAACCATAGGACATCGATTTCTTTTTGCTGAAGAGGGGGTGAAGGTATCGTTTCTCGACTAGAGCTCCAAGGTTCACCAATGGTGAGATTGTTTTACGTTACAGACTGACTACAGGCTGACAGACAGACAGACAGAGCCACTAAGATAGAAATTCCAGAACCTAGCTGTGAAACTGATGGAGAGCAATGATCAACAAATTAAACAGTTGCTGCAACCTCCGAAACAAGTTTCAAGGCTACTCTAGCCACGGGTAACTTTTAAGTGAAAAGAGGCAGACAGAAATGTGTTTGTCCCTCCTCTCCCCCCCCCCCCCTTCCCTGGCACCTTTTCCATTGTATCCCTCCTTCATCTCCTCTTCCAGCTTCCTTTCCATCCACCCCCCCATTGCATGTGGTGCATGCATGTCAACAATACTTGTTGTTGTGTGTGTGGTGTCGCAAATGGCATGTGCCATGCAATCAGAAAAAAAGCAACTCTGCCACAATCTGAATGACATCTACTGCAGTAAATGAAGTCTGATTGCTTCCAGAAAATGCCATAGTTTCTTGTCTTCTTTTTTTTTGTCCTTTTCGTTCAATATGTAGCAGTCTAGTGGATTAAACGATATTTTTTCTTATACTGTCCTTCACCTTCACCTGTCCCGTAGTCCCGCGGACCATGGGAGCACCACTGAAGATTTTGCAACCAGCTTCCTCCACTTCCCACGGTCCTCCGCCTCCCGTAGAAGATCTCTCCACCCAAGGCCTGTCCACTCTCTGATGTTTTCTTCGCATCGTTTTCACTATCTGCCTCTTCGTCTCCATCCTTACACTTTAATGATTATCAAAATTAGCATTCGTGGTTGGTTGTCTTCTTTCGTTCCCTGGCTAGACAGAGCTCCGAGATCACTAAGGGTGAAATTTTTGCGCATGTGACCGTTGTTGCCCGCCATGAAATGTTGCCCCATTTCGAATCCAGGGATGACATTTAAACACGGCACCAGACTGCATGCAGTTTTTTAAGTGTATGTTTGCCATACATCCTTGCCAGCAGAAACGGCCTTGTCCCAAAGACAAAACTGTTTTAAAATGTGTGCAAGATGTTCTGCATGCATTTTGCACATGAGGGTTATCTTTGTAGTTTCATCGGGCCCTTCGGGTGAATGGAGTGGGTGCTGATGTTAAGTCCAGGGGAAAAAATCATCTTGAAGGGGTGTCTGTGTGGTAGCTTATTTCTCAAGCCGTCAGATCACAAAGCTTGTGCTCTAATTCTTTGGCAAGTTATGGGGTTCAGTCTGTTCAGTGTCTCTTGGATCTAGGATAGGAAGTGCAAAACACACCCACAAGACTAGCTCCATGCTTACCAAAGATCCCATGCATGAAGTAGAATCTAGTGATGTAAGAAAACTTAATAATACCTGGCAAAAAAGCAGGGATTTTTCAGAATACTGGATTGACTTACATCTTTTTGCTTTATTTCTGTGAAGACAAAATTCAGATGTCAAATGAAAGATACCATGGGATCTTCTACGTAGAAAATTGAACCAAGACTACAAAGATCGAATGAGCAATGTTAGTGAGATGAGGTTTATGTCATAGATATATTTCAGTAACGATCTTTCGTTGACCAACGGACATTGATGTCAGATTTCAGTAACGCTTTTTATTGATCAATGGACATTCCTTATTTCTGCACTACCAGTGATCCTGACCAAGAGCAAATCAGGTCACCAGTGCAGGAGAACTAAATTTCAATGCCAACTACCATATCCAGTTCACAGCATGAAAAAATACACACAGAAAGGTACACTGTGTCCTAAAGTGGCTACTGTCCTAATATGGACGGGCTCAACTGAGCTAAAAACTCCTTCCCTGGTCTTGAAACTTCCAGTGGGGAAAAAAGCAATAACTCTTCTTTTCCTCACCAGGTAGGCTGCCAATGCACAGACTGCACCTTTGCAAGACAAATAATTACAAACACTGAAAACTCTTATTATCTTTGTGAGCGTGTGAATGGGGAAAACAACAAAATTTTCTCAAGAAAGTTAGGGAGTACCCAATTAATTAACGTTTGCGGTCTTGACTGAAATAGTATTTATGCAATATCTCTCTTTTGCCATCATTTTGGGTCATGTTTTCATCTGTGTTTATAGAAACGACTTGCTAAGGACGTACAAATAAATTTTTGACTACTTTATGGCTGGATTCGTGCAGTTGAAGGCTGTAATCCAATTTGCGACAAGGAATCTATTTAACGACATCACAAATGTACTTGTTCCATCATGCCCTGTGCCCCTATCCCCCTCCTCCCCTCAAAGCTCTCTCTCTCTCTCTCTCCCCCCTCTCCCGCCTTCCCCCCCCCCCCCCTCCCCCCCCTCTCCCCCCCTCTCTCTCTCTCTGTCCCATTCTCTCGTGCCTTGCATACGATACATGTCGACACACTTTTTTTACGCTTTCACGCTGCAAATGGCATGTCTGGCGCAGCTCAGTGGTAATAGAT
Organism: Stramonita haemastoma; assembly: GCA_030674155.1. NCBI lineage: Eukaryota > Metazoa > Mollusca > Gastropoda > Neogastropoda > Muricidae > Stramonita > Stramonita haemastoma. The sequence continues at coordinate 61,051,172 of CM060320.1, read as the reverse complement.
TCTGGCAGCGGGTCTCTCTCTCTCTCTCTCTCTCTCTCTCTCTCTCTCTCTCTCTCTCTCTCTCTCTCTCTCTCTCTCTCTCTCTCTCTCTCTCTCTCTCTCTCTCTCTCTCACGTGTTGCATTACAAGCTGCAGCTAGCAGATTGTTTGGAACCTATGCGGCGTGTGTTCTTTCCCTCTTTTTTATCACCCTCTTGCAGTCCGCCATAGCCCAGTTGGTAAAAGGAAGCGGGTTTGTTCTTGATGATGGCTTTGAAGTTGTGGTTCGCGGGGTTTCAAGTTTTAGTAGTGTTTGATGGGTTGTGTTGTGGATACCATAGGTTTTTAAGACTGTGTTATTCATAATTTTTAAGAATTAGGTTGTAGGTGTGATGGTAGAATACTGAATTTTGTGGGGTAAATCCTTCTGGGTACGGAATAATAATAATAATAATAATAATAATGAAATAATAGTAAAAATTGTAACAGAGTGGACATAGGGGCCCGGGTAATGTCCCACCTCTGCACAGCTTCCCGGGTGGGTACAATTAGCCAGTTAGGACATGACCTCTATAAAGGGGTTGCATAAATTCTACCATCCACCATGAAGGCAAAGAGTATGCAATGGAGGGCTTTCGACCACCACCCAAGGAAACAGAGTATCACACAATTCGCAGGCGTGTCCCGATTTAGTAACACAATGCTGCAACAGGGATCTGATCGCATGGGAGGTAATCTAATTACCACCCCATCACATAATAATATTGATAATATTACTACTAATAATAAATTGAATCTACATAGCGCTATATCTTGCAAAAAACAAATCAAAGCGCTCGCATTCAACCAATTCTTGCACATGCATCCCAATAACAATTTGATTTTTAACAATAAAAATCCATTTGTTTTTAACAAAGAAGAGCTCAGTGATCAGAAGACTGTACTGCAACCACAACGCGCGAAAGGTCACCCATCATATCCCAAGAGGTACCCACGCTCAACACTGCTTAACTTGAGCTTAGGGGAGAGGGAGTGCTCTTACCACTGAACTATCCTGAATGGATTATTGGAATACTTTTTTTTTTCACAAAACCAGCAGGGACATTACCAATGCATAGATTCTACAGTTGTCCTGAAGATCTGCAAGGTAGATGGTTTCCAAGGGAGATGTGAGGTAGAGGACACTGAATATCACATTGGCTGTGCAGTTTAGAGAAAAAAAAGTGGATCTAACAACACAACCCACAAGCACAGCGACGATAATGTCACCTTCAGAGCCTGCACAGAACTCAATAACGGTTAATATTGATCAGTAGATATTCCTTCTCCACCCCCTACAGGCCTCCTGTAGCACTGATCGAGAATGATGGCCACGCATCAACCCGTTACGGCATCAAAAACAAATCTATGCGCTGCTCTAACGCAGTAAACTTCCCACATAAAAGAAACCTGCAGAAACTTACTTGCCAACTTCCACCCTCCCCCAACTTCTCTCTTTTTTTTTTTTTCTTGCCTTCCCACCCCCGCACTCCCCAACCAACCTTCACACTTTTCCCATGGTCTGCGGATAGATCTTTGGCACAGCAAATGGCCATGTCTTCTACAGCCAAGTGATAGTGCATTCTGCCAACATGTTTCTCATGTTTAGCATCATAAGCTGCAGCAAGTGGATTATTTGTAATAAATGGAGCATTCTGTCTTCCTTCTTCTTGTCTGACCCTCTTCACCTTCTTTTACACTAGCCCTAGTCTAGCAGACCATTGGGGCATCACTGAAGATTTTTCAAACAGCTTCCTCCACTCCTCGTAGTTCTCAGCTTTCAATAGTATGTTTTTCCACTTAAGTCCAATTCACTTTCTGATGATATCTTCCCATTGTTTTCTCGAACCAAATTGCAATAACTATGTAAATAAGGCTTCTAGCTTCTGATCCTTACAGCCCTGAAGTAGTGGGTTTCTGGTTCAAATCTTTGTAGGCACTGATGAATTGAGGTAGAAATATTTCTAATTTCAGCTCACTTCATGGATTTGTTTCCCTTTAACATTTAGAAAATAGATTCCGATAGAAGGGAGTCATCTTTGGCACTGCATGTACAGTATCCTTATAACGTGAAAAACACAAGAAGACATAAGGATAGAAATGCTCAAACATTTTAGATCTTATGTTCCACTCGCAATTTGACGGCAAGGGATTGAGCCTGAGTTTAAACCACCACCAAGACTCCCGTTCAAGGAAATTTTCCTTTTGTTGGAGTTAACATCAGTACTAACTCCATTACCGTCTAAGTTCTTTGGATGAGACTATAAACTGTAGCACGCCTGCAGGTTAAAGCCTGGTATCCCTTCAGAAGAGTATTTTTATTTATTTATTTATTTATTTATTTATTTATTTATTATTTATTTATTCTTTTATATCGAGGATTATGGGACAAGCACTCATGTGCTTTTTTCATCCAGTTCCCGTGTGTATGCAGTTGTGTAAATATTGTCATCTGTTCCCACCGGCACTAGAGTAGGCTATCCATGCACACTGGCGTCTTGTTTAGACATCACTCCCAAAGTTGGAAAGCCGTTGTCTTAATGTTGAGTATAAACGGTTACATACACAAAAATCTCAACATTTGGGAACCTCGAAGATCTGAGGAACGAAAAACTATCTTGTTTTGTTGTGTAATTATGTCTCTGCGTATATCAATGTGCAGTATCATACTTTTGTTGTTGTTGTTGAAAAAAAGGAAAACAGAATTGCCAAACAAAACACCATTTAAGAACACCAAATTATTGTTCCAGCCCACACATTGGTTATGTAGAACAGCCATTGGGATGAATCTTTCCTTCAAGGAAATAATACGTTTGTAATAAAGGCGTGGGTCTTACATTAATTACAAATGGTTTCAATATATCAACAGAACACATAGTAATAATAAAATAAAGAAAAAAAGACCACAAAATTGTAGAATTGCCCAGTATCTCATATAAAAACAATCTTCAATCTTGAGCGCGTGTCCTTGGCCCCAACCCCAAACCATGACCCTAAAACCAGCAGTCGCCATCTTCAAAACTAGCATTTCCGTTCTGCCACCCAATAAAACAGCGTGGAACAAGAAACGGACACTTCCCTTTCCTGTGCCGCATGCGTGGGCGTGGGCATCCAAAATATTTGAGATGGAACAGAAAAAAACATGGCCAGATCATTTTACAAAGCGTTGCCTCACGTTCTGCACCAAGGTTGTTCTCAACTTATTCCTCTCGGCTTAGAAAAAGCCGTAAACTAGATGGATACGATTTTGACAAAGGTGTAGGTAAAATTAAACTGTATAAGACATATGCCATTTTCCAGGCAGCAACATTATATTTTTGCATT
>CM060320.1:61035330-61042830 GCA_030674155.1 Stramonita haemastoma | reverse complement strand
TAGGCCCTGGGAAGAGCAGGCGTTTAGACAGTCATCATCCCCGGAGTGGGAACCTGGCGACTTTAATAGTGGGCAAAGAAAAGGCCGAGGAACGATAAAAAGAAAAGAATGATTGAGATTGATTGGGGAGAGGGGGCCATTACATGCCGGTAGGAGCGGGGGGGATGAACTGTCAAAGATCACACGCGTACAGGTGTTGTTGCTTTTAGACATCGTCCACTGAGTCGGAATGTGGCGATCTGAATGGTGGGCAAAACAAAGAAAGATGGCTTTACGGGGCACAACCATACAATTGGTGAACCTAGGAGTTCTAGCCAAGGAACTAAAAAGAGAAAAGAATGAGTGAGTAGGTGCATAGGTTTTATGTATTTATTTATTTGTCTCTTTATTTATTTATTTATTAACTTTATTAATTAATTAATTTATTTATTTATTTACCTATTTATTATTTATTTATTATTTATTTATTTATTTATCTATCTATCTATTTATTTATTTATTTATTTATTTATTTATTTATTTATTTATTAATTAATTATGTATTCTTTTATAGCGAGGATAATGGAATAGGCACTCATGTGTTTTTTTTACATCCAGTCCCCGTGTGTATCCAGGTTCGTAAATCTTGTCATCTGTTCCCACCGGCGCACGATGGCCTACTCTTACGAAAAGCGGAACAGGTGGACCAGTAAGCAGTATAGTGCATTTGTGTGTGTATGTGTGTATGCGCGTACGTGCGTGTGTGTGTGTGTTTGTGTGCGTGCGTGTGTGTGTGTGTGTGTGTGTGTGTTCGCGCACGTGCGTGCGTGCGTCTGTGTGTGTATGAATGCTTTGTGGGTGCTGGTTCAAAGCTAGGGCTTTAAGAAAGCGTACTCTTTTGTGTGCTAAATTCCCTAAAGCACCGAAGCGGTATTGAAAATATGGTCTTTCGTTTCTCTGTGTTGAATACTATAGCCAGGAAAGAGGTTTTAAGCCAAGTCTCTGTGTATTTCTGGATGTACTGGTGGGAGTTTGGATGTTTCCTTTTTCTTCATGGTTTTAGGCTCTGGGTATCAAGTGGATCAGCTTTCCGATAAAGCTGAGGTTGTTTTATTACACTCGCTATTTCCATACGTGCCCCATGAGGATACTGGAGGATCTTTCAGTATAAATAGTATCCCCCCACCTTCTGGAATTTTTGTGCCAAACTTTGATCTTTTCTATTACTCTCTTTACTTCTCATTTTGGTTTTACTTTATCCTCTCTCTTGATTATTTTCTGCCGTCCCAGTCTAGTCGACTGCCTCTTTTTCACGCCAAGTTTTCAAATAAATTATTTTCATTTCCCTGAAGTCGGAATGCGGCTGCCTTAATATTTGGCAAGAGTATTCGCGCACACAAAATGTCACTATTGGTGACCCTTGGAGCTCTGGTTGAGGAACTCAAAAAAGTTGCATAATACTTTATGAGTTTAAAAGCTGGAACTTGACTATAGAACTGGAAATGAGAATGCAAGCCTTCAAAACTAAATCCAGAAGTGCTCCTACACATTTTCTGTAGGGATCACAGAGCCAAAGAGACAGTGTGGCAAGAGGTGACCATGAAAGCTGGGCCACAGGAACAACAGTCAGTGCGGCAAGAGGTGACCATGAAAGCTGGGCCACAGGAACAACAGTCAGTGTGGCAAGAGGTGACCATGAAAGCTGGGCCACAGGAACAACAGTGTGGCAAGAGGGGATGATCCTGAAAGCTGGGCCACAGGAACAACAGTCAGTGTGGCAAGAGGTGACCATGAAAGCTGGGCCACAGGAACAACAGTCAGTGTGGCAAGAGGGGATCCTGAAAGCTGGGCCTCAGGAACAACAGTCAGTGTGGCAAGAGGGGATCCTGAAAGCTGGGCCACAGGAACAACAGTCAGTGTGGCAAGAGGGGATCCTGAAAGCTGGGCCTCAGGAACAACAGTCAGTGTGGCAAGAGGGGATCCTGAAAGCTGGGCCTCAGGAACAACAGTCAGTGTGGCAAGAGGTGATCCTGAAAGCTGGGCCACAAGATTAAACCCCTTCTGGCTGTTGTAAAGAGGAGAAACCTGGGGTGGTTTGGTTACGTCACGCATCATGATTCTCTTGCCAAGACTACTATCCTGCAGAGGACAATGGAGGGAGGAAGATGCAGGGGCAGACAGATGAAGAACTGGATGATGCAGAACTAAACATCACAGACTGGACAGACCGGCCTTGACATGGCTGTGCTGTTGTGTTGACTTGCTGTGAAAAGGATGAAGACATAATTATCAGTCTGGAGAGAATTATTGACCAAGACGTGTTGCCTGTTCCCATGACGACCATCTTGGTCAAGGGACATGCTGAAGGTGATGGTGACCAAGTATCAAAATGTTGACATTTTATATTTATATGCTGCATGGTTTGTTTTTTATTGCAGTTTGGCGTTACCCAGCCCTAACAAAACAAACGAATGCAATCCAATGCGATTAGATATTATTATACAATGCAATACAATCCATAACAATGTATTACAGTACAATACAGTGCGATAGAATGCTATACAATACGATGTTATACATACAATCCAATACAGCACATTACAAAAACCAATGCTACTGAACACAAGATATTGCCATGAAATTGAACACGATACAATACAATTCAATACAACACAGTATGATACAATACAGCACAATGCAGTACAATACAATTTGACATAATACAACACAGCAAAGACAAACCAATACAATACAATACAAAACAACACAGTGCAGTAACAGGAAACGGAATAGCCTAGTGGTTAGAACATTGCGCTCGCAATCTGACGACCTGAATTCGAACCCCGCTCAAGGGGATTTTTCCCTGAAGTTAACAAAACTCCTTTGGATGAGACTATAACCCGAGGCGCCGTGTGCGAACGCACACAGAACATCTTGCGCGCACGTTAAAACCTATTCCACTTTTCGAAAGAGTAGGTCATAGTATGCCGGTAGGAGCAGATGACAATATCTACAAAGCCGCATACACACAGAGACTGGATATAAAAAAAAAAAACATACGAGTGCTTATTTCATCATCCTCGATACAAACGAATAAATCTATATGTATGATATATATATATAATATATATATATATATATATGTGTGTGTGTGTCTGTGTGTGTCTGTGTGTGTCTGTGTGTGTCTGTGTGTGTCTGTGTGTGTGTATAATTAAATAAATAGATAGATAAATAAATAAATAAATAAATAAATAAATAAATAAATAAATAAATAAATAAATAAATAAAAGCCTAATAGCACTAAGTGTTCTTTATTTATCTTACTTAACCCACTGTCCGTCCTGTCAGCTCTGTTCTTAGTTTTCAACCGTCGGAAGGAAGGAAATCTCCAGTTACCTAGATTGCATGTCAACGAACTTTTCCCCCTCACAATAATCCTTTTTATGCATTGATTTCTTGTCTATTTTCTTGTCAGCAGTCCCTGTCTTTGCACTTCATTGATGAGGTTTTTACAAGATGAGTTGGGTTTTTTTTTGTCATTCTTTGGCTAGAGCTCTAAGGTTCACAAAATAGTTCAGATAGATTTTTCTGTATACGACCGTGTTTGGCTTGCCGATTACTTGGATAAATGTATTTTGACTTAATTCTAGGATGGTGTCTAAATACGACACTAGAGTACCTGCGTTTCATAAGTGTCGGTGTGTGTGTTTGGTGTGTGTGTGTGTGTGTGTGTGTGTGTGTGTGTGTGTGTGTGTGTGTGTGTCTGTGTGTGTGTCTGTCTGTGTGTGTGTGTCTGTGTGTGCCTGTGTGTGCCTGTGTCTGTGTTACGGGGAATATGCACATTATTTGATGTACAAAAATGTGTGTAAGCGCGCCAGCGCACACACACACACACACACACACACACACACACACACACACACACACACACACACACACACACACACAGAACCCACAGGCACTCACACACACAACACACACACAACACACAAACCAAAAAAAAACCAACACAACACAACACACAAACACACAACACACACACACACACACACACACACACACACACACACACACACACACACACACACACACACACACACACACACACACACACACCGCACACACACACACACACACACACACACACATTTCATCACAAATAAAACCATTTTTTTCCCTTCCGAAAATGATTATACTAATCAGTCTCTACCTTCCTACCTTTTGAACCCTAGTCCTCTTTTTTTCTCTCTCAACTCCTCCTCCTCCTCCTTCATTATCTCCCCCCTCCTCCTCCTCCTCCTTCTTCTCCTTCTCTGTTTCCTCCTCCTCCTCCTCCTCGTCCTCCCCCCTCCTCTTCAAAGCTATTGGGTCATGTAGTTCTGGGAGCGGTAATGAAGCTGATATATAGTGCCCTCATGTTCAGCTGTCCCACAGACAGATCCCAGTCTATGACCTCCCTCTTAGTCACTCTTTATCTGTGTCCTTCGCATTCTGGCATGAAGCGGTTTTTTGTACTCAATCCCCACCACCCACCCCTCCTCCTCCCCAAAAAAGCATAGAAAATTCAAAAGAAAGGATTTGTGAGGTTTCCTCTTAACAGGGCAAAAACGATCTTTCTGTTTAAGTTTCTAGGTGGTGTGTCTTGTATGTAGTAGTTAATTCTATTGTAGAATTGTTTTAGAATTGTTTTAGCTGGGTGCTATTAAAGGAGTGAGGGTTAAACGTTCTTCAGATGTTTTAGTATGATTTTTGTATGGGCCTAGTTAATTTGGACTGATAATTCGTTTTAGTCTTTGTCTTAGCGTCTCCTCCGTTTCCTCCTCCTCCTCCTCCTCCTCCTCCTCCTCCTCCTTCTCCTCCTCCTCCTCCTCCTCCTCCTCCTCCTCCTCCTCCTCCTCCTCCTCCTCCTCCTTCTCCTCCTCCTTCTCCTCCTCCTCCTCCTCCTTCTCCTCCTCCTCCTCCTCCTCCTCCTCCTCCTCCTCCTCTTCCTCCTTCTCCTCCTCCTTCTCCTCCTCCTCTTCAAAGCTATTGGGTCATGCAGTTCTGGGAGCGGTTAATGAAGCTTATAGTGCTCCCATGTTCAGCTGTCCCACAGACAGATCACAGTCTATGACCTCACTCTTAGTCACTCTTTATCTGTGTCCTTCGCATTCTGGCATGAAACGGTTTTTTTGTACCCACTCACCCACCCCTCCTCCTCCTCCTCCTCCCAAAAAAGCACAGAAAATTCAGAAGAAAGGGTACGTGAAGTTTCCTCTTAACATGGCAAAAACCATCTTTCTGGTTAAGTTTCTAGGTGGTGTGTCTTGTACGTAGTAGTTAATTCCATTGTAGAATTGTTTTAAAATTGTTTTAGCTAGGTGCTATTTAAGGAGTGAGGGTTAAAAGTTCTTCAGATGTTTTAGTATGATTTTTTATGGGCCTAGTTAATTTAGACTGAGAATTCGTTTTAGTCTTTGTCTTAGCTTCTCCTCCGTTTCCTCCTCCCCCTCCTCCGTTTCCTCCTCCTCCTCCGTTTCATCTTCCTCCTCCTCCTCCTCCTCCTCCTCCTCCTCCTCCTCCTCCTCCTCCTCCTCCTCCTCCGTTTCTCCCTCCTCCTCCTCCTCCTCCTCTGTTTCATCCTCCTCCTTCTCCTCTTCAAAGCTATTGGGTCATGTAGTTCTGGGAGCGGTAATGAAGCTTATATATAGTGCTCTCCTGTTCTGCTGTCCCACAGACAGACCACAGTCTATGACCTCCCTCTTAGTCACTCTTTATCTGTGTCCTTCGTATTCTGGCATGAAACGGTTTTTTTTGTGCCCACCCACCCACCCACCCACCCCTCTTCCCAAAAAAAGTACAGAAAATTCAAAAGAAAGGGTACGTGAAGTTTCCTCTTAACATGGCAAAAACCATCTTTCTGGTTAAGTTTCTAGGTGGTGTGTCTTGTACGTAGTAGTTAATTCCATTGTAGAATTGTTTTAGAATTGTTTTAGCTTGGTGCTATTTAAGGAGTGAGGGTTGAACGTTTTTCAGATTTTTTATTATGTTTTTTTTTGGGTCTAGTTCATTTGGACTGATAATTAGTTTTAGTCTAGTCCTTATCTAGCATAAGGGGGCGGGCGGGGTAGCTAAGTGGTCAGGGCACTTGCTTTTCCCAGGCTAAAGTTAAGCAGCATCGAGCGTGGTTACTAATTGGATGGGTGACCGTTTGCGCGCCTTGGCTACAGTACAGTCCCAACCCGGGTTTCATCCATCTGTAAATGGGTACCTCATTCTTTGGGGTCAGGGAAGGCAGCAGCGGGGGGAGGGGAGATGGGCGCCCCCTTAATGCGGCCCCTAGAGAATCTGGGGGCTCTAATGCCTCGCTCCCCCCGCCACAAGGTTTTTAGCATCTTCCCCCTTTAAAACCTTTTTACATTATCTAGAAAAACTAGATAAAGGTGTATTTTAAAAACTGAACCACAGCCAGTGCAATGTTTTTTTCCCCTGATAGGATCAAAAAACCATGCCCCTCGTCTGAAGCCTGGGAGATCGTAACAGGGAAAATTTGCTTTTTTTCTTACAAAGGAGAGGGCCACGCGCTAAAAATTTTTTTCTTAAAAATCAACAGGGGAACTAAAAATTTCATTTCTTTGTTGTTTAAGCCCTACGACCATGAACGCTATATAACCCCAAAACATGCCCCCTCAATTTCAAAAGCATCATCAAAAAATTTTAGTCTCTTCAAATATCAACCAGTCATCGGGAAAAAAACTATTCGTGATGTACAAAATTCATTTCTTAAGACCACAAAAATCAGCCATATGAGGTTGCCCCGATTTGTTTTTTTCTTATCCCCGGGTTACATAAAAACGTCAAAAAGAATAAAGAAAACTTCAATGACAAAAAAGACCCAAAACGAAATATGTTAAAAAGGGATACACCCCCAGAATGACGATCCGAGCTCACTTCGCCCTTTTCAATACCACACTGATCCCCGCACAAAGCAATACGGCAAAAAATCACAACGTTTTGAGAAAAAAACAAATGTCGATTTCTTGAAAAAAAAAGGAGAAAAGACCGGACGACAAAAAAATTTTGGGAAAAAAGTAAAGACAAAAAGAAAGGGTAGAAAAAAACAAATTTTTAAGACAGAATTTTCGAAGGTGGGGGTCTGTATGCAAGGGCAGGCCCCCTGCATTTTCACAGGTTTGGGAAATAAGAAGGTAAATAGACATTCAACATCTTCCCTGAACCTTTTTTTAACCTTGCGTGTCTTTGTGAAATTTTTAAAACCCGACAAACCTTTCTGCCTTTTTTAATGTCACCGGTTTTTGAAAAAAAATTTTTTTTTACTGCAAAAAAACCCCCTTTTTAACGTCTTCTTAGAATAAGAAGATGGGGCCACGGTCCCCCACACAAAAATTTTCTGAAACTTGAAATCGACCCCCCAATTCCCACAGCACGCAAACGACTAATAACAAAATGCCGAGAGAAGTGAAAGAACTTGCTATAAATCAAAACAATTTGAAAACCCGTTTTTTTCCCCTCAAAGCGTTT
>CM060320.1:61029597-61035230 GCA_030674155.1 Stramonita haemastoma | reverse complement strand
GGTGTATGTGCGTGTGTGTGTAACTGTGTGTATGCGGATGTATGCCTTTTCATGCGTGTTTGCGTGTAGTGTGTATGCATGTGTGCACGTGTGTGTTGGCGTTGTGTGTGTGTGTGTGTGTGTGTGTGTGTGTGTGTGTGTGTGTGTGTGTGTGTGTGTGTGTGTTGTGATAGTTTCTTCTTTATCATTTTATTCCTTTTTATAACAGAGTTAACTTAAGCAATATTTCTTTCTGTGCCTGGGGCTATCCACATTAAGCTCTAGACTCTGTCCTAATTGCTAAATGCAGTTTTTTCTTCATTCATTTTCTTGTGAGAAGTTTAGGAGGCTAAAAAGACGGATGCATTTGCACGCGCTCAGTCGCATATACGTACCATATTTATGTATTTATACGTGTGTCTGCGCGAATTGAAAAAATGAGTTTGTAATAACTTTCTCTGCAGGATATTCTTACAACAAATTTTTCTTCTTCTTTTGTGCGAAGGACAAGGATGCCACCCAGTTATCACAGTGTGATGGAGAAAACAATGAAATGAATTGTGTTAGATTAGCACCTAGGCCTATTTTTTCGTCAATGTGTTTTTAAAATGTTGTTTTCCTTGATTCATGTTCCTGTTGTGGTTGTTTTTTTTGTTGTTGTTGGGTTGTTTGTTTGTTTGTTGTTGTTTGTTGTTGTTGTTTTTTTTACTGATGTTGCAGTTGTTGTTGTTATTTGTGTTGTCGCTGATGCTGTTGCTGCTGTTTGTTGCTATTATTGTTTGTTGTTTTTGTTTGCTGTTCTTATTGCTGTTGTTGGTGGGGGGGTGTGTGTTTTTGTTGCTACTGTTGCTTATGCTATCATCATTATTGTTTATGTTATCATCTTTGTTGTTGTTGTGGTGGTGGTGGTGGCCGTGTGGGTGGTGGAGTTAGAGTTATTGTTGTTATGTTGTTTAGTGGGGTGGTGGTGGTGGGTGGTGGGTGGTGGTGGTGGTGGTGGTGATGGTGGAAAGTCGCGATGCTGGTGCTAGTAAAGGTTGTGGTGGTGGTGATGTAATTGATAACAATAATGCTGCTTTTGTTGTCGTTGTCGTTAATGTATCAGACTTTATTTCGGATATTGCGTTTGTTTCTTGTTTATTTCATTGAATTATTTCTTAGATGGCTTAACAATCGCAACACTTTATTCATACGGAAGATTTCAAAATAATTTCCTCTGGTTGTAATTTACTAGCCATCGTTAAGAATTTTAAGACTGAAATTAAGATTTCGGTTAAAACTTACACATTTCTTTTAAAGACCCCCTAAAAGAAATGGAGGTAAAGTCTACATTTTTTCAAGAATCCTGCAAATCGCTTTTTTCTCATATCTCTTCTTTCTGCATTCAGAATGAAAGAGATTTACGAGTGAAAGAAATTTATTGTGCACGAATTCTCCTTCATACACACACACACACACACACACACACACACACACACACACACACACACACACACACAAACCACACAACACAGACACACACACACACAAACACACACACACACAAACACACACACGAACACACACACTCACAGGCACACACACACACACACACACACACACACACAAAACACACACAACACACACACACACACACACACACGATATCACAAACCCACGCGTTTTTGCACAGAAAAAAAGACAACACATAAAAAACTCTGCCAAACTTCCATGTGTGTGGGTTTTGAAAAATGCACCCTGGGGGTACATCAAGATTTACACAGACTTTTTGCAGACAATAAAAGCAATCAACTAACCCCCTTTTTACGCAGGTTTTGGCTTCACTCAGAAACCTGACATTATTCTAAAAGAAATTAAAACCGTAATCCACACCTAATAAGCGGTTGGAGAATTCCGTTAATTGTCAATTGTGAAGAACAATATTCATAGTTAAAAACACACAGATGTTTATCACCTCGAAAAACTTTTCCCTTTTGTCTTACAGATGTGTCAAATTCCTCAAAATGTCGGCATTGTAGGAAACACATGCGTGTGTATGCATATACACACGTAATCATTCATGCAGACGCAACACCCCACACACTAACAATACACACATGCTCTCTCTCTCTTCTCTCTCTCTCTCCCCTCTCTCTCTCTCTCTCTCTCTCTCTCTCTCTCTCTCTCTCTCTCTCTCTCTCTCTCTCTCTCTCTCTCTCCCCTCTCTCTCTCTCTCTCTCTCTTACAATACACACACACAAAACACACACAAACACACACACACACACACACACACACACACACACACACAACACACACCACACACACACACACACACACACAACACACACACACACACACACATACATACATACATACACACACACACTTTCTAATAATTATTTTCTATGTCCGAATTTCGAAATACTTTTGAAAGGTTTACCAAATGTTGGAGAAAAAAAATTGAAAGCAGCTAAAATTAACCCACACATTTCCACCCGCACCACATACACACACACAGACTTTACATGTGGGAGAGAAAAACTGATACCTGTGTGAATTGCAATTTTAACATTTTTTTTACATTTTTGCTTCAATTTTTCCAACGAGGCGTTTGTCTTTTATAAAAATGGTACTTGGCTACTGATACAGAATCTATTCCGCAGTTGTCTCACAAACTAATGGGTGGATAAAATCTTGGGGCGCATAATAATATAATTCAGCATTTTCATGGGTTGGCTACAATATGGAGGCTTAAAAAGCTTAAATACACTGTTCGGGATTTCTTCTTCGTCTTCGTCGTCAAAATCTGACTTCAGCTATTGTTGTTCGTCATATGAGCCATAAAAAAATTACTTTGCGCTGCCGTTAAGCGCCTGACAAGTCAAGCCCAGCGCATCCAACATCAGCGTGGGAGAGGAATTGCTATCTTTTAAGGGTGTTTTTTTTCTGGAAAAAATGGTAGATTAATAACTCAGGAAGGGCAGTGGAGAGGCAAAAGAGGGGTGGTTACAGATAGGAAAGGAACAAGGCAGAAACAAAGAGAGGGATAGATTAGAGGAAATTCCCGGCACAACATAATTTCCAGAAGGTGGGGATGATATTAATGTTCATACTGACAGCCCCCCTCTCGTCCCCCCCCCCCCCTCCTCAGACATCCACATGGGGGAGTAAGGATTTGAAGCTTACTTCTTCGCGGGCTTAAAGGTAAAATTCTTGCAGATAGTAGTTGTGTGCGTGTTGAATGGATTTCTTTCTCTATGGAACTACCTTTTTCTCTCTGTCACTATCATTTGACAAAACTAATACCCAAACTACATTCTATTCTGACCACCTGCACAAACAAAGGTCAGCGTGGGAGAGTACAGCGACACCACTGAGACAATACCAAAATGAACAGCACTTTAAAGTTAGAGTCTTTTCGAGGAGGTGTTTGTCTTTTATAAATGGTACGTGGCTTCTGCTCAGAATCCCTTTTTTTTTTGCAGTCGTCTGATAAACTTCATCATGTCTTGTGCTGGTAAACTCTGAGGTTCATGCTAGGTGTTATACTGTGGTTTTTTTGTCAGCTCTCGGAGTGCTGAAAAGTTTTAGTTTTCATAAAGTATTCGAGAACTTCGTATTTGAAGGTTTTGGGACTATCTGTTCTATTTTTCAGTTTTTAATTCTCTTTGGTTGCCTCATCTTTTGCGACGTTTCTGTCCTGCTGTTCCCACGCTGCTCATTTCGGATCTCTTCGTAACAGCCATATTCAGACTTGTTATGTCATAGCCACAGAGTCAGAAATCTCAGGGAGTCGCCATAGGGTCACAAGCCATAGGGGGCCCTGCACTGTTGCAGGGTCAGTTAGTTTATAATCGAAGGTACATGTTCAGAGGTAACGTGCACAGGAGATCACCTACTAAACCACCAGCTGACCATACTGGTAGCTTAGTCGTGAAGCTAGACTGAATGGTATGTCCCCCCGGGGTGGTGACCACCACAACGTCCCTCTAACGACCTTCTCCCGTGAACTGTCCACCGCAACCCAAAGGCTTTGCGGTAAACTCACCACAGGCTGAGAAGAGTATGGAAAAATACAAAAAGGATGAGGTTACCATGAGAGCAGAGCAGCTGGAGCCACCGAATCAGAGACAATGTTCTTTAAATGTATGGTGATCAATGGTAATGAAGATGATGAGAGGATGCTGCTTCGGAAGTACGCCTGCTTTGAGACTACTTTACATGGCAGTACTCTATCTTTCCTAATGTAAGAATTATATCCGGGCGTCAACCGAGCCAGAGAGATACAGACACCTGCAGTGTTTGGTCAAGATCATTCTCAAAATCGCATCCCTAAAGTAGACGAAGCTCGACTGTGTGGTCCCAGTCTCCCCAATAGGCCTATAGCGCTCTTACACTTTGCAGGAGCCGGCAGGAGACCGAAAAAATCCCTTTGACTTCTGAGATTTGAATTCACAACTTGCAACTAGTAAGCTAAGACGCTAACCACTACGCTACGGGGGCTGGTAACTTGTTCAACATTTCTGTCTTTATATATATATATATATATATATATATATATATATATATATAATATATATATATATATATATATATAACGGCATTCGCTGTGTATTTGCAGACTGTGCATTTATTTCCTCGTGGGGGTGGATCTTTCTTTTCTTTTTCTTTTTTCTTTTTCAATCGTACCGTTAACAAAGCTGTTACCAAATACACACTGGCCACCCACCCGCACAAACAGACCTGGTGTGTGGGAGAGTAAAATCACACCAACAAGAAGAAAAGATGGAAAACTTAATCTTCAATCAGTTTACAGATAGTAGGTGTGGCTTAGCGTTTTCCTGGGAAAATTGGAAAACACCTTTTACAGCCAAGACAGCCAGATGCAAAAGAAAAAAAACAAAACTACCAGCCATCTTCGTCAAACATTATACTCCAAGGCGGAAATAAAAAAAAACAATAACGTCAATCGGATGATCTCGCTTTTTTTTTTCTTTTTTAAAAAAAAATGTTTTTATGATTCTAGAGGGGGTAGGTTTGTACACAGATCAGATCAATTTTCTCTCGAGTAAAATTGATGGTAATTCATTATTGTCAAGGGAAAAAAATAAATGTCAATTGTATAAGTTCTTTTTTTTATTTGCCTTTATCCTTGAGAGGGTAAGCTTGTACGTGGATCATTATTGTAAATGTATATGAATGTATTATTTTCACGGGAGAAAATAAACGTCAATCGCATGATTTCGTTTTTATTTGCTTTTATCCTTGAGAGTGTAAGCGTGTAGGAAGATCATTATTTTTTAGCCTGAGTCAACAGTTTTATTTTAACATCTCTTGATAATAGCAGTCTTCCATACCAGAGTCGCTTAGTCTTTATCATCTTTTTTGCTAGCTTTGCTCTTTTCATCATCTTCATCGTTTTTGTCATCAACATAATCATCATCGCTATCGTCGTCATCGTCATCATCATCATGATAATTATCGTAATCATCATTATGTCATCATCCTCATCTCTCTCTCTCTCTCTCTCTCTCTCTCTCTCTCCTCTCTCCTCTCTCTCTCTCTCTCTCTCTCTCTCTCTCTCTCTCTCTCTCTCTCTCTCTCTCTCTCTCTCCCCTCTCTCTCTCTCTCTCTCTTTCTCAGTAGACTTCAAGCAAAACTTTTCAGGAACA
>CM060320.1:61022097-61024597 GCA_030674155.1 Stramonita haemastoma | reverse complement strand
TGTGTGTGTGTGTGTGTGTGTGTGTGTGTGTGTGTGTGTGTGTGTGTGTGTGTGTGTGTGTGTGTGTGTGCTCGTGCTTTCGAATTTGCTAGAATTATTCATTGTCAGTGGTTGCTTGTTTGTTGTGAGGGTCGAGTGCAAGCGCTTTGATTTGTTTTTACAAGATATAGCGCTATATAAATTCCATGTATTATTATTATTATTAACTCCAGCGGTAAAAAGGAATTCCCCTTAAACGGACGTTGCAGTAATAGTTTAAACACACGCCGTCAGATCACAAGCTCAACGCTCTAACAACTAAGCTATCCCGCCCACACTGAACGGAATAAATAAAATAATAAACAAAAAGATTATTGGAAACCAAATCAATAAACTGATAACATAAGCTGGTCTCGCTTTCATCACTGTTCATGGGTAACGTCTCTTGAGAGACCTTGAAAGAGATGCCATGCTTCTGTTGGTCTGATGAAAGATTATCATTTCGTGTTGTGGAGACAACATGACGACAAAAGAGCAAAACAAAAATACTTTGTTTTCATTCAGAAACTAGGAATTTCTCCTGGGAGGAGAAGAAAATCATAAAAAAATATTTAAAAAACGGGAAATGTCTTCATTGCACAAGAAAAGCAGGACCCAAAAACTGTTTTTGATGTGTATTCTGTTGATGAAAGGAAAGAGGAAAATGATTTGGGTTAATCAGAACGGTACCGGTTCATAATTGTTTTGATCCGCTTCATTCATCACAGCTCTTTCTCTCTCTCCGTTTCTGTCTGTCTGTGCCTGCCTGTATGTGTCTGACTCTGTGTGTGTGTGTGTGTGTGTGTGTGTGTGTGTGTGTGTGTGTGTGTGTGTGTGTGTGTGTGTGTGTGTGTGTGTGTGTGTGTGTGTGTCTCCACGCGCGCGCGCATGCAACGTTATCCTAGTTTTCAGCCAGATCTTTTAGATAAACAAAACCGAAAGGTCTTTTCTCAAGAACTACCATCTAAACTAGGATTGAATATACTAACTATAAATCTATTTGTCATTACGTCACTCACACACACACATAGAGTCCTCTCTCTCTCTCTCTCTCTCTCTCTCTCTCTCTCTCTCTCTCTCTCTCTCTCTCTCTCTCTCTCTCTCTCTCTCTCTCTCTCTCTCTCTCTCTCTTACACACACACACACACTCACACACACACACACACACGCACGCACACACACACAGTCACACACCACGTACACACACATACACACATATACCGAGTAACACACACACACACACACACACACACACACACACACACACACACACACACACACTAACTTCCACACTACAAAACCCCCCACAGCCAGATTAAGAAGGCAGAACAGCACAAGGCTACACTCCACCATTACCATCAGGGCCATGTAGTATCTTCTTCTACAGAATGCTAGTCGGAAAAAAAATCCTGTTGATTTTTGCAGATTTTTAAAGACTAAAAAACTGCACTGTGTGTATATATTTTAGGGTTGAGAACATGGAGCAATACCAGGTTGTCATGAGAAAGTTGAAAATGATCATCAAATGAGTATTGCTTGTGGTGTTCCTACAGTGTGAACTCCACGGATGCATGTAATTATTGTGGTTAGGAAGCTAGCAGACGACAAAGGACTGAGGAAGTACAGTTTTGTTTTAAAAACAAATAAGACAAACGTTAAAACTTACCAAGTATTTTGACAAAAATCACATGAGGTTTCAGTCATAGCCTAGTCTTTCACAAAAAAGTGGTATTTTTAATATCTGTTTATGCCTTAGAACATGCGGTATAAATACAAAAGTAATGATATAAGAAAATAGAAGGAAAAGTTGCCAACAAGTAATATTTCTGGTGTGTAGCCAAAATGAGAGCCTGGGAAAAGAGACACTTCTCTTTCCTGTCTTGTACGTGAGAGGACAAAGCTTCCTTCCCTCTTTCTTTTCTGGGGATGGTGCCATGACATGGCCAGACCCTTGCAGCCCAGTGCTGATAGACTCCTGCTGTGAGGCCCTCACGTTTTTCATTACCAGGCTGCAACTGCTTACACACTGCTCTGAAATAATCCTGTGTCTATTTTCATTCCTTTTCTCTTTTTTTCTCTTTCTTTTTTTTGGCTACATTTTGGTCTCAGTTTTTTTCTTTTTTTATTTCCTCCTCCTCTCCTCTGTCTTTGTTTCTTTCACCTCTGGAGGAAAGAAAAGCCCCGAGTGGTTAAGGTGGCGGGTTCTTGTTCTCATTGTGCTCAATACGTGGGTTGTTGGGTTTGAACCTTGATAAATGTTGGTGGATAAACGAAAGAGGATATACCTACTTTTTAAGTTATATTCAGGCCTGCCAGTGCCTCTTTTTCTTTTATGTGTATATTCATAAAGATAACTTTACCTTCTTTTGTCCCGTGGTCCCGCGGACCGTAGGGGCACCACTGAAGATTTTGCAACCAGATATCTATCTATATTTAAAATAATAACATATTCTAAAAATCATATGTGCTTTTAATGAAGTGG
>CM060320.1:61012097-61019597 GCA_030674155.1 Stramonita haemastoma | reverse complement strand
TGCTAGCAGCCATCCATTGGCACGTTAGTGTGAACTGGAAAGTACAGAGCGAAAAGTGCTGACTTTGGTTTGTTCGGATTCTTCTTTTTAATCTGTTGTCATTTAATTTTTTTCAGCCAAAACGTATATCCAGAGGGTTTAAATCTTTCACAAGGTCTACCCGACATTATTATCCCAGCAAATAAATCAAATGGGGAAAATTCTTGTATAAATGTATAGCTTAGTGTAATTAAAATTCTTTTGATGATATCATTCCTGTTTCACAAACCGAAGGACATCGATTTCTTTTTGATGAAGGGGGGGTGAAGGTATTGTTTCTCGACTAGAGCTCCAAGGTTCACCAATGGTGAAATTGTTTTACGTTACAGACTGACTACAGGCTGACAGACAGACAGACAGAGCCACTAAGAGAGAAATTCCAGAACCTAGCTGTGAAACTGATGGAGAGCAATGATCAACAAATTAAACAGTTGCTGCAACCTCCGAAACAAGTTTCAAGGCTACTCTAGCCACAGCTAACTTTTAAGTGAAAAGAGGCAGACAGAAATGTGTCTGTCCCTCCCCTCCCCCCCCCCCCCCCTTCCCTGCCACCTTTTCCATTGTCTCCCTCCTTCATCTCCTCTTCCAGCTTCCTTTCCATCCACCCCCCATTGCATGTGGTGCATGCATGTCAACAATACTTGTTGTGTGTGTGGTGTCGCAAATGGCATGTGCCATGCAATCAGAAAAAAGCAGCTCTGCCACAATCTGAATGACGACTACTGCAGTAAATGGAATCTGATTGCTTCCAGAAAATGCCATAGTTTCTTGTCTTTTTTTTTCTTTTTGTCCTTTTCGTTCAATATGTAGCAGTCTAGTGGATTTAAACGATATTTTTTTCTTAAACTTTCCTTCACCTTCACCTGTCCTGTAGTCCCGAGGACCGTTGAGGCACCACTGAAGATTTTGCAACCAGGTTCTTCCACTCCCCACGGTCCTCCGGCCCCCGTAGCAGATCGCTCCACCCAAAGCCTGTCAATTTTCTGATGTTGTCTTCGCATCGTTTACTCTGTCTGCTTCTTTGTCTCCATCCTTACACTTTAATGATTATCAAAATTAGAATTCGTGGTTGGTTGTCTTCTTTTGTTCCTTGGCTACATAGAACTCCAAGGTTCACTAAGGGTGAGAATTTTGCGTATGCGACCTCTGTTGCCCATCGTAAAAGGTAGCCCCCATTTCAAGTTCGGGGAAGGCGTTCAATCACAGTACCAGAGTGTATGCAGGTTTTTTTAGTGTATGTTTGCCATACATTCTTGCCAGCAGAAACGGCCTTATCCCAAAGACAAAACTGTTTTGAAATGTGTGCAAGATGTTCTGCATGAATTTTGCACATGAGGGTTATCTTTGTAGTTTCATCGGCCCTTCGGGTGAATGGAGTTGGTGCTGATGTTAAATCCAGGGGGAAAATCATCTTGAAGGAGTGTCTGTGTGGTAGCTTATTTCTCAAGCCGTCAGATCACAAAGCGTGTGCTCTAATTCTTTGGCAAGTTTATGGGGTTCAGTCTGTTCAACGTCTCTTGGATCTAGGATAGGAAGTGCAAAACACACCCACAAGACTAGCTTCATGCTTACCAAAGATCCCATGCATGAAGTAGAATCTAGTGAGTTAAGAAAACTTAATAATACCTGGCAAAAAAGCAGGGATTTTTCAGAATACTGGATTGACTTACATCTTTTTGCTTTATTTCTGTGAAGACAAAAATCAGATGTCAAATGAAAGGTACCATGGGATCTTTTACTTAGAAAATTGAACCAAGACTACAAAGATCGAATGAGCAATGTTAGTGAGATGAGGTTTATGTCATAGATATATTTCAGTAACGATCTTTCGTTGACCAACGGACATTGATGTCAGATTTCAGTAACGCTTTTTATTGATCAATGGACATTCTTTATTTCTGCACTATCAGTGATCCTGACCAAGAGCAAATCAGGTCACCAGTGCAGGAGAACTAAATTTCAATGCCAACTACCACATCTAGCTCACAGCATGAAAAAAGACAAACAGAAAGGTACACTATGCCGTAAAGTGGCTATTGTCCTAATATGGACGGGCTCAACTGAGCTAAAAACTCCTCCCTTGGTCTTGAAACTTCCTGTGAGGAATAAAACCTTTCTTTCCTTCACCAGTTGTGCTGCCAAAGCACATGCTGCAAATTTACAAGACAAATAATTACAAAATCTGAAAATTCTTATTATCTTTTTTCAGCGTGTGAATAGGGAAAACAACAAAATTTTCTCAAGAAAGTTAGGGAGTACCCAATTAATTAACGTTTGCGGTCTTGACTGAAATAGTATTTATGCAATATCTCTCTTTTGCCATCATTTTGGGTCATGTTTTCATCTGTGTTTATAGAAACGACTTGCTAAGGACGTACAAATAAATTGTTGACTACTTTATGGCTGGATTCGTGCAGTTGAAGGCTGTAATCCAATTTGCGACAAGGAATCTATTTAACGACATCACAAATGTACTTGTTCCATCATGCCCTGTGCCCCTATCCCCCTCCTTCCCTCAAAGCTCTCTCTCTCCCCCTCTCCCGCCTCCCCCCCCCCCCCCCCCTCCCCCTCTCCCCCTCTCTGTCCCATTCTCTCGTGCCTTGCATACGATACATGTCGACACACTTTTTTTACGCTCTCACGCTGCAAATGGCATGTCTGGCGCAGCTCAGTGATAATAGATTCTGGCAGCGGGTCTCTCTCTCTCTCTCTCTCTCTCTCTCTCTCTCTCTCTCTCTCTCTCTGTCTCTCTCTCTCTCTCTCTGTCTCTCTCTCTCTCTCTCTCTCTCTCTCTCTCTCTCTCTCTCTCTCTCTCTCTCTCTCTCTCTCTCTCTCTCTCTCTCTCTCTCTCCCTCACGTGTTGCATTACAAGCTGCAGCTAGCAGATTGTTTGGAACCAATGCGGCGTGTGTTCTTTCCCTCTTTTTTTGGTATCACCCTCTTGCAATCCGCCATAGCCCAGTTGGTAAAAGGAAGCGGGTTTGTTCTTGATGATGGCTTTGAAGTTGTGGTTCGCGGGGTTTCAAGTTTTAGTAGTGCTTGATAAGTTGTGTTGTGGATACCATAGGTTTTAAAGACTTGTGTTATTCATAATTTTTAAGAATTAGGTTGTAGGTGTGATGGTAGAATACTGAATTTTGTGGGGTAAATCCTTCTGGGTACGGAATAATAATAATAATAATAATAATAATAATGAAATAATGATAAAAATTGTAACAGAGTGGACATAGGGGCCCGGGTAATGTCGCACCTCTGCACAGCTTCCCGGGTGGGTACAATTAGCCAGTTAGGACATGACCTCTATAAAGGGGGTGCATAAATTCTACCATCCACCATAAAGGCAAAGAGTATGCAATGGAGGGCTTTCGACCACCACCCAAGGAAACAGAGCATCGCACAATTCGCAGGTGTGTCCGGTAACACAATGCAGCAACAGGGATCTGATCGATTGGGAGGTAATCTAATTACCACCCCATCACATAGTAATATTGATAATATTAATAATAATAATAAATGGAGTCTATATAGCGCTATATCTTGCCAGAAACAAATCAAAGCGCTTGCCATTCAACCAATTCTAGCACATGCAGCCCAATAACAATATTTAGATTTTTAACAATAAAAATTCATTTGTTTTTAACAAAGAAGAGCTCAGTGATCAGAAGACTGTACTGCAACCACAACGCGCGAAAGGTCACCCATCATATCCCAAGAGGTACCCACGCTCAACACTGCTTAACTTTAGCTTGGGGCAGAGGGAGTGCTCTTACCACTGAACTATCCTGAATGGGTTATAGGAATATTTTTTTTTTCCAAAACCAGCAGGGACATTACCAATGCATAGATTCTACAGTTGCTCTGAGGATCTGCAAGGTAGATGGTTTCCAAGGGAGATTGGATGCAGAGGACACTGAATATCACATTGGCTGTGCAGTTTAGAAGTAAAAAAAAAAAGTGGATCTAACAACACAACCCAAAAATACAGCGACGATAATGTCACCTTCAGAGTATGCACAGAACTCAATAACGGTTAATATTGATCAGTAGATATTCCTTCTCCGCCCCCTACAGGCCTCCTGTAACACTGATCGAGAATGATGGCCACGCATCAACCCGTTACGGCATCAAAAACAAATCTACGCGCTGGCCTAACGCAGTAAACTTCCCACATAAAAGAAACCTGCAGAAACTTACTTGCCAACTTCCCCCCTCCCCCAACTTCTCTCTTTTTTTTTCTTGCCTTCTCACCCCCGCACTCCCCAACCAACCTTCACACATTTCCCATGGTCTATGGACAGATCTTTGGCACAGCAAAATGGCCATGTCTCCTGCAGCCGAGTGATAGTGCATGCTGGCAACAGGTTTCTCACGTTTGGCATCACAAGCTGCAGCAAGTGGATTATTTGTCATAAATGGAACATTCTGTTTTCCTTCTTGTCTGACCCTCTTCACCTTCTGTTTCACTAGCCCTAGTCTAGCAGACCATTGGGGCATCACTGAAGATTTTTCAAACAGCTTCCTCCACTCCTCGTAGTTCTCAGCTTTCAATAGTATGTTTTTCCACTCAAGTCCAATTCACTTTCTGATGATGTCTTCCCGTTGTTTTCTCTAACCAAATTGCAATAACTATGTGAATAAGGCTTCAAGCTTCTGATCCTTACAGCCCTGAAGTAGTGGGTTTCTGGTTCAAATCTTTGTAGGCACTGATGAATTGAGGTGGAAATATTTCTAATTTCAGCTCACTACATGGATTTGTTTCCCTTTAACATTTAGAAAATAGATTCCGATAGAAGGGAGTCATCTTTGGCACTGCATGTACAGTATCCATATAACGTGAAAAACACAAGAAGACATAAGAATAGAAATGCTCAAACATTTTAGATCTTATGTTCCACTCGCAATTTGACGGCAAGGGATTGAGCCTGAGTTTAAACCACCACTAAGACTCCCGTTCAAGGAAATTTTCCTTTTGTTGGAGTTAACACCAGTACTAACTCCATTACCGTCTAATTTCTTTGGATGAGACTACAAACTGTAGCACGCCTGCAGGTTAAAGCCTGGTATGCCCTTCAGAAGAGTATTTTTATTTATTTATTTATTTATTAACATTTATTTATTCTTTTATATCGAGGATTATGGGACAAGCACTCATGTGCTTTTTTCATCCAGTTCCCGTGTGTATGCAGTTGTGTAAATATTGTCATCTGTTCCCACCGGCACTAGAATATGCTATCCATGCACACTGGCGTCTTGTTTAGACATCACTTCCAAAGTCGGAAAGCCGTTGTCTTAATGTTGAGTATAAAACGGTTACATACACAAAAATCTCAACATTTGGGAACCTCGAAGATCTATCTGAGGAACGAAAAACTATCTTGTTTTGTTGTATAATTATGCCTCTGGGAATGTACACATGCAGTATAATACTCTCGTTGTTGATGTTGAAAAAAGGAAAACAAAATTGCCAAACAAAACTCCATATAAGAACTTCAAATTATTGTTCCAGCCCACACATCGGTTATGTAGAACAGCCACTAGGATGAATCTTTCCTTCAAGGAAATAAAGCGTTTGTAGTAAAGGCGTGGGTCTTAAATTAATTACAAATGGTTTCAATTTATCAACAGAACACATAGTAATAATGAAATAAAGAAAAAGACCACAACATAATAGAATTGCCCAGTATCAACTGTAAAAACAATCTTCAAACTTGAGCGCGTGTCCTTGGCCCCAACCCCAAACCATGACCCTAAAACCAGCAGTCGCCATCTTCAAAACTAGCATTTCCGTTCTGCCACCCAATAAAACAGCGTGAAACAAGAAACGAACACTTCCCTTTCCTGTGGCGCATGCGTGGGCGTGGGCTTCCAAAAATATTTTAGATTGAACAAAACATAAACAAAATGGCCAGATCATTTTTCAAAGCGTTGCCTCACGTTCTGCACCAAGGTTGTTCTCAACTTATTCCTCTCGGCTTAGAAAAAGCCGTAAACTAGATGGATACGATTTTGACAAAGGTGTAGGTAAAATTAAACTGTATAAGACATATGCCATTTTCCAGGCAGCAACATTATATTTTTGCATTTTTTTCCAGGCTGCTGATATCAGTTAGGGTTTCGCATTTTCGCACCTCTCTTTCCCTTCTCTTCAACAAGTTCTTGTCTTATTTCTTACACAGGATTTTTTGTTTTCGTTCTTCGGCTAGATCTCGGAAATTTACCATGGCGAGAACTTGTGCTTGTAGCCAAAGTGTGTGTGTGTGTGTGTGTGTGTGTGTGTGTGTGTGTGTGTGTGTGTGTGTGTGTGTGTGTGTGTGTGTGTGTGTGTGTGTGTGTGTGTGTGTGTGTGTGTTTATGTCTGTGTGTGTTTGTGTGTGTCTGTGTCTGTGTGTGTGTGTGTGTGTGTGTGTGTGAGTGCGTGCATGCACTTGTGCGTGCGTGTGTGCGCGCGTGATTGTGTGTGTGTGTGTGTGTGTTTGTGTATGTGTGTATAAATGTATGTGCCCTTCGATTTTAACACATAAAATACTTCCTTTGGTAACTGTCTTACCCAGTTCATTAGATCCTCTTACCTGGATATTACCAATGCCACTTTCTTCTTTTAATAAATTGATGATATCAACAGTTTATGCTACGACAATTTGCTGGTTCTGATCTTCTTCTATCTTAGTGTTCGCCACCTTAGTCAACAGATGATCTTACTACTATTAGATAGGGGTGGTTTGGGAGGGGGTATTTTTTGGTGGGGAGGGGGGGGTGGTCAGGGGTTGGTGGTTGCATGTCTTTCTTGTTTTTGTTTTGTTTTTTACTAGATGCCTTAATACTGATCCATAGTTTTGTTACCTTTGTCCTGAAAGCAGCACATCAGACTACAATGGGTTTTTGTTTCATCTTTTGTTCTACGAAATACTTCCCAAATCAAACTACAAAACCCATTCTTAGATACAAGACCTAATTTGTCATTGTCTATATTTTTTTTCCATTTTGTTCGTCTTTAATTTTTTTTGTAAAAAAAACCCTATACCTATTGCATATCTATCTGTGTCCTTGTTTCTGTGTCCCTTTATTAAAAAATGAGCATAGTTTTTTTTGGGGGGGTTCCACCGTAGAGCTCCCAGTTCACTAATAAGGTTTAAATTTTTGTGCATGTTGACCGTTTGGTTCATCATTAAGGCAGTGGGGATGCTCCCAATTTTCCATCTTCCCGAATCCTTGGTGGGTGAGTGGATTTTTTCCCGTTGCAAACGAAATTTTTCACAATCTTTACAGATTTTGAACAGTCTTGTAATAAAATTAAAAAAAAAGGGTTTTTTTGGGGTTTCCGGGAGAAAAGACAAGTTTTTTGTGTGTTTTTTTCTTTTTTCCGTTCATGCACTCTTCTCCTTTTTTTTTACAAAAACACAAAAAAGCACGCCCGCACGCGCGACGCAAACAACATTTTAAAAACAAAAAAAACAAACACAC
>CM060320.1:61000206-61007706 GCA_030674155.1 Stramonita haemastoma | reverse complement strand
CAAGAATCTAGAGCGTGGCTCTCATGATCTGATGATTTGGGATCAAGCCACCAGTAAGGCTTCTGTTTAAGGGATTTTCCCCCTGGGTTTAATTAACATCAGTACCAACTCCATTTCCTCGAAAAGTCCTTCAGATAAGACTATGAATCTAGGCTTCATGTGAGAACGCACACAGAACATCTTTCGTACGCGTTAAAACCCCTGTCGGCCCTGGGAAGAGTAGGCGTTTAGACAGTCATCATGCCCGGAGTGGGAACCTGGCTACTTTAAAAGTGAGCAAAGAAAGGCCGAGGAACGATAATAAAAAGAAAAGAATGATTGAGATTGATTGGGGAGAGGAGGCCATTACATGCCGGTAGGAGCGGGGGGATGAACTGTCAAAAATCACACGCGTACAGGTGTTGTTGCTTTTAGACATCGTCCACTGAATCGGAATGTGGCGATCTGAATGGTGGGCACAAAAAAAAAAAAGATGGCTTTACGGGGCGCAATCATACAATTGGTGAACCTGGGAGATTTAGCCAAGGAAATAAAAAGAGAAAAGAATGAGTGAGTAGGTGCATAGGTTTTATGTATTTATTTATTTGTTTGTCTCTTTATTTATTCATTTATTTATTTATTTATTTATTTATTATTTTATATCGAGGATAATAGAATAGGCACTCATGTGTTTTTTTTTACATCCAGTCCCCGTGTGTATGCAGTTTTGTAAATGTCATCTGTTCCCACCGGCACACGATGGCCTACTCTTATGAAAAGCCGAACAGGTGGGCCAATAAGCAGTAGAGTGCATTTGTGTGTGTGTGTGTGTTGAGTGCGTGCGTGCGTGTGTGTGTGTTTTGTGTGCGTGCGTGTGTGTGTGTGTGCTTGCGTGCGTGCGTGCGTGTGTGTGTATGAATGCTTTGTGGGTGTTGAATCAAAGCTAGGGGTTTAAGAAAGTGTATTCTTTTGTGTGCTAAATTCCCTAAAGCACCGAAGCGGTATTGAAAATATGGTCTTTCTTTGCTGTGTTGAATACTATAGCCAGGAAAGAGGTTTTAAGCCAAGTCTCTGTGTATTTCTGGATGTACTGGTGGGAGTTTGGATGTTTCCTTTTTCTTCATGGTTTTAGGCTCTGGGTATCAAGTGGATCAGCTTTCCGATAAAGCTGAGGTTGTTTTATTACGCTCGCTATTTCCATACGTGCCCCATGAGGATACTGGAAGATCTTTCAGTATAAATAGCATCCCCACCATCTGCACTTTTTTATGCTAAAATGTGATCTTTTCTATTACTCTCTTTACTTCTCATTTTGGTTTTACTTTATCCTCTCTCTTTTGCTTATTTTCTGCCTTTTCAGTCTATTTGCCTGCCTCTTTTTCACGCCAAGTTTTCAAATATATTATTTTCATTTCCCCGAAGTCAGAATGCGGCTGCCTTAATGTTCGGCAAAATCAGCCGCGCACACAAAATGTCACTATTGGTGACCCTTGGAGCTCTAGCTGAGGAACGCAAAAAAGTTGCATAATACTCTACGAGTTGAAAAGCTGGACCTTGACTGTAGAACTGGAAATGAGAATGCAAGCCTTCAAAACTAAATCCAGAAGTGCACCTACATATTTCCTGTAGGGATCACAGAACCAAAGAGACAGTGTGGCAAGAGGTGACCATGAAAGCTGGGCCACAGGAACAACAGTCAGTGTGGCAAGAGGTGACCATGAAAGCTGGGCCACAGGAACAACAGTCAGTGTGGCAAGAGGTGATGATGAAAGCTGGGCCACAGGAACAACAGTCAGTGTGGCAAGAGGTGACCATGAAAGCTGGGCCACAGGAACAACAGTCAGTGTGGCAAGAGGTGACCATGAAAGCTGGGCCACAGGAACAACAGTCAGTGCGGCAAGAGGGGATCCTGAAAGCTGGGCCACAAGATTAAACCCCTTCTGGCTGTTGTAAAGAGGAGAAACCTAGGGTGGTTTGGTTACGTCACGCATCATGATTCTCTTGCCAAGACTACTATCCTGCAGAGGACACTGGAGGGAGGAAGATGCAGGGGCAGACAGATGAAGAACTGGTGATGCAGAACTAAACATCACAGACTGGACAGACCGGCCTTGACATGGCTGTGCTGTTGTGTTGACTTGCTGTGAAAAGGATGAAGACATATCAGTCTGGAGAGAATTATCGACCAAGACGTGTTGCCTGTTCCCATGACGACCATCTTGGTCAAGGGACATGCTGAAGGTGATGGTGACCAAGTATCAAAATGTTAACATTTATAGTTATGCTGTATGGGTTTTTTATTGTATGTAGTTTGGCGTTACCAAGCCCTCTAACAAAACAGTGCAATGCGGTGCAATGCAAATTGATATTATAATACGATGGACTGCAATTCATTACAATATATTACAGTACAATACATTGCAATAGAATGTTATGCAAGACGATGTGATGCATTACAATGCAATACAGCACAATACAAAAACAATGTTTCTGAACACAAGGCATTGCAATGAAATTGAACACGATACAATTCAATTCAATGCAACACAGTATGATACAATACAGCACAATGCAGTACAATACAATTTGACATAAAACAACACAGCAAAGACAAACCAATACAATACAATACAAAACAACACAGTGCAGTAACAGGAAACGGGATAGCCTAGTGGTTAGAACATTGCGCTCGCAATCTGACGACCTGAATTCGAACCCCGCTCAAGGGGATTTTTCCCCCTGAAGTTAACAAAACTCCTTAGGATGAGACTATAAACCCGAGGCGCCGTGTGCGAACGCACACAGAACATCTTGCGCGCACGTTAAAACCTATTCCACTTTTCGAAAGAGTAGGTCATAGTATGCCGGTAGCAGCAGATGACAATATCTACAAAGCCGCATACACACAGAGACTGGATATAAATATTAAAAAACATACGAGTGCTTATTTCATCATCCTCGATACAAACGAATAAATAAATATATATATATAAATATATAATATATATATATATATATATATATATATATATATATTATATATTGTGTGTGTGTGTGTGTGTGTATAATTAAATAAATAGAAAGATAGATAAATAAATAAATAAATGAATAAATAAATAAATAGATAAACAAATAAACATATAAAAGCCTAATAGCACTAAGTGTTCTTTATTTATCTTACCTAACCCACTGTCTGTCCTGTCAGCTCTGTTCTTAGTTTTCAACCGTCGGTAGAAAATCCCCTGTTAGCTAGATTGCATGTCAACGAACTTTTCCCCACTCACAATAATCCTTTTTATGCATTGATTTCTTGTCTATTTTCTTGTCAGCAGTCCCTGTCTTTGCACTTCATTGATGAGGTTTTTTTACAAGATGGGTTGGGTTTTTTTGTCGTTCTTTGGCTAGAGTTCTGAGGTTCACAAAATAGTTCAGATAGATTTTTGCCGTATACGACCGTGTTTGGTTTGCCGATTACTTGGATAAATGTATTTTGACTTAATTCAAGGATGATGTCTAAATACGACAGTTGAGTACCTGCATTTTATAAGTTTGTGTGTGTGTGTGTGTGTGTGTGTGGTGTGTGTGTGTGTGTGTGTGTGTGTGTGTGTGTGTGTGTGTGTGTGTGTGTGTGTGTGTGTGTGTGTGTGTGCCTGTGTCTGTGTTACGGGGAATATGCACATTATTTGATGTACAAAAGTGTGTGTAAGCGCGCCAGCACACACACACACACACACCACACACACACACACACACACACACACACACACACACACACACACACACACACACACACACACACACACACACACACACACACACACATAACCCACAGAACCCACAGACACTCACACACAACAACACAAACACACAACACACACACACACACACACACACACACACACACACAACACAACACAACACAACACAACACACACACACCAACACACACACACATACACACACACACATTTCATCAACAAATAAAACCATTCTTTTCCCTTCCAAAAATGATTGTACTAATCAGTCTCTACCTTCCTACCTTTTGAACCCTAGTCCTCTTTTTTTTCCCCTCTCAACTCCTCCTCCTCCTCCTCCTCCTCCTCCTCCTCCTCTGTTTTCATCCTCCTCCTCCTCTCATCCTCCTCCTCCTTTCCTTCTCCTCCTCCTCCTCCTCCTCTGTCCTCCTCCTCTTCCTCCTTCTCCTCCTCCTCCCCCTCCTCCTCCTCCTCCTCTCTTCCTCCTCCTCTTCAAAGCTATTGGGTCATGTAGTTCTGGGTGCTCTCCTGTTCAGCAGTCCCACAGACAGATCCCAGTCTATGACCTCCCTCTTAGTCACTCTGTATCTGTGTCCTTCACATTCTGGCATGAAACGGTTTTTTTTTGACCCACCCACCCACCTCCCTAAAAAAGGCACAGAAAATTCAAAAGAAAGGATTTGTGAGGTTTCCTCTTAACATGGCAAAAACAATCTTTCTGTTAAGTTTCTAGGTGGTGTGTCTTGTACGTAGTAGTTAATTCCATTGTAGAATTGTTTTAGAATTGTTTTAGCTAGGTGCTATTTAAGGAGTGAGGGTTAAAAGTTCTTCAGATGTTTTAGTATGATTTTTGTATGGGCCTAGTTCATTTAGACTGATAATTTGTTTTAGTCTTTGTCTTAGCTTCTCCTCCGTTTCCTCCTCTCCCCCTCCTCCGTTTCCTCCTCCTTCTCCTCTGTTTCCTCCTCCCTCCTCCTCCCCTCCTCCTCCCTCCTCCCTCCTTCCTCCTCTCCCTCCTCTTCAAAGCTATTGGGTCATGTAGTTCTGGGAGCGGTAATGAAGCTTATATATAGTGCTCTCCTGTTCTGCTGTCCCACAGACAGACCACAGTCTATGACCTCCCTCTTAGTCACTCTTTATCTGTGTCCTTCGCATTCTGGCATGAAACGGTTTTTTTGTGCCCACCCACCCACCCACCCCTCTTCCCAAGAAAAGTACAGAAAATTCAAAAGAAAGGGTACGTGAAGTTTCCTCTTAACATGGCAAAAACCATCTTTCTGGTTAAGTTTGTAGGTTGTGTGTCTTGTACGTAGTAGTTAATTCCATTGTAGAATTGTTTTAGAATTGTTTTAGCTTGGTGCTATTTAAGGAGTGAGGGTTAAAAGTTCTTCAGATGTTTTAGCATGATTTTTGTATGGGCCTAGTTCATTTAGACTGATAATTTGTTTTAGTCTTTGTCTTAGCTTCTCCTCCGTTTCCTCCTCCCCTCCTCCTCCGTTTCCTCCTCCCCCCTCCTCCGTTTCCCCCCTCCTTCTCCACTGTTTTCCTCCTCCTCCTCCTCCTCCTCCTCCTTCAAAGCTATTGGGTCACGTAGTTCTGTGAGCGGTAATGAAGCTGATATATAGTGCTCTCCTGTTCAGCAGTCCCACAGACAGACCACAGTCTATGACCTCCCTCTTAGTTACTCTTTATCTGTGTCCTTCGCATTCTGGCATGAAACGGTTTTTGTACCCACCCACCCCAAAAAAAGAAGAAAATTCAAAAGACAGGGTACGTGAAGTTTCCTCTTAAAAGGGCAAAAACAATCTTTCTACTTAAGTTTCCATGTGGTGTGTCTTGTACGTAGTAGTTAATTCCTGTGTGGAATTGTTTTTATATTCGTTTTAGCCAGGTGCTATTAAAGGAGTGAAGGTTGAAAGTATTTAAGGTTTTTTTAGCATGTTTTTTTTGTGGGTCTAGTTCATTTGGACTGATAATTAGTTTTAGTCTAGGCCTTATTTAGCATAAGGGGGCGGGATAGCTAAGTGGTCAGGACACTCGCTTTTCCCAAGTGAGAGTAAAGCAGCATCGAGCGTGGTTACCAATTGGATGAGTGGCCATTTGTGTGCCTTGGCTTCAGTACAGTCCCACTCAGTTCACCCAGCTGTAAATGGGTACCTGCCCTCTTTAGAATCATGGAAGATTAAGCAGCGGAGAGAGAGAGGAGATGGGCGCCGCTCTCAATATGCTGGCCCCTAGAGAATCTGAGGTCTCTGACGCCTCGCTCCCCTACGACCACATAAGTTATGGGACACCTTTGCCTTTTTACCTTATCTAGCATAAAAGTGATATTATTAACTGAACCGCAGCCAGTGGCAGTGTTGTTTTAGCCTGATAGCGATCTGTCAGATATGCTCTTTGTTTGAAGCGTGGAGCGATCTTTACATAATATGTAATAATGCTTTTTTTCTCTACAAAGAGCGAGGAACTTCCACTGCGCTACAATCTTTTTCTTAAAATCAGCAAGGCAACTGAATATTTCATTTCTATGTTGTTATAGCCCTACAGACCATGAACGCTATATCATAACTTCAATAACATGTCACCTCAAGTTTCAGAAGCCACACTATTAAATTTTAGTCTCTTCTAATATCTAACGCAGTCAATCAAAAGAAAAATATTCATGATGTAGAGTATTTCATTTCTTAAGACCAAAAACAATCAGACCATGCTAAGGTTGCCAGATATTCAGTTTAATTGCATTATCCCCAGGTTACATAAAAAGCGTCAAAATGAATAAAGAAAACTTCAATGTACAAAAATGACCCAAATCGAAATACTGTTAAGGCAGCTATCACCTCAGAATGACGATCCTGAGCCCACTTCTGCCTTTACAATACCAGCACTTGATCGCCCGCACAAAGCAATACAGGCAAAAAAATCACAACGTATGAGAAAGAAAACAAATGTCAGATTTCTTGAAAAAAAATCAGGAGAAAGGACCGGACAGACAAAAAATGTTGGAAACAAGATAAAGACAAAGAGAGTGATAGAAAAACACAAATTTTTAAGACAGAATTTTCAGAAGGTGGGGATGCTGTATGCAAGGACAAAGCCCCCTGCATTTTCACAGGTTTGGGAACTAAGAATGGTAAATAGACATGTCAACATCTTCCACTGTAACCTTCTTTTTAACCTTGCGTGTCTTTGTGAAATTTAAAGCCAAGATCAAACACTTTCTGCCCTTCTTTAATGTCACTGTGTTTTTGTAACAGTGTCTTTCTTACTGCAAAAACCCCCCCCCCCCCCCCCCCGTCCTAACGTCTTGCTTATGAGATAAGAAGACAGATGCCACGTGTCTGCCACACACTATTTTCTGATGCTTGCAATATGCAGACCCCCAATTCCTCACATGCACGCAAACGACTACTAACAACAAAATGCCGATCTGAGAAGTGAAAGAACTTGCTAAATATCAAAACGATTTGAAACTCAGTTTTTGCCCTCTCAAAGCGTTTCTCTCACAGTAACTGATATAAAAAATGACATGACTTTCCTATACAAAAAGACTTGTAGAATAATTTATATTGAGTTTTAAATCTTAGATATGGTGGGTGTCTTTTATCTTTCTTTCAAGTCATTTCATACTTTTCCTTATTGTCTCACGAAACAGTTTGTCTTAAGAAAAGCTAGGAGACCATCTCTTTTGAGTATTTTTTACTTTGTCAAACAGATCTAGTCACTTTGAGAAAACTTTCTCCCGAAGTAAAGTAGTTCAAAAGATTCC
>CM060320.1:60975206-60990206 GCA_030674155.1 Stramonita haemastoma | reverse complement strand
GTTTTTGACTTGACTTGACTTCCTCTCATCATGTGAATACACATGTAGATGATAGAATATGCATGTTAAAGATTTATTTCTTTGTCGCTGCAATGTTCAAGAGAACAATAACACGAAAACACACGGCATACAGTTATTTACAGGCGCGTAATTATTCTTTTTTTTCAACTTTTTGTGCATTTTTACAAACGGAGTAAGCACCGGTGTGTGGTTTTCCGTTCAGTTCCCGTGTGCTTGCAGTTTTATAGTGTTTGCCATCCGTTCTCACCAGTACACAGTGGCCTACTCTTCCGAAAGTTGGAATAAGTTTTAACATGTGTGCAAGATGTTCTGCTAACATTCGTACACAGGACTTTGGTATATAATTTTATTCGAAGGGCATGTGTGTGTGTGTGTGTGTGTGTGTGTGTGTGTGTGGTGTGTGTGTGTTGTGTGTGTGTGTGTGTGTGTGTGCGTGGTGTGTGTGTGTGTGTGTGTGTGTGTGTTGTGTGTGTGTGTGTGTTATGTGTGTGTGTGTGTGTGCGTGCGCGCGCGTGCAAGCGCATCCGTGCTTGTGCGTGTGCGTGTGTGTGTGTGCACGTGTGTTTATGTGTTGTGTGTGTGCGTGCAAGCGCGTGCAAGCGCATCCGTGCGTGGCGTGTGCGTGTATGTATGTGTGTGTATGTGTGTGTTTGTGTGTGTGCGTATGTGTGTGTATGTGTAAGAGAGAACAAAACGTGAGACGTATTATAACACATTTGCGGTAATCTGCAAGATGTAATCACTGAAATAAAAAAAAGCTGAACATAAATCTGAAAGCTCATCTCCTACGCTAGCCTCGAAATCAGAGACAGACATGCAGAAAATTGGATCCTTTCCTTTCCTGCTGCGATTGCATGCAGACACACTTGGCTAGCTCCCATCCTGAAAATGGCACCATCTTATGCAAATCTGTGGCCATAGATTCCAAATCTGCATGGAAATAGATTCCAGCTCTCTACAGTAATAGATTCCATCTCTCTATGGTGATATATATTCCTGTTCTCTATGGTCATATATTCCTGCTCTCTATGGTCATATATTCCTGCTCTCTATGGTGACAGATTTTATCTCACTTTGGTATTAAATTTCTGCTTTCGGTGGTAATAGATTCCTGTTCTCTATGGTAATACATTCCTGCTCTCTATGGTAATACATTCCTGCTCTCTATGGTAATATATTCCTGCTCTCTATGGTAATTGATTTGATTTCACTATGGTAGCAGATTCTAGTTCTCTATGGTACTAGATTCTGTTCTCTATGGTAATAGATTCCTGTTCTCTATGGTAATATATTCCTGCTGTTAATGGTAATACATTCACATCTCTGCGGTGATATATTCTAGCTTTCCATGGTAATAGATTCTGTGTCTCTATGGTAGCAGATTCTAGTTCTCTATGGTACTAGATTCCTGCTCTCTATGCTAATAGAGACTAGCTCTCTATGACAATAGATTCCTCTTCTCTATGGTCATAGATTTCATCTCTCTATGATGATAGATTCCTGCTCTCTATGGTCATAGATCCCTGCTCTCTGTGGTGATAGACTGCATTTTATATCGATAATACATTCCTGCCCTCTATGGAAATAGTTTGCTCTCTATGATAATGCATTCCTGCTGTCTAAGGTGATAGATTTCAGGTCTCTATGGTAAGAGATTCCTACTCTCTATGGTCATAGATTCCTGCTCGAGCACTCTCTATGGTGATAGATTGCATCTCATAGTGGTAATACATTCCTGCTCTCTATGGCAACAGATTCCAGAACCCTATGGTAAAGATTCTATCTCTGCTCTCTATAGTAATAGATTCGCCAAAAAACCAACAAGAAATGAGTGCCTATTCCATTATCCTCGACAAAAGAAAGAAGAAAGAAAAGAAAGGAAAAAGAAAGAAAAAGAAAAGAAAAGAAAGAAGAAAGAAAGAAGAAAGAAAGAAAAGAAGAAAAAGAAAGAAGAAAGAGAAAGAGAGGAAAGAAGAAGAAAGAAAGAAAAAAGAAAAGAAAAGAAAAAGAAAGAGAAAGAAGAAAAAAGAAAAAAAAGAAAGAAAGAAAAGAAAGAAAGAAAGAAAGAAAGAAAGAAAGAAAAAGAAAGAAAAGAAAAGAAAGAAAGAAAGACAGAAATAAAGACAGAAAGAAAGAAAGAAGAAAGAAAAGAAAAGAAAGAAAGAAAGAAAGAAAGACAGAAGAAGACAGAAGAAAGAAGAAAAGAAAGAAGAGAAGATCAGACAGAAACAAGACAGAAAGACAGAAAGAAAGAACGAAAGAAATTCAGATCAGCCGTAATTTTAGCAGATTCCTACTGCTCTAAACCAACAATCTGTACTCAGTGACACGATCAAGCAGAATGTCTCTGGTGTTATTACTTAGACTGCAATGCTTTGATTGCTATTGACATGCAGAGTATCATCTCTCTCTCTCTCTCTCTCTCTCTCTCTCTCTCTCTCTCTCCTCTCTCTCTCTCTCCTCTCTCTCTCTCTCTCTCTCTCTCTCTCTCCTCTCTCTCTCTCTCTCTCTCTCTCTCTCTCTCTCTCTCTCTCTCTCTCTCTCTCTCTCTCTCTCTCTCTCTCTCTCTCTCTCTCTCTCTCTCTCTCTTCTCTCTCTCTCTCTCTCTTCGTTGTGTGTGTGTGTGTGTGTGTGTTGTGTGTGTGTGTGTGTGTGTGTGTGTGTGTGTGTGTGTTCAAAATCATTTAACGTCTGTTCACAAATCGTGATATTAGACAGGAGGGGGGGGAAAACGTGGGTGTATGAGTGTCAGGGGAAGAGGGTGTAGTTGGCAATGTATGGGATAAAGAATTTCAGGGGGGTCAATACTTGCTTCTTTTTTTTAAGTGTGTGTGTGTGTGTGTTCGTGCGTGCGTGCGTTTGTTTGTTTGTGTGTGTGAATGTGTGTATGTGTGTGTGTGTGCGTGTGTGTGTGTGCGTGGTGCGTGTATGTGTGTATGTGTGTGTCTGCGTGTGTGTGTCGTGTATGTGTGTGTGTGCGTGCGTGCGTGCGTGTATACGTGTGTGTGTGTGTGTGTGTGTGTGTGTGTGTGTGTGTGTGTGTGTGTGTGTGTGTGTGTGTGTGTGTGTGTGTGTGTGTGTGTGATTGTTCTTCTCCTTTCTCCTTGTGATTCTGCATTTCTCTTCCATTATTCTTGTTAATACGGTCAAACGAACTAATCATTCTAAACATCCAATAAAGGTTATGTGACCACACGCTGCCTCTCTCTCTGTCTCTTTTTGTTCCCAAATCGTCCCAAGGGTTAATTAGCCAATTAATCTCAGATATACTGAATCACGTGGAACGTTCTAGATGTCAAGACATTTCTTTCTAATGACTGTTTATTCTCTTGTTGCTGCTGTCTCCTTGGAATGGGCGAGGATGAGGCTTGTTTGTATGCATGCTGATGTGTTTTGTTTTTCCGCATCTGGTCTTTTCTTTCTTCTATCTGCTCTTTCTTTTTTTCTGATTTTCTGGCACCGTGCCCTGTAAGGTAGAGTGTGTGTGCGAGATAACCTTCACATCTTTTGCAATATGTTTGTATTGTACTGTGATGTGATGTGTTTGTGTTTGTATTGTATTGTATTGTGATGTGTTGCAATGTACTGTACAGCAGTGTACTGTATTGTAGTATGTACACATTCAGTCACGACAGATTTCTTAGTGTGAAACTCGGGCTCCTCTCTCGTGAAGAGCGTGTCGCTACAGGAGCAGCGCCACTCATTATCTTTATTTTCAAAATTTTCGGCCATGTGCAAGTTTGTTTTCCTGTAAGAGGGGCTTTCCAGCCAGACTTGGCAAAACTCTTTTGTCAATGTAAGATGTTTTATGTGAGCTAGAAATGCTGCACATGGGGACCCCGGTTTATGGTCTCACCCCAAAACCTAGCACCCAGACCCCCTTTCCTTCTGGTTGAGGACAAAACTGGAATTCAGGCTGGAATCTGAAGTCATGACTTCTTGCTTTATGGAAGAATGATTCATTCTGTCTTTTATCTCATGAGGTGAACAGGTTTCAAACAGATAAACAGCTGCTTCCATTCCGCTTAACCTTTCCATTTTGCAATGTGGTCCCTGTGGCAGATATTATATATATATATATATATATATATATATATATATATATATATATATATATATATATATATATATATATAATATGAAATATATGTAAACGTTTCAGATGTAATCAGAGCGTGACAAATGGAACCATAGATGTTTACTGACTATCACTTTTCATTGATTACGATCATAACATTTTATATTTAAAAATCGGGCTGCTTTCCTTGGAAGGGCGTATAGCCATACCACATTGCGAGTTGTTTCCCCTGTTTGCTCCATGACTGTGTTTATATTCAATTTGACATTTATGGTGTAGATTTGCATGCATTGTTTCGTCTTTTTAGAGAACACTGTTTTGTTTGCTATGTTTGATTGTTTGTTTGTTTTTTTTGGGGGGCTCGTTGCTTACATAATGCTTTCGAAACTTACAGTTTTGTGGGTTCCTTTTTTATCCGAAAAATACCAAAACAACCGACAAACAGATTCGAGGGACAAGGGACTGTATCCAGCTACGTAAAGATTTTTTCGTTCTGCATGCAGTTAGAGCTCCAAGGTTGACCAAAACTAGAAATGTTGTCACCTGATCGATCTTGCCCACCACCACCACTAAAGGCAGCGGCAATCCGACTTCGGGATGGATCAGTTCAGATATGACCTGGAGATCTCTTGACTGCTTTGCTATAACTTCTACCTACAAGTGCATGACCAAAACAAAATCCAGAACAACTGCTGACAGGAGAGAATCAATGGACACAACACGGAGGCAGTACAGTGTGCAATACAGGGATCAGCAGACTTTCTCCACTATCACCACCACTCCATGCATGTCGGTGCCTGTGCTTGCCTCTTGGGAAAGTAGCATAGAATAAGATCTATCGTTTGGTTTGTTGTGATGGCTGCTGTCACTGTGTGTTATTTTGCTAAACCAGCTCAGAGCAAATAGCGTGTTCCTTAAGAGAGAAAGTATTCCTTACTGTAATGCTGCTAGCTTATATGTGATGGGGAGAAAAACTACTTTGGCATTGCAGTTTTCTTGTAAATCCCTGTAAAAAAAACAACAACAAAAACCCAGTAATGTTGGTGGCAGGATTGTATATAAAATTGTATATAAAAAAATGTGTAATGAATACCTTTCGTCCATAGTCTCTGCTCACAAATTATCCAATAGCACAGAGCGCATTAAGACAATAACTGTTTGATAAGAGATAACCTCTGTTTATGATGTTCTCGCTATGTGTTAAATTTTTTGTTAATTAATTTGTTGTTAATCAATTTTGTAACATTGGTTGTTTCTGGTTGATGTTTTGTTGTTACATGATTACGAGGCAATGCGATTTCCTTCCATTTTCAGATTTGTTTTCCTTGGTAATGAATACTTTTAAAAATCATCTCTTGTAGTATCCTGATTACTTTCAAAGCATGAGAGAGAGAGAGAGAGAGAGAGATGAGAGAGAGAGAGAGAGAGAGAGAGAGAGGAGAGAGAGAGAGAGCAGAGAGAGAGAGAGAGAGAGAGAGAGAAGAGAGAAGAGAGAGAGAGAGAGAGAGAGAGAGTAAAATATATTAAAAAACTACAACAACAAAATGTTTGCCATCAAGCCTTTTCCCTTCTATGCAATGCGCATTTCTACTGCCTGCTTATAATTAGTGAATTCTTCCTAGCCATTAAGAACAGAGATTTGATCAGTCAAACAAAGCAACATTACGATGGACTTGATTTGAGTTACTGCCTTATGGACACAAGAGACAAGAGGGAGTTTGTTTTTGTTTTTGTTTTTAAAGTCGGATCACTTTAAAGTAATTCTGGCTGAGTGTGATGTGAATTTGATTGCAACTCATTTTGACAGAGCGCTCTGTCTCTTTCTTTCTGTCTGCCTGCTGTCTCTCTGTCTTCCTGTCTGTCTGTTTACCTGTCTGTCTGTCTGCCTGTCTGTTTAGCTGTCTGTTTATCTGTCTCTCTGTCTGCTTTCCTGTCTGTCTGTCTGCCTGTCTGTGTGCCTGGTCTGTCTATGTCTGTCTGTCTGTTTACCTGGTCTGTCTGTCTCTCTGTCTGTCTTCATGTCTGTCTGTCTGCCTGTCTGTTTGCCTGTCTGTCTGTCTGTCTGTCTGTTTGCCTGTCTGTCTGTCTGTCTTCCCGTCTTCTGCCTGCCTGTCTGTTTTGCCTGTCTGTTTGCCTGTCTGCCTGTCTGTGTGCCTGGTCTGCCTGTCTGCCTGTCTGTGTGCCTGTCTGTCTGCGTGGTCTGTCTGTCTGTCTGTCTGTCTGTCTGTCTCCGTCTCTGTCTGTATCTGTCTGTCTGTCTGTCTGTCTGTCTGTCTGTCTGTCTCTCTCTCCCTCCCTCTCTCTCTCTCTCTCTCCTCTCTCTCTCCTCTCTCTCCTCTCTCTCTCTCTCTCTCTCTCTCTCCTCTCTCTCTCTCTCTCTCTCTCTCTCTCTCTCTCTCTCTCTCTCTCTCTCTCTCTCCAGTCCAACGATTTATCTATCTACCCGACGATATATATGGCTGTATAATCTCATGCTGTCGATACAATGATGTAAGCTTCTTTGATGAATGTCCCATCACGACGTGCATAGCTTGGGATTTTTCTTCTTCTTAGGAGATCAGAGAGGCCCAGTGGATAGAACAAAGAACTGTGGTCTGAGCGGCTGAAGGTTCAAGTCGCCGCTTTGCCACCCGAAGACAATGACCTGGCCCTGCCTCTGACATGGTTTCTGAGTACATTTTTTTGCACACTTTTCGGATGAGACAAGAAAATAATCTCTTTTTGTTGTTCCTCCACCCACATAATATCACCCTGACCTGTGTATAAGGCATACTACCAGCTTCTCTAATGAGCAACATCACCGAATCCTAGGGCATGAGAATCCATGAAGTCAGCAGGCCAGCGAAGACTGGAGCCAATGGAAAAGGAGGGAGGATCATATCGATGGTTTTGGGTGCGGTGGCTACCATCGTACCTCATTGACGAGGTATATGTTATAAATAAAAGGAACATATATATAAGGATTAAAAGGTAAAGGTGTCCCATAACTTGTGCAGTCGTTGGAGAGCGATGTGCCAGAGACCTCAGTTTCTCTAGGGTCTAGCATATTGAGGGCAGTACCCATCTCCTCTTCCACGCTGTTTTACCTTTTCTGAGCCTAAAGAGGGCAGGTACTCAATTACAGCTGGATGAACTAGGGGACTGTACTGAAACTAAGGTGTGCGAACGGTCACCCATCCACTTGGTAACCATGCTCGATGCTGCTTAACTTGAGCTTGGGGAAAGCGAGTGCTCTAACCACAGAGCTGTCCTGTCCCTGCGTTAGAACAATATCTATGTATTATGCAAAATTAGATCGGTTATTGCAAACGTTATGGATAAAACAAAAGAAACACATCTCTCCCAGCCTACAGTAGACTGAAACATATGGTTTTACTCTAATGAAACATCCACCAAGTGGGTTACTTTCGCAAAGTGCTGTAGAGCAATACGGAATGTCTTTGCTTCTTTGCAACATCTACGGGAGGAATAAAATCTGACATTAAATCCTGAAGTCACACTGGTGGTGTAGTAACTGGATCCTGGTGTAGACAATTTTCCCCAGAAGCTGTAATACGGTTACCTAAATGGTAGTATGTTGTTGTTGCTATTGTTGTTGCTGTTTTCTATTCGCCAGATTAACACTTTGGGGGTCACCCAGAGTGTGCACTCTGACTCACTCATCCCACCTGGGAATCACTGTGAGATTGAAACTGCAAACTGAATAAGAAGTTTGTGTGTATAAATGTTTTCAAGTACCTCGCCATATAGGCAGCCATACACCGACTTCAGAGGAAATTTTCTCCTTAAAAGGAGAGTGCAGGTTGTTATGTTAAGGCGAAGGCAATCTCAACACAATATTTTACAACATAACAACATTTTAGTGTAAACCTTGGCAATTCACTGACATCAATAACTGACACAGCTTTTGGCCTGAGCCAGAAAGATGGGATAAAAACGGTCGTCTACGCAAAATATTTCACAACTGGTAAACCTCGAAGCTCTAGCTGAGGGGCAAAATAAAGGGGGACATTTCTTTGGACCTTTGATTTGTTTGTATTTTTATCATTATCTCTCAATATTTTCTTTGATGCGGTGACACCATCGCTAATGAATTATACATGTTGAGATAGTTTAAGCTATAAAACAGCATGAAAGAAATATCTTTTTTTTTAATTTTTACCCGGGGCAAAAAGGGCTGTCAGACAGGGAAAGGAAGGGGAGGGGGGGTGATAAAAAAAAAAGTCAGCACCGGTCCTGAGAGATTCGACGGAAATGAGGTGGAGTGCAATCAATGGATCGGCAATGTAGGCTGTGCCCCCTTTCATCCTCCCTCCCTCTGCGGCTCTCTTGAGACACAGGGAGAGGGGGGGATATGTATCGCTTCTGTTTCTCAGCCCAGAAATTGGTTTGTATTCTTCGTCTGTTTGTTTGTTTGTCGTGTTCTGTTGGTTTATTGTTCGTCTGTTTGTTTGTTTGTTGTGTGGTTAGGTTTTTTGTTTTGTTTGCTTGTTGTGATTTTGTTTTTGTGTATTATGTTTTGCTTTTTTGTGTTGCTGTTGTTCGGTTTGTTTGGTTGTGTTGTATGTTGGTTGGTGGTTGGTGTTGGTTGGTTGGTTGGTTGGTTGGTTTGGTTGGTTGTTTGGTTGGTTGGTTGGTTGCTGGTTGGTTAGTTGGTGTTTGGTTAGTTAGCTGGTTGGTTGGTTGGTTGGTTGTTGGTTGTTGGTGTTGGTTGTTGGTTGGTTGGTGTGGTTGGTGTTGGTTGGTTGTTGGTTGGTTGGTTGGTTGGCTGGTTGGTTAGTTGGTTGTTTGGTTAGTTAGTGGTTGGTTGGTTGGTTGGTTGGTTGGTTGCTTGTTGGTTGCTGGTTGGTTGGCTGGCTGGCTGGTTGGTTGGTTGGTTGGTTGGCTGGTTGGTTGATTGGTTGGCTGGCTGGCTGGTTGGCTGTTTTGTTGTTTGTGTAGCTTTTTTTTTCTTTTATTTGCTTTCTTGCCATTTTTATCTTATTCGTTTTGCTGTGTTTTGCGTCCTCTATCTTTCTCGCTGAGTGGTTGGTAGGTTGTCTGGTTGATATAGTTTTTGTTTTGTTTATTCGATAACTTGTTTTCTTTTCAAACTTGTTTTTGTTGTGTTTTTATCAAATTGATTGGCTGGTTGGTATTTTAGCTGGCTAGTTGATTGGTTGTTTAAACAACGGTTTTATGTTTATTTCCTTACTTGCTATGTTTTTCCTGATTTGTTTTGTTGTATTGTGTGTGCTTTCTATCTATTTGGTTTGGCTGGTTATTTTTGCTTTCTTTTATTGTCTATGTTTTTTTCTTTGCTTGTTAGTATGGTGTTGTTTCTTTAGTTTGTTGTTATTGTTGTTGCTGCTGTTGTTTTGTTGCTGCTGTTCCTGGTGGTTATAGTGCTTATCCTGCTGCTGTTGCTGTGCTGTTTTGCTGCTTCTGTGCTGATGCTGTTGTGCTGTTGTTGCTGCTATTGTTGTTGCTGTTGCTGCTGCTCTTACTGCTGCTTTTGCTGCTACTGTTATTGCTACTATTGCTGCTGCTTCTGCTGCTATTGCTGCTACTGTTGCTACTGTTATTGCTGCTATTGCTGCATACTGTTGCTGCTGTTGCTGCTGTTTAGTGCTGTTACTGCTGCTGTCGCTGCTTTTGTTGCTGTTACTCCTACTTTGCTGCCGCTACTGTTGCTGCTGTTGCTGTTCTTACTGCTTTTACTGCTGCTATTGCTTGCTGTGCTGTATGCTGCTCTTACTGCTGCTATTTGCTGTTGCTGCTATTGTTTGCTCTTACTGCTGATGTCACTGCTGCTACTGCTGCTGTTTGCTGCTGCTGATTTTAATGCTGCTGATTTTACTGCTGCTGTTGCTACTGCTGTTGGTGTTATTGCTAATATTTTCAATTTCTTTCTTCTATTAGCTTGGACAAAGACCTTTGGAGGAGGACTGTCTATTTTTTATTGGTTTAAATCCTAATGTTGGTACACAACTACTGAAGGTTGTTATTGATGTGTTATCGATTGTTGTTGTTGTTTGCGCTTTTGTTTTGTGACATTTGCTTTGTCCTTTTGGGTTGAAGTCGATTTCCTCGTTATTTTGGGGGATTATATTTTTGACTGCAGAGGAAAGAACGCAGTTGATGCTATTTTTACTGCTGGAGATAAAGATTTCTGTAGCTTTTTTAGTCTCTTAATGAGACCTCTGCGTGTGTGTGTGTGTGCGCGGGAAAGTTTATATATGTCGCGCTATACATGCACTGCGTCACATACCGTGAAA
The DNA here is from genome assembly GCA_030674155.1 of Stramonita haemastoma. Lineage (NCBI taxonomy): Eukaryota > Metazoa > Mollusca > Gastropoda > Neogastropoda > Muricidae > Stramonita > Stramonita haemastoma. Next base: position 60,979,850 of record CM060320.1, on the reverse strand, counting down.
GGGCAAGTGTCACTTGTGGAGGTTTTTGTTTTGTTTTGTTTTGCTTTGCTTTTGTTTTATTTTAGTTGGGTATTTTTGTCCTTGGTTTGTTTTGGGTTTTGTTTTGGTTTGGTTGGGGTTTTGGGGAGGTTTGTTCTTGTTCTTGTCTTGTTGTTGTTGTTGTTGTTGTTGTTGTTTTGTTGTTTTGTTGTTTTTTTTTCTTCTTCTTCTATCTTCTTCTTCTTCTTCTTCGTCTTCGTCTTCTTCTTCTTCTTCTTCTTCTTCTTCTCTTCTTCTTCTTCTTCTTCTTCTTCTTCTTCTTCTTTCTTTTACTTCTGCTTCTGCTCTACTTGTACTTCTGCTTCTACTTCTGCTTCTTCACAATTCTTTTTTAAATGGTTAGACGCTTATTATTGTTGTGTAATATGAACGAAAATGCGTGGTGCTGCCTTGAAACGCCTCACAAGTCAGGACAAGCACATCAGATATCGGCATGGGAGGGAGTTGTTATCTTTCAAGGCTTTGTGGGAGAAGGCAGGAAGATGGACCAAGAAGATTGGTGGTCTAGAGGTAACGCGCCTGCCTAGAAAGTGAAAAGTCCGGTCGGAGTATGCGGTGGTTTGTATCCCGTTTGGGCCCGAAACTCCCCCCCACCCCCCCATCCATCAGACCATAAGGTGGTAGTCTGGGTGCTAGTCTTTCGAATGAGACGATAAACCGAGGACCCGTGTGTTACACATCATTTGTAGCGCACGTAAAAGAACCCATGACAACCAGGGGGTTGTCCCTGGCAAAATTCTGTAGAAAAAAGCCACTCTGAAAAGGAAACGATACAGTTGCAGACAGGAAATAAAATATGTAAAGAATGGGTAAGCTGCACTTGTGTCGACGCGCTCTCCCCGGGGAGAGCGGCCTGAATTTCGCACAGAGAAATCTGCTGTGACATAAAGTGGTACGGAATAAATAAGATAGAAAATGTGAGAATAAGTTAAAAGGAAGAAGAGGAACAAGTAATGATGAAAAGAGAGGGATAGAAAAGACGATAATCCTAGCACAGAATCTTTAGAAGACAGAGGAAGCTCATCACAGGGACAGGAATAGTTCTTGTGGATCTGGTTCTGCTTCAATACATCATCACTGGAATATTGTGTATTCTTCAACAGTTTTTCTTTCTGTGTGGCAGTGTGTTTCCCTCTAGTTATTGGTCTCTGTGTAAGTCTGTTTCCGTTTATCTGTCTCTGTCTTCTTTCACTATCTCTTTCTCTGTATGTCTGTCTTTCTGTCTGTGTCTGTCTCTGTCTCTGTTTCTTTCTGTCTCTCTCTGTCTCTCTCTCTCTTTCTTTCTCCCCCTCTCTCTTTCTATCTCTCCCCCCCCCTCTCTCTCTCCCTCCCTCTCTCTCTCTCTCTCTCTCTCTCTCTCTCTCTCTCCTCTCTCTCTCTCCTCCTCTCTCTCTCTCTCCCTCTCCTCTCTCTCTCTCTCTCTCTCTCTCTCTCTCTCTCTCTCTCTCTCTCTCCTCTCTCTCTCTCTCTCTCTTCTCTCTCTCAAATTTCTTCTTTTTTCCATCTTATATTCTGTGTGCATCTTATACCAAAAAATATATACATAATCAAGCGCTGGACGTGCTCTAACTTTGAACACAGATATCCCAATATGTCACTCACACCCCAAAACCTCAATTGAAAAAATTCTAGAGAACAGAAATCAATAACATTCCTCTATCGAACCAAACATCAGCAAAATATCAGTTTTCAGAATGTGCCTATAACTTTTCTATTCTTAAGGCGCAAAAAATCAAGAACTTTCTGTTAAAACGATGGAATACAAAAAAATCCATTTTTCCAGCATGTATTGTACACTTTCTACTCAAAGAGGCAAAAAATCAAGAATAATCTGTTAAAACGACGGAATAAAAAAAACATACTTTCAGCATGTACCTGTACACCTTACCACTCCTATAACGCAGCATTTAAAAACAATACGTTAAAAAAAAAACGAAAAGAAAAAAATCCATTTACATCACGTGCCTGTACGCTTGAGTCCCCAGAGCATTCAAGAACATTCTTTTAATCATGGAATAAACATCCTGTTTTTCTAAGCATATGCGCACCTAGCTATGTAGAGCTGCATGCTGGAAAATGAAAACGACCACAACACAACATTAACCACAAATCGAGCAAGTGACGTTTTATCCGAAACAGATTTCCATGCATCAGTAAAAAAAAAAAAAAAAAAAAAAAAAAAAAAATAAAGCTTGGAAGAAGAGAATGAGGAATGCCAAGCAGACACGTTCTGTTGCTGTTTCCCCGTGCATGGCTATTGATAACGCTTGCAGGAAGCAGGGTTCTGGAAATAGCCCTTCTCATGCAACAGGTGATCACTGATTCCTGCCTACCCTACCCTACCCTTTCCCCTCCGCCTTGTGTAATTCCAGGTGCACTGCTGAGATTGCTTACAGAATTAACATTTTGCTCCATGTCCTCCCCCCCCCAACCTCCCACACTCCCCTAAATCGTTCAATTTGATGACGCTGAGTGTAAGTTCCACCTCGTTGAAGTCAGGTTAGATATAACGTTGCTGCTTAGAACTGTATTTTGCTTAAAATGAGGAAAATTGTATGTTTGTTGATCTTTATCTAAGTAAAAAAGCTGACATGCGTGATTTTGAGTGTGTGTTGTGTGTGTGTGTGTGTGTGTAGGGGAGGAGGGGGGGGTTACATGAGCAGTCGTCTGCTTTTTGTGGTGGATAGTGATTTTTTTTATATTGCTTGTGACGTCATACCTTACCCCAACTTAAGAAGGATTGAACATGATCAACATTATGTAACAACTTCGGCCGTCATTTACATTCTATGCAATGTATACGATGATGTGAAAATGCCCTGGTTCCTTGAACTTATTAATTCTGTCATTTTTTGGAATTTCCAGAGAGTACAAAATATGCACTTGGAAAAATGTAGCTGTCCTATGATTTTTTTTTTAAAGTTCTGATTTTCCTTTATTTCAAGATTTTCAAAATTATAAAGCATATTTCCTTTGGGTTAAGAGAGGGAACAGCATGATGATAATCATGAAATGTAGAAATGACCACGATTTGTGCATTGTTTTGATTCATGGTGTTCGTGCATGCATTGCAGGATTAAGAAACTAGCAATTGAAAAACACCAAAGTCAACACAAATGCCATCAGTCATATATTCTCATTATCGCACATAATAATGATCTGCTGACCCGGATTTCGAATCACGTTTAAGTGGATGTTTCCTCTGAGATTAGCATCAGCGCCGATTTCACTCCCCCCAGAAATCCGGATGAGACTATAAACCGAGGTCCCGTATGCGAACGCACGCAGAACATCTTGCACACATGTTAACACCTGTTTCACTTTTTGGAAGAGTAGGCCATTGTTGCTGAGTGGGAACGGATGTCAAACTTTACAAAACCGCATACACACGGAGAATAGATTAAAAAAAAAAACATGATTGCTTATTCCATCATTCACGAAATAAAGAATAATTGAAATTCAAATAAAATAAATAAAATCCAAGCTGGTATTGAAGTCCTATGAATAGCACACGTTAAGGACAGACAAAAAAAAAAGCACCTAGAGAGCTGGTCATGGCAAAATTCTGGTTGAAAACCCTACTCTCATGATATCAAACAAACGCAGATATGACCAGATGAGACAATAAATCGAGGTCCTGTGTGCATCGTGCATTCAGCGCACGTAATAAACCCACAGGAACAAGAGAGAGTGATCCCTAACAAACTTTGTGCGAAAAAGCAGCTTTCATAGATTAAAAAAAAACATCGCACACGCAGACAGGAAAAAAAAAAAAACACAGGTGGCGCTGCTCCAATGGTGACACTCTGCTTCCGGCGAAAGCAGCCCAAATTTCAGGCAGAGAAAATCTGCCATGACTTAATAAAGCTTTTAACCTTCCCCTGCTCTATTGTAAGTGTGTTTAATTACGTACACATTTTTTAAAACAAATTTTGTGGGGTTTTTTTACCAAAATTTTATTTTGAAAGTTTGTTTTTTTCCGTTCCTCAGCTAGAGCTCCACATGTGAGATTTTGCGTATACGACCGTTTTTCCACCATTATTAAGGTAGCTGTATTCCGACTTCCGAGATGTATTTAATTCAAAAAAGACAACAAAACAAACATCCGTGACGCCATGATCACAGCAAAACATTTTTCCTTAAGAAAGGAGCCTAACTTTTGACATATAAGATGTTCACCATATCATAAATGCCGTGCAAGACAGACATGTCACGTGTGCGAGTCAGGCAGTCACGTTTAATGACAGCATTTATTGATCTGATTCCAAATGTTAACGATGAAGAGACGTTTTGTGGACTTGTTTTTATTTATTCTACGTTTAAAACTTGCCATGTTTCTTCCGGCTTGTGTCGATCACACATTCCCATGCACATGAGACAGACAGACAGACGGACAGACAGACAGACAGACAGACAGACAGACAGACAGACAGACAGACAGACAGACTATAGGCTAAGCTATTGGAATAATCAGAACGCATCCAAAATAAGCCACTTCGTTTGGGGGATACGGGATATCTCAATGGTTAGAGCACTCGGTTTCCCCAAGCTAAGGTTAAGCAGCATCGAGTCGTGGTTACCAATGGATGTGACCGTTGCACGCCT
>CM060320.1:60965206-60967706 GCA_030674155.1 Stramonita haemastoma | reverse complement strand
GAGACAGAGAGACAGAGAGACAGAGGGAATAAATGAATGAATGAATGATTTACCTTTTTGTTCCAGGGTTACAGCTAAGCATTAACTTACTTTTACTCATCCGGCCCTTGCCGCTAATTAGGAACAAGAGAGAAAGTGAGAGAGAGCGAGAGACAGACAGACAGGCTGACAGGCAGACAGACAGACAGACAGACATAGACAAAGACAGAGACAGAAAGACAGAAAAAGAAAGAGGCGATTAAATAGAGATAGACACAGAGAGTTATTATAGAGATAATGTAAGGAAAACGGCTGTGTGCCTTAGACTTATACAAACTGAAACAGAGTAGAAAACGAGACACAGTAAAACCTATTATAAAAGACCGACAGAGACAGACAGACATAGTCACAGACAGAGATCCAGAAAAGAGAAAAAGATTTCGAGACAGAGAGAAGGAAGGCAAAGCTACATGCGAAAACAATATAGACGCAGGCAATCATTAGTTTTGTATTGTACTGTATTGTATTGTATTGTATTGTATTGTATTGTATTGTATTGTATTGTATTGTATTGTATTGTATTGTAAACCCCTTTAAGTATCGGCAAATTTCTCTGCATGAAGTTCGAGCTGCTCTCTCCCGGCCCTAGGAGAGAGCACGTCGCCACAAGAGCAGCGCCACTCTTTTTTTTCTTTTCCTGTCTGTATGTGTATTTGTTTCCCTATGAGAGTGGCCTTTTTTCTGCAGATGTTTGCCAGGGACATCTAGCTCTCTTGTTGTCGTGGGTTCTTTTATCTACGCTAGAAACTAGAAGACAGACAGTACAGTCAGGAATTATGTGTGAGGAGATTATGTCCAAGAATATGTATATTCATGTTTTTCATGACTGCTTTGGAAGTTTTTGTTGGCGCGTCTGCATCTTCCTCAAATTTCACCGAAGGAGCAAACTACTCTTCTGCAAGGGAGAGGGGGGGGGGGTGAGGGGGTCACAAATACCCCTGAGGGGAGGCCTTGGACTCTCTCAGTGTAGATAGCATCCCATCTTTCTGAATTTCGTGTGAGAGCATTCCCCTTTTCTATCACTTTCTGTGTTTCTGGATTTTTTTTCTTACTTATTTTTGTAATCATTGCTTTTATTTTCTGCTTTTACGGTCGATTTTGTCTGCCGTATTTTTTTTTCAAGCAAATCTTACAGCTATTGTCTGTCTATGCATCATTATATGATATTTTTGTCTGTATTGTTTTGTTCGGGCGACAAGGTAGTGGTATTGTAAAAGCTGGGATGGGTACAGGATGTTTATTCTTCAGAGTTGAGTGTTCCTTTGGCATTTTTCCTCTGTGTTTGTTTTGTACATTGAAGTGTTCATGATTCTATTTTTTACGCTTTGTTTTTAAAACTGGGGATAATCGATTAAGCGTCTCGGCACGGTCTGGTTTTGTTGGTCTTAAGGAATGAAATAATTGAGGTATTTTACCATTTAATGAAAGTTACTCAAGTTAGGTAAAAATGACAGCACTGGTTATGATTTTCGTGGTCGGCGGGGCTATAAAACAACATAAAATGAAATGAAATTCACAAATGGCAGGGGTCTTTTGTCTTTTAAGTTTACAAACTTCGTCTCATGTTCTTGTATTATTTTCTTTACCCTTACTCACATATCAAGGGTTACGAGATTCTAATGCTACTAACACCACCATCAGAAAACGTCCTAGTTTTGGTTTTGCGGGATGAAAATTGATTTTGAACATGATGCAGACTGTCGTCTGGTCATAATTAGTTCCATTTAGCGCATGCCATGTCGAACGTCGGGAAGCCTTGGGAAGAATGTCAGACACACATATATGATCCAAGGATGCTAAAATTGATTAAGAAAAAAGGTCAGGAAAAATACAAAAAGTATTGACAATAATTATACAGGAAGAGTTAAACAGTATTAAATCCCTGAAGTTGGAATGCAGCTTCCTTATTGGGGGGGTAAACTTGGTCGCATCCGCAAAATCTTACGATTGATAAACCTCAGAACTGTAGAGGAGCAACGAAAAAAAAAAGCAAGTATCACTGAAAGGAAATTGAAGGAATCCAGGAGAACAATAGAAGCGAAACAGGGTTCCAGCTTGTGAAATCCCTGACCAGAAAGCAACGATCAAGATCAGGATCAATATGGAAAGTGCTTCATGGAAAGCAGTGATGTCACAGCTTCGGAAATTGCCAATAGCTGTTACGACTCACACACGTACACACACACGTACACACACACACACACACTTCACACACACACGCGCACACACACACATACACACTTCACACACACACTTCACACACACACACACTTCACACACACACACACACACACACACACACACACACACACACACACACACACACACACACACACACACACACACACACACACAAGAACGAAAAAAAACAACAAGATGAAGTCCGATCATAGCAATCAAGCCTTTAAGAAAAACAAAAGAAACACACTACAAAAGCCTAGCCCAGAAGGCAGAATATGGG
>CM060320.1:60956855-60962606 GCA_030674155.1 Stramonita haemastoma | reverse complement strand
TCCCACCAACCCACACACAAACACACACAAAACACACACACACACACACCAACCACCCCAAAAACCACAACCCGCGCGCGCGCGCAACCACAATACACACACAACACACAAAACACACCACACAAACACACACAAACAAAATACAAACACACACGAACACAAAACCCACTTACACACACACACACACACACACACACACACACACAAAAACACACACACACAAAACAACCCACACACACACAGACACACAACACACACACACACACAACACACACACACAAATCGGCTGTAGGTTGTCGTCACAAGGGGGTTTTTTTTCTTGTTAGTTTTGTTTTTTTATTTTTTTCTTTTTCTTTTTTTTTTTTCTCTTTGCCCCCCTCCACATTTGGGTCACAGTTTCAACGACTCACTTTGGGACCAAGCGGAACTTGATGATGCAAAAAAAAGAAAAAAGGGAAAAAAAATGGGGGGGGGGGGCCGTTAAAATGATGCAATTTAAGGCTTTTGTCTCCCCAAGAAAAGAGAGCGGGGCACAACGCTTGTATGCAGTCTTCAGGTTTTATGGGATTTGACTGGCTTTTGTCAAAGAATCGAAGTCGTTGGTGAGGACCACATTCTTTTATCTTTATATTATTGTTATTTTTATTATTTCCCGGGTCGTGGTTTTTAATCTTTGTCTCTCCCCCTTTTCTCTTCTGCTCGTATGATGGGCTTGATTGATAGACATGAAAAAATAAGAAGAAAAAATTTTTGAGAGTGATTAGTTTGTTTTTTTGTTTGTTGGGTTATTTTTTTTGGGGGTTGTTGTAACAGGTAGACAACCCTAGTTTTGGGGTTTTTTTTTTGGGGTTTTTTTTTTTTTAAATTTTTTTTTAACAGGTACTTTTTTTTAAAAAAATATAAAAAAGGAAAAAAGGGGGGGGGGGGGGGTGGGTGGGAAAAAAGGGAAAAAAAAAAAGGGGGGTTGGGGGGGGGGGAAAAAAACGGGGCAGGGGGGGGGGGGGAGGGGGGGGGGGGGGGGGAAAAAGGGGGGGGGGGGGGGGGGGGTCTCCCCTTCTTTTTTAAATTTGGGGGGGGTCAAACCCCCCCTTTCTCCCAAAAAAAAAAGGGGTAGGGAAAAGACGCAATACTTTAGAAAAAAAAAAAGGAGAAAACCCCTTTTCTTATTCCAAAAAACCCCAAAACACTTTCATATTTCCCAATTTTCCCCAAGGGGATTTTTTTTTTGAATCCATCACCCGTTTTTGCCCCCCCTTCCCGGTTTTTTTTTGTGGGGTTTTGTGGGGCGCATTCTTTTTTCCAGTTGTAGACGTAAGGAGACGAAGAGGCAGACAGAAAAAACGATGGGAAAAAACATCAAGAGGGGACGGGCCTTGAGGGGAACAAAGTTTGCTGCGAAAACTAAAACAAAAAAGACCCGAAGATGGAGGAACGGGTTGCAAAATCTTTCAGTGTACCCCCAACGATCTCTAAAATAGGGGACGGGCGAGGTGGGGATTGAAAAATCCATTTGACTTTTTTTTCTGTCTTTTTCCCAAGATTTTTTAACGTGCGATTGTTCATTTTAGACCTAAGTGACCGACCTTAAGATAAAAGAAAAAGGGGTAAAGTGTCCCAAAACCTTTTGGTCGTAGGGGGCGGGGCATAAGACTTCAATTTCTCTGGGGCCCCCGCATTTTGGGGGCGGCCCCCATCCCCTCCCCTTTCGCTGCTTTAACCTTCCCGACCATAAAGAGGGGGGTACCCTTTACAGCTGGTGAAAGGGGGGGAACTGTACGAACCCAAAGGGCGCGCAAAGGGTCACCCACCCAAATTGGTAACCAAATTCGACGCTGTTTAACATTGGGGGTAAGAAAACAAGCGCCTGACCCCCGAGCTACCCCACCCGACCGACCTTAAAAGGCTTATTTCTAAAGCCCCCGGGCGCTTCCCTAGTTAGATTATGGTACCTTTATAAAGATTTGTTGTTTTTTCAGCCCTAATTGATGACAAAAAATAAATTTTCGCCAAATATTTCAGCCTTAAATCTCACCTGTCTCCAAACCCTTTTTTTTTTTTAAAAAAAAAAAATTTTGTTTTTTTGAAAATCAAAAAAAAAATTGTCTTTTTGAAAACTTTAACCTACAGAAAAATAAGGACAAGACGACAGAAAAAGTGTTTAGTGAAAGGGAATTTTAAAGACTTAACTATTTTTTTTGCTTTGTCTTTTCTAACAAGCGTTTCTGAAGTCTATTGCTTTCCAAAAAAAAAAAAAACCCACAGACCGAAATGTCAAAAGCAGTAAAGTAAAAACTAAACGACACCACACCAGACAAAAAAAGAGTTCTAAGGAAGCGGTGATAAAAAAAATAATCAAAAATCAACAAAAACATAATAAATGAAAACAAAAAACGTTTGTGTGTCTGAGAGTATAATTTTTCAATCTGCGCCTAGACAGAGGGAAAAAAACAAAAACGAAAAGTACAAAATAAAGGACAAAAAAAAAAAAGGAAAGGGAAAAAGGGGAAAAAGCTGAAAAAAATCATAAGCACACAAAACAACTTATTTAATTGCTCTGTTTGTGAATATTGAGATGTTTTATTTTCTTTTTTTTAAAAACTAAACAAAAAACCCCCGGGAAAAAATCCGAAAAACTAAAAAAAAAAAAGGGCCCCCCCCCAAAAACCACCAAAAAAAAGCAACCGAAAACCGACGGGCAAAAAAACTCCCACGGAAAAAAATTAAAAAACGCCACCGGGGGGAAAAAAAGCACCCCCCGAGGAAAAGGGGAGGAGCCCCCAAAAGGGGGGCCAAAAACCCCTTTGGGGCGCCCCGACGGGGCGGAACCCGGGGGATTTTTTTAAGGCCACCCGGAGGGGCGGGGGGGATTTTGAAAAGGGGAAAACCCCAACCCAAAAACTACCCCCCTTCCCCAAAAAACCCATATCTTCCTTCACCCCTTTTCCCCAAAAAACCCCCCCCCCAAAAAACCCCCCCAAAGGGGGGCCCCACCCCAAACCCGTCAACCATTTTAAACCAACCCTTTAAAAAAAACCCCCAACGGCCCCCACCCAAGGCCGGGTTTACTTTTAAAAGCCGACACACCCTCGGGACCCTTTTAAGTTCCACCAAAGGACTTTTAATGGGGAGCGGGCAAAAACCAAAAAAAACCCCCGAAACCCCGACAAATTTTTTTGGAAAAACCCTTTTAAAAAACGCCCCAAAAAAAAACCCCTTGGGGAAATCCTTGGGATTTAAACGATTTCCGGGCGAAACCCCCCCTTATGCACCTTAAAACCCCCCATTTTTTTCCCCCAAAACCAAATTCCTGGAAACTTTTTTAAAGGGCCCCCCCCCCCTTTTTTTGTTTTGATTTTTCCGGTTTGGGACCTATCCCCTTTTCCCCCTTAGGTTTTAAAAACTTCCCCCCCGGAACCTCAAAATCCCCGGGGAAAACAAAAAATTAACGTAATAAAGACGGGAAAAACACCTTTCTTTGAAAAATATTGTTCCTTCGGCCCCAACCCCCCCTTCATACCCAAAAAACCCTTTTTAAAACAAAAAACCGAAAAACTTTTAAAAGGGGAATTTTTTTCGAACCTTGCTTCTACCCCCTCCCCCAAAATGTTCCCCTCCCCCCGGGATTAAACCGGGGGATTTTCCCCCCCAAATATTTTTGGGACCCGGTTTAAAAATTTGACCCCTTCCCCCCCCCTTTTTATACCTTTTTTTAATTACCCCTTTGAAAACCTTCCCCCCCTTTTGCCAAAGATCAAAAAAGACTTACTTTCTCCCTGGCACACACAGTAAAAACTTCAGAGACAGAAACAAAACAAAAACACACCAAAAAAACAAAGTAACAGACAGACATCCTTTTGAAAAAAAACCCTGACCTTTTTTTTAAAACACACACACACACACACACACACACACACATACACACACACACACACACACACACACACACACACACACACACACACACACACACACACACACACACACACACACACACACACACACACACACACACACACATACAAAAGATAGAACAGTATTTTTTTTTAACCATCTAAGTACTAATAGCTAGTAGGGCTAGGCAAGCGACTGCTATTTCCTGTACTTCTTTATTTCCTGCTTGCAATGGTTCTTATGATACACACTATACCATTGATTTTGCTTGTGCGCCGGAGAGAGAGAGAGAGAGACGCATTATCAGCGGAATTTTTTGAGACATAAAACATAAGAAGTACCTCCTAAAACCAAGAAAATGGCAAATTCTATATCATCATTTATTTGTGCTAGAAAAAAAAAGATATTAACACCCCCACGGTCCGGGAGAGGTGAGGTGAAGTGTGGGGGGGGGAGGCTGAGATTTTTTGGTTTTTTTTAGAAAATGACTAAGGAAATGGCTGGACTGTGAAAATTTGCTTGTTAGGGGAGTGAGTAGTTGGCTTATTTTCTTCAATTATTTTCGTTCTTTTTTTGGGTTTTTTTTTTTTTTCATTATCTATTCATATACGTCTTGAGTAGAGTTGTTGTGTTTTACGTGTCAGCTCTTCCTTGTTACCGAGTGTTATTATCTTGTTCTGTTATTACAGTCTTTGTTGTTTTGGTGTCTTTGTTGTTTTCTTTTTGCTTAGAATGTATGTCTATATGTGTGCTGCCTTCCTTATACACTGTTGTCTTGGTTTTTTGTTGTGTTGTATTATTTTTGTATGTGTACACCAATTTTACTCAGGGCAGATTTCTCTGCTTGAATTATAGACGGTTCTCCCTAGGGAAGAGCGCGTCGCCACAAAAGCAGCGCCGCTCATTTTTTTTCATTTCCTGTCTGCATATGTATTAGTATTCCTATCAGAGTGGCTTTTTCTACCGATTTTTTCCTGGGAGAGTTTTCTTATTGCCGTTGGTTCTTTTTCGTGTGCTGAATGTGTGTTACGCATATGTCCTCGGTTGATTGTCTCATCGCAGAGACAAATATTAGGCTACTACTCATGTTCTAGTTGATGGTGGGGGAGGGGGTGGGGGCGCAGGGGGGATCAAACTCGGGTTTTGTGCTTCTAGACAGGTGTTTTACCTTTAGACCACCTATCCGCTAATCATATTGTATTCTGTTGTGGTGCATTGCAATGCCTTTATTGTATTGTATTGTATTGTATTGTATTGTATTGTATTGTATTGTATTGTATTGTATTGTATTGTACTGTACTGTATCTTTTGGTGCCTCTTCTGTCGTTACATTCCTTTTCTGATATTGACATGCCAATCATTCCAATCTCTTTAATCTTGCCAATTGCATTCCAACCTTTTAATCTTGCCATACACATTCCGACCTCTGAATCTTGCCATACCCAGCACCACCTCTCAATCTTGCCATACTCATTACTACTGCTTAATTTTGCCATACCCATTACCACTTCTGAATCTTGCCATATTCATTTCAACCTCTTAACCTTGCCATACTCATTACCACCTCTTAATCTTGCCATACTCATTACCACCTCTTAATCGTGCCATACTCATTACCACCTCTTAATCGTGCCATACTCATTACCACCTCTTAATCGTGCAATATTCATTCCTACCTCAATCTTGCCATACCCAGCACCACCTCTCAATCTTGCCATACTCATTACTACTGCTTAATTTTGCCATACCCATTACCACTTCTGAATCTTGCCATATTCATTTCAACCTCTTAACCTTGCCATACTCATTCCAACCTCTTTATCTTGCCATACTCATTACCACCTCTTAATCGTGCCATAC
>CM060320.1:60939355-60946855 GCA_030674155.1 Stramonita haemastoma | reverse complement strand
CTCCCATTAGAATCCAGCATGTTTTTATTTATTTACTTATTTATTTATTTATTTATTATTTGTTTCTCTATTTTGGTATTTTATTTTTAGTATAATGGAAGGAGCACTTATGTGATTTTTTTTAACATCCAGTCCTCGAGCGTATGCAGTTTTTGTAAGGTTTTGTTATCTATTCCCACTGACACACAATGGTCTACTCTTCTGTAAAGCGGATCGGGTTTTAAGTGTGTGCAAGATGCTCTGCGTGCGTCCACTCTCAGGACCTTGGTTAATAGTCTCATCTGAAGGACTTGGGGAGGGAGGGGTGGAGTTGGCACTGGTGAGAGCTTAAGAGGGAAAATCCTTTTGAACGAGATGAAAACCAGTAGGATCAAGGTTTTTCACATTTAATTTTTGGCCCCACCCCTAATAAAACCAAAACCCCCCCACAAAACGGGGCCTGCCCCCAGATCAAACGTTCTCCCCATGAGTTTTTAAAAAACTGCCCGGTTTTCCCCCCTTTTCCCAATATATGTTTTTGTTAAATCTTTTGCTTTCTTTGCCTTCTTCTTTTCCCCCTTTTCTCTATCTCTCCCCCCTCTCTCTCATCTCTCCCCCTTTTCTCTCTCCCCTCTCTCTCTCTCACTCTCTTCTCTCCTTCTCCCCCTTTTTTGGGGTGTACACAAGATCGCTGGTTTTAAAAAAGTTTTAGAGATTTTCTTGTGGGGGGTTTTATGTGTGTCGCAACTAAGAAAAAAATGTTTTCCTCCATGTTTGTGACATTAAACGGGGGGGGGCATTTTTTAACAAAAAGGGGGTTGTTTTTTAAAATCTCAGTTTTTTGGGGAAAGAACATTTTTAAAAAAAGGGGTTTTCCCCTTTTCTTATAAAAATTTTTTTTTAAAAAAAAACCCCCGAAAACGACGGGGGTTTTAACGGTTTATAGATCAAAAATAAAAATTTTATGAAGTACGGGGTTTTTTGTTTTTTTCATGTTAGAAACACCCCGATCTTTTTGATTATCTACTGTCTCTTTAGTTGGGCGTTTTTTGGGGTTTTTTTTGGGTTTGTCTTTGATTAGGGGGGAAAAACCTTTATTCTTTTTTTACCCCGGAGTTTTATTTTAAAAATTTTCTTTCGTTTTGACAAGGGTTTTTTTGTTTTTTAAAATTTTTGATTTTGGGGGAAAACCTTAAATTTGGAGTTGCTCAATGACAATATTTTTAAAAGGGAAATTTTTTTTTTTTTTTTTGGAATTAAAAAAACCTTTGAAAGGGGAAAAAAAAGGTCCCCGACAAATTTTTTAAACTGGCGATTTTTCGTCATTTTTTTTTTCCCGGGGACCTTTTTAAAAATTTTTCCTTAAAGGGGGTTTTTTTTTTTTTTTTTTTTTTTTTTATAAAATTACTTGTCATTTTTTGGGGCCTTTTCGGGCCCCTTAAAAAAAATTTTTTTAGTTTAAAATGGGCCCCGCTAATACTGTGGATATTCTTGAAGGGAAAAAAAAAAAGGGGAAAAAAAAAATTTTTTTTCCCTTTTCCGTTTTTTTTTTTTCCCAGTAAAAAAAAACCATGTTTTAATTTTTTTTTTTGGTTTTTTTTGGGCCAAAAAAAAAAAAAAGGGGGGGGGGGGGGGGGGGGGAAAAGGGGGAGGGGGGGGGGAGAGGGGGAAAGGGGGGGGGGGGGGGGGGAAGGGGGGGAAAAAAGGGGGAAAAAAAGGGAAAGGGAAAAAAGGGGGGGAAAAAAAAAAATTTTTTGGTTTTAAATTAAGGAAAAGGGGGGGGGAAAAAAAAGGGGGGAATAAAAAAGGGGGGAAAGGGGGGAAGGGTTTTTGGGGGGAAAAGGGGGGGGGAGGGGGGAAAAGGGGGGGGAAGGGAATGGGGGGGGGGAAAAGGGGGGGGGGGGAAGGGGGGGGGGGGGGGGAGGAAAAAAGGGGGAAAAGGGGGGGGAAAAGGGGGGGAAAAAAAGGGGGAAAAAAAGAAAAGGGAAAAAGAAGGGGAAAAAAAAAGGGGGGGAAAAAAAAAGGGGAAAAAAAAAGGGGAAATTTTTTTTGGGGAAAGATAAAAATAAAAATGGGGAAAAAAAAGGGGGAAAAAGGGGGGGTTTTTTTTAAAAAAAAAAAATTTTTTTAAAAAAAAGGGGAAAAAAATTTTAAAAGGGGGAAAAAAAAAAAAAATAAAATTTAAAAAATTTTTTTTTTAAAAAATTTTTTTAAAAAAAATTTTAAAAAAAAATTTTTTAATTATTAAAAAAAAAAATAATTTTTTTTTTTTTTTTTTAAAAAAAAAAAAAATTTTTTTTAAATTTTTTTTTTTTTGGGGGAAAAAAAATTTTTTAAAAAATTTTTAAAAAAAAAGGGGGAAAAAATTTTTTTTTTTTTTGGGGGGAAAAAATTTTTTTTTTTTGGGGGGGGGGGGGTTTTTTGGGGAAATTTTTTTTGGGGGGGTTTTTTTTGGGGGGGGGGGGGGGATTTGGGGGGGGGGTAAATTTTAAAGGGGGGGGAAGAGGAAAAAAAAATTTTTTTTTTTTGGGGGAAAAAACCCCAAAAATTAAATAAAAAAATTTTTTTAATTTTTTTTTTTTTTTTTTTAAAAATTTTTTGTTTTTTTTTTTTTTTTTTTTTTAAAAATTTTTTTTTAAAAAAATTTTTTTTTTTTTTAAAAAAAAATATTAAAAAAAAAAATTTTTTAAAAATTTTTTTTTTTTGGTTTTTTTTTTTTTTTTTTTAAAAATTTTTTTAAAAAAAAAAAAATAATAAAAAGGCCAAAAATCCTTTTTTTTTCAACCAAAATCCCCACCCTTTTTTTTTTAACCGGCTTAAAAAAAAAAAACAATTTTTTCCCTATTGGGTGGTTGTTTATAGGGGGAACGGGGTGTTTTATTTCCCTTTTCTGGCCCTGTTTTTTCCTTTCCCCCCTTTTTTTTCCCTTAAAACCAAAAATACTGGCTTAATCTTTGTAAAGAGGTAGAAACCACCAACCCGAAAAATTTTTTTATCCTTTGGGGAAATTTTTTCTATTCTTTTTAAAAATAAGGTCCTTTTTTGTTTTTTTTTTTTTCCCTTCCCTTACCCCCGGGGCCTGGGGAAACGGAAAAACCCCTAAAACCCCCCTTTCCTCCAAACTCCTCCTTTTTTTTAAAAAGGAATTTAATTCTTGAAATTTCTCTTTAAAATTTTTTTTCTCCTTTTTTCTTTTTTTTTTTCTTCTTTTTTTTAAACTTCCAAGTTGGCCAAATGGTGAGAAATTTTTTTTGTAGGTTAAAAACCGTTTTTTTACCCCTCCTTTGGTGCCACTTTGTTTTCCCCTGTTTTTTTCTAAACCTTTGCTTTTTTGGCTTAATCTTAAATTTAAATATTCTCGGGGCTTTTACAGGGTGGTTTAATTTCCCTTTCAAAAACTGTAAATTCCATTAAAAAATTTTTAAAAAACTTTGAAGGGGGGGGCAACGGGGAACGAAACCCCGTAACCCCCGGTTTATTTTTTTTTAAAGGAAATTAAAAATTTTTTTAACCATCCTCCCCTTATTTTTAAAAATTTTCAAAATTAATTTGAGAATTGAACCCTTTTCTTTTAATATTTTTTAACGCCACTTTTTTTGGAAACAAAACATAATTTCAAACCCCAAAACCAAAAATGAAACTTTTTTCTTGTTGCTGTGTGCACTGTTTTTTTGTTTTTCTGCTGTGGCCTTGGTGTTTTTTTTGTTGGGCTTGCCTGTTTGTTGTTGTCTTGTTGCTGCTGTACACTGTTGTCTTGTTGCTGCTGTGCACTGTTGTTGTCTTGTTGCTGCTGTGCACTGTTGTTGTTGTCTTGTTGCTGCTGTACACTGTTGTTCTTGTTGCTGCTGTGCACTGTTGTTGTCTTGTTGCTGCTGTACAATGTTGTTGTCTTGTTGCTGCTGTGCACTGTTGTTGTTGTTGTCTTGTTGTTTGCTGTGCACTGTTGTCTTGTTGCTGCTGCTGTGCACTGTTGTTGTCTTGTTGCTGCTGTGCACTGTTGTTGTCTTGTTGCTGCTGTGCACTGTTTGTTGTTGTTGTCTTGTTGCTGCTGTACACTGTTGTCTTGTTGCTTGCTGTGCACTGTTGTTGGTCTTGTTGCTGCTGTGCACTGTTGTTGTTGTCTTGTTGCTGCTGTACACTGTTGTCTTTTTTGCTGCTGTGCAATGTTGTTTGTCTTGTTGCTGCTGTACAATGTTTTGTCTTGTTGCTGCTGTGCACTGTTGTTGTTGTTGTCTTTGTTGCTGCTGTGCACTGTTGTCTTGTTGCTGCGGTGCACTGTTGTTGTCTTGTTGCTGCTGTGCACTGTTGTTGTCTTGTTGCTGCTGTGCACTGTTGTTGTCTTGTTGCTGCTGTGCACTGTTGTTTGTCTTGTTGCTGCTGTGCACTGTTGTTGTCTTGTTGCTGCTGTACACTGTTGTCTTGTTGCTGCTGTGCACTGTTGTCTTGTTGCTGCTGTGCACTGTTGTTGTCTTGTTGCTGCTGTGCACTGTTGTTGTCTTGTTGCTGCTGTGCACTGTTGTTTGTTTGTCTTGTTTGCTGCTGTGCACTGTTGTTGTCTTGTTGCTGCTGTGCACTGTTGTTGTCTTGTTGCTGCCGTGCACTGTTGTTGTCTTGTTGCTGCTGTGCACTGTTGTTTGTTGTCTTGTTGGCTGCTGTGCAACTGTTGTTGTCTTGTTGCTGCTGTGCACTGTTGTTGTCTTGTTGCTGCCGTGCACTGTTGTTGTCTTGTTGCTGCTGTGCACTGTTGTTTGTTGTCTTGTTTGCTGCTGTGCAACTGTTGTTGAAAATTAAAAAATGGAAATAAAAACTCCACCTTAAAAAAGGTCCATTAAAAATGGAAATAAAAACTACACTCGCTCTGGGGCGCACAACCAACCTGACGGAGCCCATCCCGTTCCAGGTGGGATTTTTGGGTTGGGTTGTCTCCCCACATGACACAGGTGGCACTGGTTTCCATGGTTACCAGTGGCAGAGGACCGACATCTCTGACCTGACCAGAACATCTTACACACAACGTTAAAGATCTGTTCTCTCTTTTAGAAGCGTAGGCCACATGTGTGCCCATGCGAACGCATAACAACATTTATTTAAAAATTGATTGCCCGCTGGTATCGAGTTTAAGTATTTTCCCCGAAGTCGAAAACACGACTACCTTAACTGTGGGCAAACAATGGTCCCCGTGTACAAAGAAAAAAAATCTCATCATTGTTGAACCTGAAAGTTTTAACCAAGGAATCAAAAACCATAAACACACAAAAAAAACACCAAAAACAAACCCAGAGACTCTTATTTTTCAACTACCCAAGCACGTACGTACACAAAACAAAACTAATCCCAACCTTAATGCAGATAATGTCAAACTTTCTCGTTCTGTAATCAGATTGATGGTGGTGAAAGAGGCCTCGAAGGGGCACGAGGTTCAATTGATCACAGCCTCAGTACATCGCGTGTGAAAGCTCTATACATTTTCCCCAGATTGAGAAGAGGTGGAGGAGGGAGAAGTGACGGCGGGGGTGGGGGTGGGGGGGGGGTAGTGACGGAGAAAAAGAGCAGAAACAAAGAACAAAGAACGAGGAGCAAATAAACTCCATTGATACAGAGAAGTGGAAAAACTAGGCTCTGTGACGTGAGTGAATGAATGAACAGCGACAAAGTTTTGGAGAAAAAAGGAGGGTTTGTAGCAGAATCGTGGCGATGGTGTTTTCGTTTTTGTTTTTACTTTATATCAAAGTTGTTCATTCTTTTATGTCTGTATGAATGGTTTGCAAAGTTCTGAAGAGAAGAATGAAAGTATTAATACCATCGACGTCAATCAAGTGTTACTGCGTTGAAACAAAACCGTGATTCTTAGATAAAGTACTTGCAGCACATTTGCACAATAAGTTTGTTTTTTTTTCCCCTGGCAAAAACTGGGTAAAATGGCAGTACTTTGTTGAAGAAAGGAACAAATATTAAAAGTATGTTTGTAAAAAGTCCGAATGTGTTGAAATTCGACTTTCGTCTTTGATTGCAGAAATAAATGTATAGTGCAGATGGACTAGCTCAGTGGTTGAAGACTCGCTTTCCCCAAGCTAAGGTTAAGCAGCATCGAGCGCGCTTACCAAGTGGATGGATGGCCGTTTGTGCGTCTTCGTTTCATTTCATTACCGTCCCCCAGTTCACCCAGCTGTAAATAGTTGCCTTCCCTCGTTAGGGTCAGGGAAGGTAAAGCAGCGAGGGAGAGGAGATGGGCGCCGCCATCAATATGCTGGCCCCTAGAGAAGCTGAGGTCTCTGACGCCTCGCTCCTCTACGACCACATAATGTTATGGGGACACCTTTACCTTTTTAAATGTCTTCCTACTCACTTCGTTCATTTTCTCACGCTAATTTTGAAAGCATATGAACTTTCCTCCTCCCTGTGAATTCTCTGAAATACCGGTCTTTTAACTTTCATTTATATCTACTGTTGTTGCACTCCTTTTGCCGATAAGCTAATTGCATGTTGATGCATTAACCATCTTGTTTTCATGACAACATTTACGACTGTTGTTTAATTGTAATAAAGGGCAGCCCCTGTTTCATGTTTTGAGTTAGTTACAAGCAATAATCATGTAGCCTTTTCATGCACCTCTCTTAGAGTTTTGAAATAGACCTTGCCTTGCCTTGCCTTGATTTGCCTTGCCTTGGTTTTCCTTGCCTCGCCTTGTCTTGCCTTGCCTTCATTTTGGCCTGCCTTGCCTTGCCTTGCCTGGCCTTGTCTTGCCTTGATTTGCCTTGCCCTGCCTTGATTTGCCTTGCCTTGCCTCGCCTCGTTTTGCTCTGTCCGGATGCGCTCTGCCTTGTCCTACCTTAGCCCTGTATTGCACTGCCTTGTCATGCTTTTCCTACCTTTGTCTTGCCTTACCTTCCCTTTCTTTTCCTTTCACTTGCCTTGCCTTGCTTTCGCCTTTGTCTTGCTTTACCTTGCCTTGCTTTTTCCCTTGTCTTTGCCTTTGTCTTTGCCTTTGTCTTTGCCTTTGTCTTGCCTTGCCTTTTTCTTTCTCTTGCCTTGCCTTTTTCTTTCCCTTTCCCTTGCCCTTGCCTTGCCTTTGCCTTGCCTTTGCCTTTGTCTTTGCCTTTGTCTTTTGCCTTTCCCTTTCCCTTTATCTTATCTTTTCCTTGCCTTGCCTTACCTTGTCCTGCCTTTCCCCTTCCCTTGCCTTGCCCTGCCTTTCTCTTACATGTTTTTGTAGCAAAAATCACCTATAACTGAAAAAAGAGGACAAAGTACAATAGCAACTAAACAGAAATAAACAGTCACACCTACTGAGAAATCAGTTCCCAAAACACCACCCACTTTTCAGGTAGGAAAGAACATGGATCATAGATCAGCCGATTCCTTGAGTTCAGGTTTTGGTGATTTTGGTAAACATCAATAGCATTAATAAATCATCAGCAACAAAGAAAATGGCTACTGTGAAACAAAAGGTGACTTAAATCTTTACTCTTTTCTCTACCAGTCTGCCTGTCTGTGTGCAGGTGAGCTTGTGTGCGAACGCGT
>CM060320.1:60924355-60934355 GCA_030674155.1 Stramonita haemastoma | reverse complement strand
TTTTTTTGGGGGGGTGTTTTGGGGGTGAGAGTGGGGTGGGTGAGGGTGTCTGTGTCATTCACTTCTGTTTCTGTCTCTTTCTTCTCTGGTTTTTCGCGGTGAAAGAAGGTGAATATCATCGTAAGTGAAAACGATGAAATGTTGAGGGGTTTTTGACAAGAATGGAATGATACGTGTCAGCATGGTTATTTTTTTTAACCGGTTTTTTGTTCTGGGGAGAGAGAGAGAGAGAGAGAGAGAAGAGAGAGAGAGAGAGAGAGAGAGAGAGAGAGAGAGAGAGAGAGAGAGAGAGAGAGAGAGAGAGAGAGTGTGTGTGTGTGTGTGTGTGTGTGAGAGAGAGAGAGAGTGAGAGAGAGAGAGAGAGAGAGAGAGAGAGAGAGAGAGAGAGAGAGAGAGAGAGAGAGAGAGAGAGAGAGAGAGAGAGAGAGAGAGAGAGACTATGACGATTTTAACAATTCATTGTCATTGCTTGTGGTTGCCTTTTGGCAAGGAAAGTAACATAGGACCTTCTTTTGTGAATACAAATGAATAAAATACATACTAGGCTACATACTGCACTCAATATTTGAAAAGAAAAAAGCTATTCAGATACTGACATTTCCTTTTCAATCCTCGAACGCTCAGACAGCAACTCTTGTTGTCTGTCATTCGAGCAAAAGTGCATTGCGCTGCCGTTAAGTGCCTAACATGTCACACCCAGCGCATTCAGCGTGGAGCGAATTGTTACCTTTTAAGTCTTTCTGGAAGAAAAAGGCAGGAGAATGAACCATGAAGGCAGAAAATAGATATGGAAGTGACAGAAAGAAAAAGAACAAGGCAGCAACAAAGAAACAGCAAGTACAGAATTTTCAGAAGATGAGGATGCTATTTTATACTGACAAGCCCCCGAAATCTCCACACAGAAGAATATGAATGTTTCACTATACAAACTGACGTCTATTCTATTACTAATTGAATAGAATATTTAAGAAAACAATATTGAATAGCAAGAAACAGTAAACAACAACAACAAAAAAACAACAAATAACAAGAATACACTAAAAACACAATAGTTTACTGGCTCAATTTCGGCTTTCCAATCAAATTCTGAATGAAAATTGTGTATGTCTCCTTAAGAAGGGTTACCACTCCGGGAGAGAGAGAGAGAGAGAGAGAGAGAGAGAGAGAGAGAGAGAGAGAGAGAGAGAGAGAGAGAGAGAGAACTCAGAATTTTAATTGAACGGCCACAGGACTGTAGACAAGGGATCTACAGTTTGCCAAAACAACAAAAGCAAGCACGTCAATACAAGTATAAATCAAGTTTGCATTACCAAGAGTGATTTTGCCAAAGAGCATGAAGTTTTTCAACTTTTGTATACCAACAGTAAAGTTCTCGGGATTTCAGAGTATTATAATTATAAACATAGCCAAATGTCGTAATTTGTGGACAATCTCCCTCTGCGAAACATTTTAAAGGGCTGCCCTTTACCTTTTGTGAAGTACTTCTTTAACGGATACTGAGATAGATAGATATATATATATATATATATATATATATATATATATATATATATATATATATATATATATATATATATATATATATATATATACAGACAGAGAGGTAGATCTGTTTTCCTTTATTTTCAGTGGCATGTACGGAGGAAAGAATTACCGCACTTTAACCGGACATAAAAACTGTTCCTGTAAGAAGCCGGGGGGTGGGGTCTTTATCCATATCTTATTTTGGAGGATATAGGAATAAGCACTAATATGCTTTTTTACACTCAGTCCCCGTGTGTATACAGCTTTCTCTATATTGTCATCCATTTGCGACGGCTCACAAAAAAACCTACTCCTACAAAAAAGCAGATCAGGTTTTTAACGTGAGGAGGAGTAGAGTCGGCACTGATGTCAACCCTAGAGAAAAATATCCCCTTGAATGGGGTTTGAGCCTGGTCAGCAGATCACAAGTCCATAACGTTCTAACCACCAGGCCATCCCAAGCCTGCTACATTAAGGAGACTGTAATAACAGGGGTATTAGCAATGTTTACCACCTGCAGAAAATAATGACACCAGCAGTTTGCGGGCAATTATCCTTTTAGGCAATTTAGCGACAATTGCCTCTGCCTGTGTGTCTGTGTCTGTGTGTCTGTGTGTCTGTCTGTTTGTCTGTCTGCCTCCCTCTCTCTCTCTCTGTCTCTCTCTCTCTGTCTCTCTCTCTCTGTCTCTGTCTCTGTCTGTCTGTCTCTCTCTCTCTCTTTGTCCGTCCGTCCGTCCGTCTGTCTGTCTGTCTGCCTCTCTCTGTCTCTCTCTGTCTCTCTGTCTCTCTGTCTCTGTCTCTGTCTCTGTCTCTGTCCTCTTCTGTCTCTCTGTCTCTCTGTCTCTCTTCTCTCTCTCTCTCTCTCTCTCTCTCTCTCTCTCTCTCTCTCTCTCTCTCCTCTCTCTCTCTCTCTCTCTCTCTCTCTCCATGCATACACTTCCATAATTGCATGCAACCCCACGCAACTCACCGTTACCTTCACCTTCACCTATCCCGTAGTCCTGTGGACCGTGGGGGCACCACTGAAGATTTTGCAGCCAGCTTCCTCCTCTCCACTCCCCACGGTCCTCTGCTTTCCGCAGCGAATCGTTCCACCCAAGGACAGCCCACTCTCTGATGTTGTCTTCCTATCATTTTCTCTGTCTCTTCGTCTCCCTCCTTGTACTGTTCCCTGTATGACAGTCTTGGCCAGTCCAGGTGCTCTTGTGACGTGCCTGTATCACTTTAGTTTGCTTTTTTAACGCATCAAAAGAGAAATAAAATCTAAAGTGAAACGGAATATGGCAGAATGGATTAGACTTTCACATGACTAACAAAACTCCGCGAGGTTCTGGGTTCGATTCCCAGCCTTGCGCTTTCTTCCCAGTCTGACGGGAAAATCGAACTGAGCGTCAAGTTTTTTTGTTTTATTTTACATGTTAAACCTGTGGGACTCAGTGTTCCAATGGACTTGTGCACATCGAAAAAAAGAAGAAGCAAAAACCGCCAAAACAGACGAAATTTAAAAATTACAAAGACCGTAGGGGTACTTCCAGATTGTCCTGGCAAAATTGGCAGGTTAAATTTCAAAACTGAATCCCTGAAGCCGGTAGAGGGCTACTTAAGACGTCCAATATGGCTAACAGTGATAAACCATCAGTCATAAAAGAAATTCGTTTGTGAATGACGAAAATGTTTCGTGATTTCTTGGCCAAGTGATAAAAACGCTTTTGTTGTGTTCTTATATGAGGGGAATATTGCTCTTAAACCAGTCATATTATTTCCCTGAGATATTGCGTCAGACCAGCACAATTCACGTACTTGAAACATAACACAGTCACCAATTACAGTCTGGATAACTTCGATGCTCTCTCTCTCTCTCCTCTCCTCTCTCTCTCTCTCTCTCTCTCTCTCTCTCTCTCTCTTCCTCTCTCTCTCTCTCTCTCTCTCCTCCTGGTCTCCCTTGTGTGTTGTTATCGCCCTTTCTTTTCCTACGTTACTAATTTTATCTCTTTTTTTTGTTTCTGCTATTGTCTTTCCGTTTCTGGTTTACTTCTTCGTTGTGCTGCTTCAGATGCTGCTGCTTCTACTACTGCTGCTGCTGCTGCTGCTGATGCTGTGGCTTCTGCGTTCTTGTCTTCCTTCTGCGTGTTCTGTCATTTTATTTCTCCCGTGTGGCCTATCAAAAACACTGTATGATGTTATTAGAAACAGGGAAGGGGTAACGTGCAAGTTCTATCTCCTTTTTCCCTTTACGATCAATCACAAAAGTTATGATACGTATGTCGCAATTTTACACGGTCTTTGCCTCTTGTTTGCACCTGCGATAAGGTGTTGGGGTTTTTTTCCTTCTTCTTACAGAAATATCGCCACTGTTTTCTTAAAAGTTTATTGTTGAGAATGTATTGAATTTTATGCGCGTGTGCTAGTTTTAGACTATCTGCGATGTATAGTGAGAGGAATGCGAACTGTGTACTTGTTATGTTGTTAGGTGGTGAACGTTAGTGAGTGACATTTTGAAACATCTGCTAGGTCTCTAGGGTTTACAGTTACTGGGACTGACTAATTATGTCACGCAGTAGAACAAAAAGGAGAGTTTGTTAAGTGAGAGTTTAATCAATGTAGGTATCTTGTTAGCTTACTCTCTTTGCGTTTTACACAATATTAGCTGTCAAGAGGTGGTGTTTTGTTTGTTAAACTATATAAATATTGTGTTTAATAGTGTTAGGTACAAAATGTCAAGTTATTTTCGTCGTCAGGGAAAAAGAGTAAAGGTTTTCCCCAACTCTTTCTCCCCGTCTGTCTGCCTGACTCTCTCTCTCTCTCTCTCTCTCGATCTTCTCATTGCCTCTGTGTGTGTGTGTGTGTGTGTGTGTGTGTGTGTGTGTGTGTGTGGTGTGGTGTGTGTGTGTGTGTGTCTGTGCTCAAATTCATTTAATGTCTTTTTACAAATTGTGATGTGTGTGTGTGTGTTTTCCAGCGCATGACCCTTAGACTCACATCACTGAGTTATTTCCAGGTGTCCCATAACCTGTGTGGTCGTAGTGGAGCACGGCATCAGTGATCTCAGCTTCTCTAGGGGCCAGCATATTGAGGGCGGTGCCCATCTCCTCTCCCTCGCTGCTTTACTTTTACTGCCCCTAGTTTGAGGGACGGATAGCCTAGTGGTCAGAACATTACGCTGGCAATTTGACGACCCGTTTCGATTCCAGTCGAAGAGATATTTTCTCCTGGACTTAACATCAGTGCTGACTCCACTCTCCCCAAAAGTCCTTCGGATGAGACTGTAAACCGAGGCCCCGTGTGCGAACGCACGCAGAGCATCTTGCGCACACGTTAAATCCTGTTCCGCTTTTCGTAAGAGTAGGCCATCGTGTGCCGGTGGGAACAGATGACAAGATTTACAAAACTGCATACACACGGGGACTGGATGTAAAAAAGCACAAGAGTTGTTAACCCATTATCCTCGATATAAAAGAAGAAAATGAAATATAGGTACACACACACACACACACACACACACACACACACACACACACACACACACACACACACACACACACACACACACACACACACACACACAGAAAGACACAGAGAGACAAAGACACACAGGCAAAAACAAACAAACAGACAGACAAACAGGCAAGCAGAGAAGAAGGAACGGGAGGGCAAAGTGGAGATAGAAAGATCAGGAGGAGAAGGGTAGATAATATATGAGCTGATAACGTGCTGTGCTTTGGGATTAGGGCGGAAAAGATGGCTTTGGGGTGTGGGGAGAGGTGGGGAGGGGGGGGGCAGTGATAGGATTCTGACTTATGTTGGGAGGAGGGTCAGATGCCGCGATGTAGACCTGTGTTTATTTTATTTATTTTATTTTATTTTATATCGAGGATAATGGGATAACCACTTATGCCCTTTTTTTCATCCAGTCCCCGTGTGTATGCAGTTGTGTAAAATATTGTCATAATGTTCCCACCGGCACAGAATAACCTACTCTTACGAAAAGCGGAACAGGATTTAACGTGTGCGCAAGATGTTCTCCGTGCGTTCGCACACGGGGCCTCGGTTTACAGTCTCATCCGAAAGACTTTTGGGGAGAGTGGAGTCAGCACTGATGTTAACTCCAGGGGAAAAATCCTGGAGTTAACATCAGTACTGCTGTGTGGGCTGTGGTGTCAGGTCATGACACTGACATTGCCACTTCTCTGCCTGACATGTGACATAGTACTGATTGACAGACACTTTGGGCTTTGGTTTGGTTTTGGGGTGTTTGATTTGCTTCAATATTTTTGTTGTTGTTTGGTTTGGTTTGTCTTTTATTTTGTTTGGGTTTTTTTTGGTTTAGTTTTCTTTGGGTTTTAGTTGGGTTTGGGGGTTTAGTTCTTTGGGTTTTAGTTGGGTTTGGGGGTTTAGTTCTTTGGGTTTTAGTTGGGTTTGGGGTTTAGTTCTTTGGGTTTTAGTTGGGTTTGGGGGTTTAGTTCTTTGGGTTTTAGTTGGGTTTGGGGGTTAGTTCTTTGGGTTTTAGTTGGGTTTGGGGTTTAGTTCTTTGGGTTTTAGTTGGTTTGCAGGTTTAGTTCTTTGGGTTTTAGTTGGGTTTGGGGTTTAGTTCTTTGGGTTTTAGTATGATTTGTTATTGGTTTGGTTTGACTTTTTGGTTTTGGTTTCGTTTTTTGTTATGGTTTGTATGGGAGGGGCGGGATTGTTTGATTTGGTTTGGTTTGGTTTAGGGTTTGGTTTGCTTTGATTTAGTTTGGCCTGGGTTTTTTTTTTCGTATGGTTTTGCTTCGTTTTGGGATTGTTGTTTATTTTAAGGGTTTTAGCTATGTATTTGCTGTTTTATTCAGTGAAATTTCCTTCTTCTCACAAATGATTTCGTTGAAACATTTTTCTGTCTTTGTTTCTGTTTCTGTCTCTGTCCTGTCTGTGTGTCTGTCTTGTGTCTGTGTGTCTGTGTGTCTGTCTGTCTGTCGTCTGTCCTCTCTCTCTCTCTGTCTGTCTCTCTCTCTCTCTCTCTCTCTCTCTCTCTCTCTCTCTCTCTCTCTCTCTCTCTCTCTCTCTCTCTCTCTCTCTGATAGGTACTGCAAATCCCAAAAGACTAAAGACAGAAGATTGAAATCTCTCCACAGCTCACTGAAGAGCGTTGAAGTGTATTCCTCCAGATCTGCTCATGACAACAAAGAAGAAACTAGGAGACTATGTATACTATTTTTTTTTATAAAATAAAAGTATCAAATAAATACTCTTCCTGTAAAATTACAGGGAAAAAAACAACAAATTAGATTCGATGAAGCAATAGGCATGTTTGAAATTTTCAAAACAAGACGTACGTCATTGTGCCAGTTCCTTATTTTACTAAACTCTGAAATAAAGTCACATTGCAGAAATTCCACTCTGCCTCCCACGAATTAATTCAAAGAAACTCAGTTAGCATTTTTCTGACCCATATTAATTTTTTTTTCAACAAAGTTTCAAAATACCTGGGGCTTTTTTACAACAGGTTGAGACGCAATGACCTACTTTTCCCATACCCCCCAAACCTAAAGCAATTTATTTGATTGGTTGTTTTGTCTGAGTTTTTATAAAACAAGTAACACCATTGAATGTAATGGTATTCTGTTCATTTTTTTGTATGTTTCATATATAGAATTTTTCTCGGTGTGTGTGTATGCGCACTTGTGTGTGTGTGTGTGGGTGTGGGGGGGGGGGGTGAGGGGGTATATGAGATGCGGGCATATGTCGCAAGTGCATATTAATATTATGTGCGTGACAAGTCTTGTTTAGAATTTTAAAAGAATGCTTTTAAAGTTTTCTTTGATAAATTATTATTATTGGAGTTTGAATATGAGTTTGAGTTTGAAATAAAATTTCAAATGTGTCGTAAGTTTTGGTTCAAATCTCTGTTAATTGTCGGTGTAAGTGGAGTTGGGGAGCCGGAAATGCACTAAAATGTATGTTTTCATTCAACACCTCTAATATAACAATCTATAATCTCTTTTAAAAAATGTTCCCATAACCTATGCGGTCGTTAGGGAGCTAGGTGTCAGAGACCTCAGCTTAGCTACGGGCCAACTTCTTTTGTTTACCCTCCCTGACCCTAAAGAGGGCAGGTACCCATTTGTAGATAGGTGAACTTGGGGACTGTACTGAAGCTAAAGCGCACGGACGGTCACCCGGTACCCATCCAAGAGGCAACCACGCTCAACGCTGCTTATTCTTTGTTTGGGGAGGGAGAGTGGTCTGACCACTGCACTTCCTTGACCAATGTCCCGTCATTCTCTATTATCAATAGTAATGTATAGAATTTTTATAGTGCTGAATCTTGCGCACACATTAATAGCCCGTTCCGCCTTTTGGAAGACTAGGCCATTGTGTTTCCGTAGGAGCGGAAGACAACAAAATAAAAAGCCAGCATCGGGCAGTTGGAGTCCTCAGGGCGGTTCGCGTTGTCAGTGGCAACGTTCTGGCGGCTCCTATGACGGCACTGGAACCATTCGTATCGGCGATTGCCTTTCCAATGGACCATTCCAGCGACTTGGAGAAGGGAGGGTGGTATGCTGCATAAGTAACAGCTTACCCTCCATACTTACTTACCCAGGCTTTGAACTCTAACGCTTAGAGCGCAGCTCAATAGTCTTCAAAGAAAGACCGATGCCTACCAAATTGAATCTCGAAAAGCAAAACAAACCAAAGGGCTCAACAAAAATACCAGAGCGCTTGATATTAGAGAAGGAAATATTTTTAGCAGTCAGGGTATGGCTACCTTTCAACATAGACGAGGTACTTAAAACATTCCACGTTCTTATACGCAGTCTCCTCATCTAATGTAACTTATGTCCACAGTCTCACAGTGATTCCCAAGGTTGGGATAAATGAGACACAGTGCATATTCTGGGTGTCTCCCCAAAAGTGTTAACAAGCTGGGAGAGAGCCTGTAACAAGACAGTTTGTCTCCTAAAAAAGGGGGTGACAAAAATGGGTAACACGCAGAGTTCTGACGCGTCCCAGTTTCTGTTCACGTCATAAGCAGTGTGCAATGACACACACAGAGAGAGGGGGGGGTCCGTCAATTGTACAGAGCACTAAACGCCAACTTGCTCTCAACATTCGTCAGACAAAGGTTGATTATCGTGCATTGGCGCAAAGTGCCCCATCTGCTTGACGCATTGTTACCATGTACTGATCGAAGCAGCAACGAGCCTCTTATTGCCCCTGCTCCTGCTAAGAGGAAAAACATTCCCAACAGATGCATGCACTAAACAGCTAATTGATCCTTTCATGGACAGAGGAATTGAACAAACGCAAAGCGAACAAAAGCAAGAACTGACAGTAGACGTCATATACTGATGATGCATATGCCCACAGGGGTTGTTCCTTTATTCAGTTATTTATTTCATTTATTAGCGTCCTGGCCAAAAATGTGGCATCTCCAATAGTTGCAACATGTTTGATTGGGAAAGATTCTTTTGCGCACAAGCTGTGTTGAATCAGACTGGCATTGCAGGGATTGCTCTATAATTAGATAATTGTTTTGTGTCTCCTTTTAACCAGTCAATATGTCCAAATTTGAAAATTACGTAACTGAGCCCACACAGCAGTTCAGACTATTGATATTCATTCAGTCAATCCTAATGTTTGACTTGCGTGGTGTCTAACTGTCGGTCTGTTAAAGCAGAATAGGTTAATTGTTTGTGGGTTGGTTCTGGATTCAGAGAGGCGGGTGTTTAAAAGCCGTTTTTGCTACTAGACCATCCCGTTCATTATAGTTTTTTACCCTAGAGCTGCTGAAAATATTAGCAAAGAACCATATCTTTGAACACAAGCATCACTGATATTGGCTACGAGGAAACTGACCTGCTGGCGAATGTAGGAAGTCAGACACCTCAATAGGAGCAAAGAGTGACCGTATGAAGAAGCAAAGAAAATATAGCAAAGGAAAAGCAAAAGAGAAGATGGCTTCAGCAGCACCCATATTTCAACAGTAAGGATGACTACTACCTCCTGCCTAGGAAGGACCAAGTGACCATGGTGAGACTGTGGACTGGACTCAGCAGACTCAGACATCACATGTTCACCAAGGTCCAAAGTCATGATTCTGTAACATGCCCATGTGACACTTTTCCCTTGACAGTGGAACACTTCCTCCAGACCTGTCTAACACGCCAAACCCTGCAGGCTGATATCTGGCTAACTAATAACGGACAAGCTCTTCGAACCCCTGGAGAGCCTTCAGCATTTCACACCTGTAAGTGCTTCTGGAAATGCTGTTTGAGCCTTCCACGAAGAAGAAGAAGAAGAAGAAGAAGAAGAAGAAGAAGAAGAAGAAGAAAAAGAAGAAGACACATCACTAATATGAAAATGCGCACTAGTTTTGTGCTACCTAACAACCAAAAATATGGCTGTCATGACAACAATCTGTGAAGGTACAAAATCTAGCGACACACAATCCTCCTTTAAGGTATGGTTAGGACAAAACATTGCGCAAAGATACCTTATA
>CM060320.1:60889355-60909355 GCA_030674155.1 Stramonita haemastoma | reverse complement strand
GTGGCCTTTTGTCTGTCTCTTGTTTAAGATCTTACAAGTGTGTTTTACAATTGTGAATCTTTAGGATATAATGTGTGTTAAGTTTAGATGTGGATTTTCTGTTGTATAGTGTTCGTTGTTGTCCGAGAGTGAAAAAACGAATAGAATACTGTAGATTTTAGACTAGTTTGCATGTTTCTTCAATTTTAGTAGTCTGAATCTACTTTGCTGCATGTCAGAACTTTACTTCTCTTTTTGCATGCTTTCAAATTGCTTTCGGGATTTTTTTTCAATATGATTTGGTTAAATTTTGCCTCATCTCGTCATTTCATCTGATTCTATACTTTTCCTTTTTGTTTCTATCTCAGCCACTTAAGTTATTCTGTGTCTGTCTGTAGCTGTCTGTTGTCTTGTCTGTATCTGTGTCTGTCTGTCTGTCTCTGTTGAACTATTTTTGCGATTATGATTAACCTAAACTGTTGCCCAAAGCGTCTTTAAAACATCTGCATTTTCTACTACTATTGTTATGTATTGTGCCGTTTTACAAGATTGAGATTGCATTAATTGAAAATGAAAAGCTTGGTAAAGACAGTGCGGTTTTGTAAAATAGTCTTTCAATACGACTACCAGTTTTACAAACGAGTAAAAACAAAAAAAAACATGTGCCAGCGTACCAGGTAGAGTACAAACATACCAGTTAAATCCGTATGACTTTCTCGCGTATTTTTTTTCCGAAAATTTGTCATCTATCACAATACACTACGGTCGTAAAACGTAGGATTGTGGCACGAAAGAGAAATTGCTAGACTGCATTTTTGTCAGCAAGCTAAACGAACGTTGCACATGCATATGGAACAGGCTACGTGTTACCAACGCAATGGCTTCGAGGGTGCAAGGCTGCACCGGGGATATCCAGAATAGAAGTTACAATTAAATTTTCCGCTTTCTGGAACTTTACAGCGAGAGCGCTTATGTATCCGTATGGCTGCAGCATTCCTCTGAAGAAAGAAAAAAGTTGGCCAAATATCGATGGAAATGTGGGATTTTGCTCGTTTTCTATTTCCCATCGTCGCCTTCTGGGCTTGGATAACGCAAATGCATTTCGAGAATATGACTTCCCGTAATTAGGGAATTCTATATCGGGCTGGAGTTTCAGCTTTCCAAGGGCTTCAATTCGACAAATTTGCAATGCATATTGATTTTTTCATAAAATCGAATGCGTCTCATGTTAGCATACTATTTTCTGCAATGTTTAATCTTTTTCGTGGAAGGATACATGAGCATTCCTGGCTTGGGGTTTACACGAGCATTCGTGGCTCTGGGTTCGAATCTACAAAGTGGCTAGTAGTGCAGAAATATTTCTCACTAGAGAGGAATGTTGCACAATCCTTGAGGGGTATTTTTCAGTGTGAAAAACATCTAAATCATAAACTTTTTCACCAAACCACTGATTTTTCTTTGGGATTTATTGAAAATATTGGTAATACTGCCACATGTAAGAACATTACAATTACTGCTGTATTCAGGTGTATTAAATCAAGAGTATAGGTATTTCTGTTCATTCAAGAACATCAGCCAAGAACATCGGCATGAGGTTACATTAAAGAATATTATCAACACTACTGCAATGTTTAAGAAAGTCGGCATTACTGCTGCATACTATGCTAAAGTCCTTTTTTTCTCATTTTTGGAGAGTAGCGAAAATAGTTTTGCCCCAAATGCAATTACTGTCCACATCAGCGGCAACACCTGTCACCAGCGCAGAAAAGAGGGGATGGGGGGCTGTTATTCACAAGCGTGGTTTATGTCTCTGGGATCGACTTTCCGTCTTCCTTACATTCAAACGATATTGATCCCAGGCCGCTGTCGCCCTCTGTCTCGTTAATTTACGGGTGGCGCTGCTCTTATGGTGACCAGCTCTCTCCCCAGGGAGAGCAGCCCGAATTTCACGTAGAGAAATCTGCTGAGGTCTGGAAAGTTTTATACGATATAATGTAGCAGGCCTACAGTTTGGTATTTTGGAAGGATGAAATATCAACAGTTTCGACAGGAGATCTTGTCAGTTGTATATCTCTTGTACCAATATAAAGTATAGTAGTAGTAGTAGTAGAGTAGTAGTAGTAGTAGTAGTAGTAGTAGTAGTAGTAGTAGTAATATATGCACTGTGCAGTGGCCTGCAAATAAGCATAAATAAATAACCAGACAAGATGTTGTGATAGGCTAGGACACAATCCCCAACGAAAAGTCATTGTAGAGTATGATCGTGTTTACCTATTGGAAAGCGAGACAAACATAAAGATAAGTAGATGGGTAGATGGATAGATAGACAGACGGACACACAAATAGATAGGGAGCAATATACAGACAGATAGATGAAAATTCTGCTAAGAACGATGGTTGGTGACAAATAAAACCCTTTTCACAATTAATGTGTTTTTACAGCCTTCATTGGCTTTCTCATAGAGACAACCATGGTAGTTCGAAATGGACCAAGCATTGCATCATACGAAGTACTACGATACACATCTGTTCCCATTTCATGAATAGACACTTTTTATGCTGGTTCTCCCAACCATCTCACTAGCTCTGTCTGTCTGTCTGTGTCTTTGTCTGTCTGTCTGTCTGTGTCTCTGTCTGTCTGTCTGTCTGTCTGTCTGTCTGTCTGTCTGTCTGTCTTGTCTGTCTGTCTGCTCTCCTCTCTCTCTCTCCTCTCTCTCTCTCTCTCTCTCTCTCTCTCTCCTCTCTCTCTCTCTCTCTCTCTCAGTAAAATAGCATGCAGACACATTGTTTCACATTTGCTGAGTCGGAAATTTTAAAGTGAATCGACGGAGTCAAGCAGAGGACGGGGTTAGTGTGGCTCCCGCGACTACTTGGTCCATCCCAGACTTAATCAAATGAAAGACCTTGGCCTTTTTGGCAGCGTTGGATAGTGACTGTAGATTTCCCAACGGCTTTCATTACATTCAGGTCCGGCTAGATTTGGTGAGAGACTCGCAGCACTGTCGCTTTCTGGAATGTCAGACTCAGTAAGACGGATCAGCGAAGGGAGCCTGAAGACTGGGACTCTAGGGACAGGCTTGAAAGGTTACTTTGATGAAAGTGTCACTTTTTGTGCGAGCGCGTAGCCTACTACTGCTGGGGTCACTGCTGCCTTGAGCAGATCATTGGTAGGTAGAACTTAAATATTTGATAAACAGGACTACTTGAACTGGAAATTGTGTCGATTTTGGGGGGCTGTCTTCTGCACGGAACCCTTGTTTAATCAGAATAGCTTATGCATACTTGACAGCATTTAACTCGAAGAATAAACAGCTTGAGTTTTTGCCAAGTAAAGATTCTCAGAGAATGCCAAACAGAACAAAAAGAAATTGTTAACTAGTTACGGAATATGTTTGCAAAAAAGCATTGTCGTGTTTTACTCTGGCGCAAAATGAGCCACACCATAAACTAATAAAAGAAAAAAATAAATGCTTCACTAGAACTGGCGGTGAAGTGTAGTGTGCATAAGAAAGCGAGAATGCTTAATTTCAAGGAAGTGTAACCCCTCCCGAGAAGGTGTCAATTGAAGTTATCTCTCTTGCCTGTCTTGTGAGCAACTTTCAGCGCGGTGTTGGCTTACTCGTTTATGAAGCAGAACAGGAGGTGCTCAAAGAAACACCACACACACACACACACACACACACACACACACACACACACACACACACATATATATATATATATATATATATATATATATATATATATATATATATATATATATATATATATATATATATATATACACGCACATAAATGCATAAACTTTAAGTTGAACTACAACAACAACACATAAATGCATGCACATACATACGCACAAATACATACACATACATACACTTATATACATACACACACACGCACGCACGCACGCACGCACGCACGCGCGCGCGCGCGTGACACACACACACACACACACACACACACACACACACACAGGAAGGACGACGATTTCTGAACAAAACAAAAAGATCTCGGCTTTCACAAAAAAGAAAAAAGGCTAAAAACTATTACTTACGTTATAATAGCTTTTTGCACTTTAAAGATTTTTTGTTTTGTTGCTTTTTTTCTATCAAAAGTAGGAGTGCATTAGCTGCTAAGTCCTCGAGAATTGATTCTGACATAGTAGCAACTACTTCATCAAAACTTCTATTGCCAATAACTACGTTAAACTTTTATCTTTCTTTTTTAAAACAACTGAAGTTTTGCTTACTTAGGTACGTATATTCAGCAGCTGACGTGAAGCATATAGCAATTTGATCTAAAGGACTGCCATCATGATTATCGATGTGAACGTGGGTTGCTCTTGTAAAGTAAAAGTCAGAGCGAGAAAAAAATCGACCTTAACCTATCTCCACAGTACTTTTGACATTCCAGGCAGTGCATGCCGCTCCTAACAAATTAACTGTAAATGTAGAGCGACCTTTCCACGTCTTTCTTCGTGACTGACTTCGATTTAGCAGCAGCTTGGAAGCCGTGTTAAGTTGCAAACTCCATCTGAGGACGTAGATCAGATAAGGACACCCACGCACGTCCTCCCACGCTGGCCACGCCTACGCATCCTAAAAACGAGTGGCAGAAAAAAAAAACGTACGTAGCAATAGAGTCTGGTTACTTCCCTTGGCGAGGACAGACAGCGCACCTGTTGCCACTTTCAGCTGGCCAGGTCTTCTTTGCAGCGCTACAGGGACACTGAAGCAGCTAGACGCGAATAAAAAAAAGAAAGAAAGATTGAGACGGGAGATTAAAACTGGAACGTGGGACTAAAACAGAGAAAAAGAAATTGTAAACCTTCGCCTCCTACGTAGCTTTTATCAGATTAAAAAATTTTCAAAATAAATTTTGTTGTGGCGAGGATTAGAAAAAAAGAAAAGGAAACTTGTGTCTGTATAGGATTTTTACGAGCTGCAGACTTGTTGATTGTTTATTTTGGTCGTTGAACATTTTATTTACAGTAGATTCTTAACACTTGATGTACACATAGCTTGATTTCAGTGCATTTTCTGTTTAGTCGGTGTTAGGCTTAACTGAAGTGAGGACATGATAGAAGTCATTGTTCTGGCAATGTGCAAGCCTTTGGCCAGGCCATGAATTTGTAACTCGTTCTGGCGGCCTGCAAACCGCAACCTAGCCACCAACAGGGATGGGCAGTTTGCTCACGGAACTCATCGGACTGTGGGTGGGCGGGTGTGCATTATGGATTCTAAGGCGTGTGCGTGTGTCCGCTAGTTTCTCAGCAGTTTAACAGAAGGTACCTGGTTGAGACCTAAACCGGAAAATTGGCATAGAAGTTGTTTGTACAGTGTTTACGTTGACTTTTTATTTGTTTTATTTTTAGTTGTTTTGTTGGGGAGGTTTTGTCTTTGGCATAAACATACGTTCATGAAAGACTGATCGAATGTCCTCTCTCTCTCTCTCTCTCTCTCTCTCTCTCTCTCTCTCTCTCTCTCTCTCTCTCTCTCTCTCTCTCTCTCTCTCTCTCTCTCTCTGATACTGTCGCACTTTTTTTGTATGTATGCACTAAGCTTCAACAGCTGATCTGTTCTGTTCTAGAAAAGACAAGTACAAAATGTTTGCAATGGAGTATTTGATCATTTCTGTGCTATGTTGCACTTTGACAAATCACACTGCGAGTACCGTGTTCTTTCATGAGCCAGTCAATATTCGACTACTTCTGAAAAAATCCGGCCTCTAATAAGTTCCACACTACTCTGTAACAAACGAAGTCACCAGTCTAACGTTCTCTCTCCTGATGAAGGAGAAAGAAAAAAAACACCGGCCATTACATTATTGGATTCTGTATACACAGCTCTCAGGACAGTAGTTTACCGGCTGACAATCAATAAACACAACACTTTTCTTGTAGCTCCCATCAACCCTCCAACTCCCTGTCAACAAAGGCGGCATTTTTTTTGGCTAAACAACGTTACACGCGTGAAAATTGACCTGGCAATGGCGTTCATCACTGTTGCCGGAGAGGTCCCCGAACAGTCGGATCGTCTCTAATGCTGCCTAATCACCGGCCAACCAACTATGGCAAGGCGGCAGTCGATTCATTTGCAGTAATTACTGGCCCTCCCTGAAGACAGGATGAACTGTGTGGGGGTGGACAGAAAGGTGATGATGGCTGCCCTCAGGGAAGAGCTCTGTTGCCCACTGTCTTTCTCTGAAGGCAACACACACGGTACCGTTAAGACATAGAGTCTCATGACAGAGCGGAAATTCGATCGTGCACGCCTCCATGGGTGATTTAGAGTGTATATGGTACTGTGTGCGGAGGTGGGTCGGGGGGGGGGGGGGGTTCTGAGTGACTTGTGGAGGTGGTGTGGTGTGGTGTGGTGCGGTGTGGGTAGAGAGCGAGTGCGATGGTCGTAGACATGGATTAGACGATGACGCGCGGGTAAGCTGTCACGTCAGTTGTAGACTTGTCTCTTGCCAGTCTTGGTCGGTGTGAGTTGACTCTTCTCTCTCTTCTCTCTCCTCTCTCTCTCTCCATTCTCTCTCTCTCTCTCTCTCTCTCTCTCTCTCTCTCTCTCTCTCTCTCTCTCTCTCTCCTCTCTCCTCTCTCTCTCTCCCCTCTCTCTCTCTCCCTCTCTTCTCTCTCCCCCCTCCTTCTCCCCCCACATGCCACACGCTAAAGTTTTAACTTCACAAAAAAAAGAAAGAAAGATCCTTCCTACTCTGCTGTAAAGAGTTCTCTGCCTCCAGGGCTGTCCATTTTAAAGGAACGGCACACAGCGTTGGTCTGCTGAGAACAGGGGAG
This sequence comes from Stramonita haemastoma, assembly GCA_030674155.1. Classification (NCBI taxonomy): domain Eukaryota; kingdom Metazoa; phylum Mollusca; class Gastropoda; order Neogastropoda; family Muricidae; genus Stramonita; species Stramonita haemastoma. The sequence continues at coordinate 60,902,574 of CM060320.1, read as the reverse complement.
GGAGACAAGGGGACGGATCGGAGGAAGGGAGGGCAGGGGAGGGCAAGGGAGGGGGAGGGTGGTGCTAGGGAGAGGAGGAGAGTAAGGATGGAGGGAGGGAGGAGGGAGAATCAGAATCAATAGCTGGGCAGACAGCTCCAAATGGATAATGATAGGGAGGCGGGAGGTCTCGTGCCGAATCGTCCTCCTCTTCTTTCGCCTCAACCCTCCCCTTAAAATCTAAACCCTCAGGCTTTCCTGAATCCTCTTCCCCCCACCATCACCACTACTTCCCACCACCCCTCCTTCATCCCCCCAAACCCTACTCCTCCCTTTCCTCTTTCTGTCGTTTTTTTTCCTGTTTTGTTGGATGTCTGCAGCAGAGGCAAGAACTCCAGGTTGAAAAAAAAACTGTCGTCTATAGGGGGGGAGAAAAAGCAAATATTATGGAGAAAAACGCTGGGAAGAAGGGGGGGGGAAAGAGAAAGAGAGAGAGAGAGAAGAGAAGCAGAAGACAGAGGAGAGAGAGAGAGAGAGAAGAGAGGGAGAACAGCAGGACAGACAGAAGAGGAGAGAGAGAGAGAGACAGACAGACAGAGAGAGAGAGAGAGAGAGACAGAGAGAGAAGAGAGAGGAAGAAGACAGACAGACAGAGAGACAGACAGAAGAGAGAGAGAGAGAGAGAGAAGAGGAGAACAGACAGACAGACAGAGGGAGAGAGAGAGAAGACAGAGAGAGAGAGAAAGAGAGAGAAGAAGACAGACAGACAGAGAGACAGACAGACAGACAGAGAGAGAAAGAGAGAGAGACAGACAGAGAGACAGACAGACAGACAGAGAGAGAGAGAGAGAAGAGAGAGGAGACAGACAGACAGACAGAGAGACAGACAGAAGAGAGAGAGAGAGAGAGAGAGAGAGAGAGAGAGAGGAGAGAGAGAGAGAGAGAGAGAGAGAGAGAGAGAGAGAGAGGTGAATTGCAGCACACCCGATACATCCATAACCTTTGATTTTACGACTGATGGCCTTCCCCTCTCTTCTGCCCCCTCCTTCTTCCTTCCTCCCCAGTGCTTCCTCCTCCTCCTCCTCCTCCTCCTCTTCTTCCTCCTCTTCATTCCCCTCCTCTTCTTCTGGCGGTGTGAAGAGAAGCAGCGGCAGGCGTTTTGATGGAGGAGGTGTAATGCGTTTGTAAACGCTGGAGGGAGGTGTTGTGTCAGAACAGTGTTGTTTGTGTCAAGATGACTGGAAACATCCACTTTGGCATCGAACGTTCTACGCGTGCGCATACATAAAAAGTAGGTGCGAATGTGCGTATGCATAGAGTCGCATAGTCTCGGTGTATCAACGCACAGGCGCGGGTGCATAGGCGCGCGTGCACACACATACGTACTGAGAGTTCAAGGATGAAAGATGGCGATGCTTAAACCATTAACCGTTTTCGTTTTGGCACAAGTGCTGCTGGTGTTGTTCTTTATTCAGTTAGATTAAACAATTCAATTCCCGAAGTTGGAATGCAGCTACCTTCATGATGGGCAAAAAACAGTCGCATACGCAAAATCTCACCATTGGTGAATCTCAAAGCTCTAGTTGAGGAACGAATAAAAAAAAAACTCACTACATCCTTGCAGACACACAGACATGCTTTACTTAGCGTACTCTCAAAAAGTATGCAACTGTAGTGACAAATCGAGCTGCTGTCATAGTTGCAAGGTCGTTCACTTTTTTTGTAATTTCGTAGACACGGAACGGAGATAGAGCAAAGTCAGATAATGATCTTCCAAATATAATCTCTCTAGCAAAATTGCATTTTATTAAAAACAACTGTAATAACGTAAATAACAGTCATCTCTGCACACAAATTAAAACCTGCTCCTCTTTTTGGAAGAGTAGGCCATTGCGTGCCGTGGAAATGGATGTCAGAATTTACAAAACCGCATTAACACGAGGACTGGGTGTAAAAAAAAAAAAGAAAGCATATGAATGCTTACTCCATTATCCTCGAAATAAAAGAAGAGAATACTAAAAAAGTAAAAGAATTTATAAAAGAAAGAAATGGTAAGAAAAAATCCATAGATCGGTACCATTGTCCGTTAAGGTCTGTGACCCTGTCGCCCTCGGCAAATTGTCCTTTTTTAAAAGTCCTTTTCCCTTTCCTCGTTAATGTCAATGGTTGGGTACAACAAGACAGCCTAAGAAAGGGGCAAAAAGACAAGTGCGGCAGGCAAGAGGCTGTTCATTAGAATGTGGATTCCTTTCCTTTCCAAGTCTTTGTTCATCTCCTGCTGTAGAGGCCTGTCTGGCAGTGTGGAGAATGTGGTGGAGGGTTGTGTGGAAGTGTGGAGAGTGTGTGGAGGGCTGTGTGGAAGTGTGGAGGTGTGTGGGTGGCTTAGTGAAAGTGTGGTGGGTGTGTGGAGGGTTGTTTGGAAGTGTGGAGGGTGTGTGAGGAGTGTGGAGGGTGTGGGGAGGGCTATTTCGCAGTGTGGGGGTGTGTGGCAATGTGGAGGGTGCGTAGAGGGCTGGAGAGACCTCTGTCACACTGCTGCCATCAGCTTCTCTGTCTGATTCCTATGATTCAGCGGAAACTGCCTGTCAGGATTTCCATCGATCTGTTCGGGGAAAGCATGCCACTCCAGTAGGTTTTCTTTTGTTGTTTTGTTTTGGGGGGTTTGTCTTTGTTCTGTTTCTTTTTTGTGTGTGTTTCTTCTTATTGGAGTTTTTCTCAGTGTGTGTGTGTGTGTGTGTGTGTGTGTGTGTGTGTGTGTGTGTGTGTGTGTGTGTGTGTGTGTGTGTGTGGTGCGGAGAGAAAGAGATCAAGGGAGAGAGACCTCTCTCTCTCTCTTGTCTCTCTCTCTCTCTCCCCTCTCTCTCTCTTCTCTCTCTTTCTCTCTCGTTCTACCCTAAAGGCTAGGCCATTCCCATCAGGAAACATCCTTTAGCGGCTTCATCAAACAGTTTTCAGGCGTGAGATGCCGCCACTAGCCAGGGCAGAAGAAACCCCAGCACTGTTGTTGGCCATTAGCACAGAACAGCTCAGAGAGAGAGACAGAGATAGACAGAAGACAGACAGAAAACAGACAGAAAGACAGACAGACAGAGACAGAGACCTAAATGACACTGCCAGAAAGATGGAATATGTCTTCCCGTTCGCAAGCCTTAGTCTTGGCATTTTTTGGTTCTGGTTTTGCTTTTCGTTTTCTATTTGATTTTTTTTTTAGAAGAACGTGGTTCAGAATCTGTTAATCAGCATGTGCGGTAGGGCGGAAAGAGTGGGGAGATTTTTTTACGGTTCAAGTCAGAGCTGTCTTTTTGTTCTTCGCTTTCTTCGTCGTGTCCTTATTCCTTTGGGGTTTTGTTTGAGTTTTTGTTTTCCTTCTTTTTCTTGCCTGTGTGCCTTGTTTCTGTTTTCCTTTCTCATTTTCAGTTGGTTTTTTCTCCCTCTTTCTTGTTTTCGTTGTCTCTTCGATAAATCTTCTGAACCTCTTCCAACACTTCAATCCTCTTTTCCCTTTCATTCCTCGGATCCCTGTTTCTGTTATTCTTTCTTCTTTTTCTTTCTTGCCATCTGTTTCTCTGGTGCTGTTTTTCCGTCTTGTTTCAGAATCCTAAGAAGGACAATCATCCTTTTTTACTTGTTCTTCCTCCTTTTTTTTCTTTTCTTCTTTCTTGTTCTTCTTGTTCTCCTTGTTCTTGTTCTTCTTTTCTTCTTGTTCTTGTTCTTCTTCTTCTTCTTCTTCTTCTTCTTCTTCTTCTTCTTCTTCTTCTTCTTCTTCTTCTTCTTCTTCTTCTTTCATTGTTCTTCCAATAGTTTTATTTCATTTTTTGTACCCTTCCTCCCTTTCTTTCTTCCTATCTATTCATCACATCTCTCTTCCGTTCACTCTATCCATCTATCTTTCTTTCAGTCTTCTCCAGCCTCTTCTTCCTCCTCCTCTTCCCTTCCTCTTCTTTCCTCCTCCTCTTCCTCCTCCTTCGTCTTCCTGACGTGACCATTTTTCTTTCTGGTGGTGGCTTTCCCCTGGAGGAGCGGGATGAGGCGATGTGGTATTGATTTCCCTTCTGTAGAGCTAGCTACCACCTCCACCTCCACCTCCTCTTCCCAAAGTGAGATACTGCAATTACTTCTTCTTCACCTGACTGTTAGAGGCAGCTGAGGCCTCAGGCACCGGCCTCCAGACCTGTCAATTTTATGTGTAGGCAGGCTACAATCAGGCGTCAGCTACAGGGCCTTGCCCCCACCTCGTGCTGCCCAAGTGGTAATGTTTAGGTTTTAAAACGTGCGAGAGTGGAAAGTGGGCTTTTTACTGAGTTGGTGTTTGCTTGGGCGGTTATTGACAGAATTGGGATCCCCGAAGTCGGAATGCGGCTACCTTCTTGGTGGATAAAATATGGTCGCAAATGCAAAAGTATTACCATTGGTGAACTTCCGAGAACTAGCCGAGGAACGAAAACAAAAGAAGAAAAGAATTTGGAGCATTTGTTCTGATGAAAGTAGCATGCATTCTTGATTTGGTTGGTTGATTGTATGAGAGTCCCTGTGGAGTTTTCGATTTAGGGACTGTACCATCAACCAACCATTACCACTGTTTTCAGATAAGTAAAATCGCGACTGTTTCTTTTTGTAATTTGTTTTAACAGAATGGTGTTTTAATGGTATTGAAAATAGACAAAGTCACCATAGCTGCATAACATTGAAAGAAGCAATATTTTATTCTACTTTGAACTGTTACATAAAGCTTTATCAAAGAGCAAGTTTTCTTAAGATGTCAGTTATTTGCTTTTTTCATTATCTCTTTTATTGATCAAAACATTTTTTGTCCGGAATGTTTATAAAAGTTGCAAAAAAAGTAGAGAAGAAAAACTCACATTGCACACTTAAAGCATAGAATCGACACAAACTTTGGAAGTCTACATGTTTGTCTGCCTGTACGCTTTCCTTATGTGCATGAGCATGCAAGTGAGGTGTGTATGCATGCGCATGTGTGTGTGTGTGCTTGTGGCGACAAGGGTAGGAATAAAAACGGCCGGCCGGCCAGAGTATAGCGCGCTGAAAGGTGTTCTCTCTGGGCGTGAAGTGGCTGCCTCTTCGCCTAGCTGCCTTTGTCAGTGTGCAGCAGAGTTATTGGAGCGCTTTGTTGCTCCATCGATTTCTTGTCACAGCAAAGCAGGGAAAAGGAGAGACGAATCACTCCATCTCCCTCGCCTGTGCAAAACCAGACGTGCACACACACACACACAGGAGCGAGCATAGGCACGTGCAGTTTTATGTGTGTGTGTGTGAACTGGTGCAACGTGTGTATGCACACTAGCACACACGCGTGCGTGCGTGCGTGTGTGTGAACAGAGAGAAAGACAGAGAGAGAGAGACAGAGACCAGAAGAGAGATACAGAGACAGAAAGTGACAGAGGCGTCATTTGCCTGTCATAACGAGCTGATGATGAACAATAGAAACAACGCCCTCTGCAAACATTCAATAGCTTTCTCATAGGCTTTCTATCCGCACTTCCACAACTTTTTGATTTTTCATGTTGCGATGTGATTTTTTGTCTCGATTATTGCATTTTCCTTGACGTTGTTATTCCTTCTTTTTGTGTGGCCTTCAGAGGTGGGCGGGAGATAAAGAGGAGAGCAGACAGACATAAAAGATGACTATGGGAAGCGAAACAGGGGAAGAAAACACCGGCTTTTTGACAGAGCAAAAACAAAACACTAACACGCCGCCTTCACGCAAAACGGCACAAAATTATCTCAAGAGAAAATAATATTGTGTTTGACCCTACTTTTGCTATTTTAGAATATTTAGGACCGCGAGATTTGAACTCCTTATCTCATTCACAATCTTATTTCCCTCCCCCCCCCCCCCCTCTCTCTCCCTCTCTCTCTCTCTCTCTCTCTTCTCTCTCTCTCTCTCTTTTCCTCTACAATAATAATACGCCATAGCGTTTGTACGGATGTGACGTCAGTCTCACTGAAAATAACTGTACACCTTTTGTATTTAAAGCCTGGCGCGTCTCTGCCCCGTGCTATTGACTTCATATCTGCTTGTCTTGTGCAGATGAGAGTGTGCATCGCCAAGTGCAAGTAACGAGGAAGAAAGTTGTGTGGAGGGAAGAAAAATAAAGGACTTGTGCTGGAGACTTTGGCGAGGTGTCCGAGGCTGACAGAGCAGTGTCGGCGTGTGATGAATACGTCTGCCGGGGCCGCTCCCGCAGACTGCAGCCTCCCTGTTCACAGTTCGCCCACCCCGGGACTACCCCTCCTCTATCACTGACGGCTTCCTGTCACCCGGTGCCTTCTGTTGCTAGTCTTTATTGATTTCTCCTTGACGGGGTCCCCCCTCTCTTCTCTTCTGCGGCAAGGGAGGAGTTGTTGGCCTTTAAAGTAGGAAGAAACATTGCTGACGCCCAGATGACATCCAGCCAGTCTTGAAGGAATGGCTGGTCCTGCGTAGAATTTTAAACACCTTTTCATCGCGTTTTGTTTTTCCCTCCTAGAACTTGACTGTAAGTGAAGAACTTTTTCTCTACTCAAAACTGTTTGTTGTAACACTTGACTCACAGCCTTAGCCATGGCGCAGCCCCTTTCAGGACTGTCGAGCGTGGCTCTGACTCACTGCATCGTCTTGGCGCTCTTGTTCGGACTGCACGCTTGCGCCTCCTTCAACCTGATGGCAGACCAGGCTCTTACGCCAAGTTCCCGTCCTGGCAACCCTGTCTGAATGGCTCCTTCAGCTTCGAGTTCAAAACGGATTCCCCCAACGCTCTTCTCGTCTATCTCGACCACGGCCGCTTCAAGTTCTTCGAGCTGAAGATGGTAGGGGGCAACCTTCGCCTGAGGGTGAACCTGGCTGAAGGCACCGTCATCCTGCACGCCGGGGAGAAGCTGGACAACGGCCGTTGGCACAAGGTGGAGGTCCGCCAGGACAACGAGAGGACCATCCTCATCGTGGACGACGTCCCCCACAGCAGAACCGCCCCGGGCAAAGTCACGGAGGTCAGCAACACCTTCACGGAGAAAGAGGTCTTCATGTACTTCGGAGGTCTTCCGCAAGAGTTTGACAATCAGATGCTTCTTCTGGCGCTTCCCTCCGTCGTCTTCGAGCCTAGATTTAGAGGGTCTATCCGCAACCTGTTCTTCAAGGACTGTGGCCGAGAGTCTCACAGGCCGGAAATGGTGGACTCCTTTGGACTGAGGTCTGTGGACGTGGACCTCTGTGAGCGGGGAAACCCCTGTCTGAACGGCGGCGTCTGCCTGACCACCGACGATGGCCTGATGTGCGACTGCTCCAAGACCGAGTACGTTGGGGAGAGATGCGACATCGGTGAGTCTGTGTGTTTGATTGTTGTGTGTATGTTCCATGTGTCTGTTTCTTATCTTCTGTGTTTTGTTCTTTGTGCTTGTAGAAATTTGTCTGTTTGCTTGCGTGCCTGTTTGCATAGCTGCCTCTGTTTGTTTGACTGTCTGTCTGTCTGTCTGTCTGTCTTCTGTCTGTTTCCCCCTCCTTGTTTGTTTCCCCTCTCTCTCTTTATATGTCTCTGTCTCTGTCTCTCTCTGTGTGTTTGTGTTACTACTATCTATCACTCAATTTTGACTCAAATGGTTGCCACAAAGAAAGATTGATAGGAAGAAGTGATAAAACATAAAAAGTGGAACCTAGTGTAAAAACCAGTAGGTCCATTTTACATTCACTTCAAGTGGCAATTTACACAAATGTTATCAGGCAAACGATGCTCTTCCATAAAGTGCCAGTGACAACGTTACGCATTTCTACTTTTATCTCGTGATCGATACATACAGAAGGAGACCTACAGTGTGCTATTGATTCATACAAATCTCCCAGTGGCCCGCTAATGGAGGGACAGTAAGAGCCCCTAAGTGGCACAAGAGACAAAGCGCTGAAAGGCGCAAAAGAGCGAATTCCGGAGGTGTTGGGTGCACTTCTGTCGATTGGTCCAGTGGTCCTGTCGGGTCGATGGATGTTTGATCCCCAGATCGTCTTTTGAAAAGGGATGGCTGTTTCAGGAGATTAGGCCCGTTCACACGCTGGAGTGATCGAAAAGGTGATGACGGTGCTGTATCGAGTACTGTAGTATTGGGGTTCTGTGGTCTACATGTTCGCGTGTTCATCCAGGTATCGAGAGGTCTTTTGTTCCCAAAGCAAGGATTTTTGTTCTTTGTGCTAGAGTGGCGGTGGTGTGCGTTGTCATTTGTTTGTTAGATGAGGCAGTTAACTGAGTTCCTGTGTATAAAACGCTTTTTATTGTTTGTAAAAGAAGCACAGCACAAGGAAGTGAGAGTTGTCCCTGGTAAGTTTGTTTTCAAAAGGCCACTCTTTGGCAACAGAAAAATATGTAAGCAGACGAAAAAGTTGTAAACACTTTATTTGTGAACCGTTCTCTTCAGGTTGATATCTTTTCAAGAATGTCTTTCAGATTGTGAAAAGAAGATAAGTACAGAAAAAACACTTTTTAGAACTTTTTTTTGCTGTTGCTCTGAAAGTTGCTTGAGATCATCTGGAAAAGTTTAGGATAGGATATGTACTTGATGAAAATGATATAGAATAAGTGTCTTTTAGGAGTTGCTGTCTGAGCGTTCGACGAAGAAGAAAAAGTGCATTGTATTGTGTAGAAATTTTTATACATTCATTCAAGACAAATTCTATACTGCATGTAGAGTTTGGGCTTTAGTCTTAGTAGGCACTCAGGGTTACATGAGGTGTTCTTTCCTCTACCCCCCCCCCCCCCCCCCCTCAGTGCCTGTCTGTGTATTTGCTGAGGAAAGCACCTTTTCGATATAGAATTTTGCTAGCAACAACCTTTATTCCAGCTGGGTTTGTTTGGTTTACATGCTTTGCAAACACAATACATACGATCTTCTGCTTATTGTCACTATCTAAAAAAAAACCACCAAGCACCCAGACCATCCCTCGAGATCATGTGGAATCGAATAGAATTTCAAGTGATAGACTAAGATTTGAATAACACACATCTCTTTGTCAGACATGAAGTGTCAGCACATGGCAAACGAAACTATTGTGTGTGTACAGTTAATAGAGCTAAAATTATCGCCTCTTTCTTAGTTTGGAGAATGAGTCTTATTAATAAATGAGTGGCATTCTATTAGCCGTTGATTTCATTTGGATCGTATTGAACCCTTAACAACTGTAATCAAGGACATCCGCATGCAGTGACAGTCATTCATCAGAAACATTACCAGTAAACACGCCAAACATCCTCTTCTGAACGTTATAACCAGACAGATGAAAGGGCGGTGTCTCTTTTATGATGTCACGGGGGAAACGTCGTAAAAAATGAATTCATTAGTGAGAGAGTTTTTAATTTCCAGGAGAAAGAGAATGTGTATGTGTGTGTCATGCGTGCTGTGTGATGTGGTGTGTGTGTGTGTGTTGTGTGTGTGTGTGCGTGTGTGTGTATGTGTCGTGTCGTGTGTGTGTGTGTGTGTGTGGTGTGTGTGTGTTGGTTGCGTGATGCATGTGTGTTGGAAAAGAGAGAGAGAGAGAGAGAGAGAGAGAGAGAGAGAGAGAGAGAGAGAGAGAGAGAGAGAGAACCACACACACACACACACACACACACACACACACACACCACACACACACACACAAACACCAGTGATAGAGATACTCTTTTTTAAGTAAACCTTGACACGTTCAGCAGAAAATGTTTTGGAATCTATCGCCAATATCGCGTTGACATTAAAACAGTGGCTGTGTGCCAACAATTCTGTAAATCATCCGGACCTCAGAATTTCAGATTACGTTTCATTATAAAAATATACGAAAGTCTACTAAAGCATGCCATTCTGTTACCAAAGACCAGTCCTTCATAAACCGTATCTAAAACATGAGACTACTGTCAGCTTTACTCTATACGTAAGCAAGTTGCTAGCGGCTGATTTCAGTAACCTCTGTGGAACAGCCTGTACTTTTCCAGCCCTTACTTTTCGGGTTGAGAATCCTAGATAATGAACTTGATGCATCTAATCTTTTATCTGAGTAATCTTCATTTCTGTCACCTTTCAATGCAGATTAGGAGAAGTGTCATTATTGAATAAATGAGAATAAAATAAAAAGTTCCCTTGTCTCAGCAATTCCACATCTATCCTTTGCTAAGCGTGCTCATCTTTGACGAAAGTATTGACAGGAGAATCGATAAGTCAGAGAGGGCGTTGGCTGTGCTGCCTTTTGTCCTTTGGTTTTAAAAACTGACCTTTTCTCTTCCCCTGCCACCTTGCAGTTCTATCTTTACTGCTGATGCTGACCCTACTGCTCTGCTTCTGGCTTCAAAAATAGCATGTGCACATCACATAATTTTTTTCTGACCTTTTTTTTTTTGTACATGTCTTGTTCTTATATAGGCTGGTGTTGATCTCCCCCCATCCCCACCCTCTTTTGGGGAATTTCATAAGCAGAAAAATCTTTTTTTTAAAAAAAGGATAGTTCTACTTCTAACCTGATTTGATTAAAATCCATTAGAGAGGGAGAGGCGAGGAGGGAGGAGGCATAGAGAGAAGACAAAGAGCATTCAGACAGCAACCAGCATACAGAGAGAGAGGGGAGAGCTATATTCTGTAGGAAAAGAATCTGCATGGTGATACAAAAATGATAATATAAGAAACAAAACATAACACAAATCACGTTTTTAACAGAATCACCACCATCATCGTCATCACCATCATCACCACCACCACAATCATCATCATCATCATCATCATCATCATCATCATCATCATCACACATCATCACCACACCACCATCACCACCACCACCACCACCATCATCGTCATCATCATCACCATCATCGCATCATCGTCCTCAGTGGTGGGACAAACAACACACAACATCCTGCGCGAGGAGTGTGGCTGTTTATTGAACTGGTGCTGTTAATTTGTAGATTAGTTGTGCTTCCTGCTGAGAACATGATTGCAACCAGGCAACTGGGGGGGCTGTTGGCAATATTAATTGTGTCTGTGTGGCAGTGTGGACAGGAGATGCAGACAAGGGGACAGGATTGGGGAGGGGAGGGGTAGGAGGGTATGGAGTGGGGATTGATACGGGATATGCTAGGTCATCGGGTACATTGTCTGAGAGTGGCATGAAAAGTTCATGTGATAGCTTTGTGGTGTGTGTGTGTGTGTGTGTGTGTGTGTGTGTGTGTGTGTGTGTGTGTGTGTGTGGTGTGTGTGTGTGTGTGTTTGTGTGTGTGTGTGTGTGTTGTGTGATGTGTGTGTGTGTGTGTGTGTGTGTGTGTGTGTGTGTGATGTGTGTGTGTGTGTGTGAGTGTGTGTGTGTGTGTTTTGTGTTTGTTTGGGGGGGGGGGAGTGTGTTTGTTTGTTTTGGATGTGTGCGTGCGTGCGTGCATGTTGTGTACATGCTTCTACGATAGATGCTTGGTTTTTTCCCCTTTTATTCAGAAAAGGAATAATAGCAGAGCGTGAATCAGGGGACCCCCGAATCACTGTTGTTTTTGCCCAGAGAAGAATCGGCCATAATCGCTAGACAAAGTAGCGTATCAGTCAAGCAGTGACTGAGCTAATCGCTACCTCAGCATTCAGCCTTCTCACAGCCCGCGTATCTATCTGTTCCTGCCAACATGCGAACACGCACGATGCTAATGAACAGAAGCATGTGCATAAAAAGACCCAACACGTTAAAAAAGGAAAAGCAAATACAGCAAGATGGAACACAGAGAAAAGAAAAGGAAGAAACATCACCGCTTTAAAAAGAAAAAGGTATACAAAAAAGTGTAAATAAAAGTTGATGTTTGTAAGCCGGTGATTCGAGGTTTCGAAACTAAATCTTTGCTATGCGTGTTGTGTCGTCGAGTGGTTATTATCGTAAAGTGGACAGGCTCAAAGGATGGAAAAACTTTACTTCTCATGTAGAAAAACAACCGAAAACAAAACCCATCGTTTCTGTTTTTTCTTCCCCTGGTGGACTGTCTGATGACAAAACTGCAAATCACAAGGCAAACGATCACAAATCTGATAATTCCTGTTGTCTTTGTGAGTGTGCGAATCGGTAAAAAACTTACTTTTTCCGGGAAAGTTAGGGAGTACTCGAATTACGTTCGAAGTATATAAGCTGAGATTTTAATACGTAATCTTCATTTTGTTTGTGATGAGTTTGCTTAGTTGAACGGTACTTTTTACTTAGTCCAAGTTACGTCTACCGGCGCAGAAACTCATCTAACAACACTACATACGTGTAATCTAGCTTTACCACTCTCTGGACAAAATATATCCACACATGAACTACATATCCTTTAACACAGGATAAAAGGAGACACTCGAAAACCACCGACTGCCTAGAACCCCAAGAGCGAGAATCAAGTTACATTTAATGTAAATCATTTAAACCCACATTCCTATCAAGTAGAAAGCATGATCAGAGAGACAGACAGACAGAACAGAGATACAGATAAACAGGGAGAGACAGAGAAAGAGACAGGAAAAAACAGAGAGACAGAGACAGGGTATCAAAAATGCATAAATCACAAGGAAAGCCTGAAAGCTTAAAGAGCAAAATCGACTTTAAAAAGAACTCCCCTCCCCCCACACCCCACACACACCAATCCCATTACCCCCTTTTCTGTTCAAACTCAAAACTGGAGTGGACACTGAGCGAGCTGAGCTAGCTACTCCCCATCGTGATTCACCTAATGCACACTTGACAGTGCGCTGGCAGAACACATTCCATGAATTAAAGATGATGGAACCATTCTCAATTGCATCTGCGCTGCAAAGGGCAGTGCAGCCAAAACTGGGGAAAAGACGGGGAGAGAGAGAGGCTGGGGTAGGCCTAGAGGGGAAGGGAGAAGGACGGAGTTGGTCGAGAAGGACTGGAGCGTAACGGTTATTTATTGAAAGGGGTTGGGAGGGCAAAAGAGGGGTGGAGAGGAGGGTAAAAGGTGATGGCATTGTTTCAGCACTTTGCTTTTCGCTTGGTCGGTAGCGCTCAGAGCCGTGTGCACACACAGCAGACCAGAGAGAGAGGGATCGAGAGAGGGAGAGAGGGAGGGAGAGTGTTGACAGCAGCTAGGTCTGAATGAGGTTACTGGAAATCGATTCCCTCCCCTTTTCTGTGTGTGTGTGTGTGTGTGTGTGTGTGTGTGTGTGTGTGTGTGTGTGTGTTGTGTGTGTAATATGTTTGCGAATGAAGGCCTGTGTTAGTGAAAGTGCATACAAGTCTGCGACACGTTCTGTTTGTCTACCTTAAGTACGCATAGAC
>CM060320.1:60846855-60884355 GCA_030674155.1 Stramonita haemastoma | reverse complement strand
CATACGTCAGAGTTGTCGTCACTAAGGGCCTTGCGTAGCAGCTAGAAATAGAGGGAAGTCTTTATGACCTCGACCCTCTGATTAAGACCTCATTAGAGCACAGCCCCTCTTGAGACAGCCCCTTACCCGCCAAATGCTACCATCACGCCCTGTGCAAACGACCTGTTATCTTTTATGTGCACCTGTGTAAAGTCTTCCTACTGTCTATTAATGCCATTGACCTCTCGCTCTTTTTGTCTCCTCTTTTCATTCTTCCCTTTATTTTTAGTTATTTTATATTTTGGTACTGTCTGTTGTGATTTTCTTTTTTCGCCCTGTGCTATGCATGGGTTTCTTCTTTTCAGATTTTGGTTATTGTTCCTTGTTATTTTGGGGCTTTTTTGTTGGTAGGCTTGTTTGTTTTGTATGTTTTGTTGTTGTTGTTGTTTTGGGGGGAACGTTGATTAGGACAAACATGCCCTTAGCCCCAATGAATTGTCCCTAGTGCCCTGCTGGCCTATAAAGACGATTGAGAAAACGAATCGGGGATGACTGCAATATTTCCGTGACGCAACAACAGCTGTAAGCCGGTTCCTGATGACGCATGGGCAAGGGGCTAAACGAGGAGGGAGGACCTCATTACTGCACGCTTTGAAGGTCCCGTGCGCACGAGCTTTCAGCTGTCACCGTTGCCCCGTCTTGACCTTTGAGCTGACAGGCCAGTTAGGCTGAAGGGGCCCCTGTGATGTTCTCTCTTAGCGCCATGGGTGTCAGTGGCACAATCCTATTAGGAATAACGACTGCCGTGGGGATTCCGCTACCACGTCATGGACCGGCCAAAGTCCCGGATGCCGTCTTCCGATAAGTTAACGGGTGTGTTCATCAAGACAGGGGACCCTTTAACCTTGACCTTCCGGTTGGTTTAGAGGGGTGGGGGGCGGAGGGGAGGTAGGCAAGCGCCATGCATGCCACGGCGCTAATTATTGGGAAGCTGGCCGCCCGGCCCCATTATTAATTCATCTTTCTTGGGTCTTCTGGGTGAGGACATGGCAAGTTAATGTCCCGGCAACGCGGAGAGGAGGGAAGGGCCAAAAGTTTGGGGGCCAGTTCAATACTGGGACCGGACCGGTGGCGTGTCCGGATGTCATGAAAGCTGTTATTGGTCTGGGTTGTGTGAAGGGAGTAGTGCCTGTTGAGAATACCAATCAGTCCTCTGAATGGAGATGGGCCTGCAGAGAAAACCCGCCGACCCACCACGGTTACTCTGAATGTGTGTGTGTGTGTGTGTGTGTGTGTGTGTGTGTGTGTGTGTGTGTGTGTGTGTGTGTGTGTGTGTGTGTGTTTAAAGAGAGAGACAGAGACAGAGGGCGGAATATATAGATTGTGGTCAAGGGAACTGGGCTGCCTCGTTGCGTGCCGAACTAATAGCTTACGTCTCCCATTTCGCTTACGTGCACTGTTTTTAAAGTCTGGTGCACCACCGTCGATTGCCTCTCTGTCTAAACCAGCGACCGTCAGTAAGTTTAGTTTGCCGGCGTTTTGATGATGCCTTCTCTCAACTGCGAGATGCCTTAATTTACACTCTTGGAGCATTTTGGCTTAAGAAGGCTCCCTTTTTTTGATTCACCGAACGCTGGTATAGACTAAGGAATCTTTGACGTGTATATTTGATCTTCTAAATGCTGATATACGCGAAGGGAGTAGAGGCACTGCCAGGATTGCACTTGAAGTTGGCTTGAGAGATCGTAAAAATCCCCACCTTAAATTCACCAGATTCCGCCACGAAGATTCGAACCAAGAACTTCATGAACCCACGCGACTGAAGTAAAGCGGACTTTACCAGCCGGTCTGAAGCATACAGGGAATCCAGCTAAAGTCCACCAGCAAATCAAGATGAAGCTGTTTACCTTAATTACCGAGGAATACAACACAAGCAGAGAGAGATCCATATCTGCCGTAATCCGGAAAATAAGGGGAGAGAAAGGGGAGAAAAAAATCGTTGGAAATGCGAAACACGGTCCTGAATAAGAAATGTGTGTGGGTCGCTTCCCATGAAAAATGAACGAGTTTATTTCTCTCTACCCCATGGGGTATTTGGGGGGCAAGGAGGCAGGGGGGGGGGGGGGTTAGTGAGACTGTGGAGAAATAGCAAATGGTTTACGAGTTATGCATGAGTTGACAGTCTGCGTGTCAGTTCTTTTGTCTGTCTGAGTTTCAGTGTATTTTTCAAAATTTTGTTTTTGATGTTCATTTAGCTCAGATGATTTGTTGTCGGGTTTTTGTTAATGATTTAGATTTTTCAGGTTGGAGCGGTGGTGGTGGTAGTGTTAAGATCAGGGGTTGCTATGAGGAGACAAAAACTAGAACTCCCAATCAAACGAAGGAAAAAAAAACTATATTGAAATGTCAGAAATGTTGACAGTGATGTATTGTCCTGAAAATATATCTTTTTTTATTATTTTTAGCCTTTGAAATTATGAAAATAAGCAAACGAAAACGTCGGAAATATTGACTGCTAAATTTCACAAATATTTTTTGTGAGTGGAAGATGTGTATGATTGTTTCTGCATATGCGATAACGCAAGTATATGCCTGTGCAAATGGTATGTGCACACACGCATATATATAGCTTGTGTGTGTTCACGAGAGAGCAGACAGCTGTGTGTGTGTGTGTTGTGGTGTGTGTGTGTGTGTGGTGTGTGTGGTGGTGTTAGAGAGAGAGAGAGAGTGGTGTGTGTGTGTGTGTTCAGGGTCAAGCACTATCACACTGTTGTGTGTGTGGTATTGTGTGTTGTGTGCGTGCGTGCGTGTGTGTGTGTGTGCGTGCGTGCGTGCACGTGTGTACATGCTGCCCCCCCCCCCCCCACACACACACACTTGCGCCCGAGCGCATGCATACATGCTTGTGTCTGCATAATGTCCAGGCGTGTTAAAAACTAGCACTAACGGTGTACTAGCACTGTTGAGACTGTGCATGTTGCTGTTTCCGCTGCTCGTCAGGCAACAGAAAAGACTACCTCAACCTGGCCATTAAGAATGGCGTGCTGGTGCTCACCATCAACCTGGGATCCGGCTCCTATGAGAAGGTGGTCCCCAAGAATCGAACCCCGCGTCTGGACGACAACCGTTGGCACCACGTGGTGGTGAAGCGGGAGTCCCGAGAGGTAGGTGCAGCTAGTTCAGGAATGAAGAGTCCAGTTTGGTTTTTTTCTGCATCTGTACCTCATCATTTTGTGTATGATCACCTTAGATTTTCATTCTATTTCTCTTCTCTCTACCCCCCTCCACCCCTTGACCTCATGTATTCATTTCTTTTTGGATATATTCACGAATTTTCATTATGTCCAAGTTTCTTTTCACGCCATCGAAGAAGTCTGTTGCTCACGCCTGTATTTTTTTTAAGTTCATTTTTTCTGGCACCTGATGAATTATTGTGTTAGTTGACCTTCATCATGTCGTATTTAGACTTCATTCTTCATAGACTTTTGCTTTGGCTTTGAAATAGGTTAGAGTTCATATTCTAGCTTTTTTCAGGATCAACGGGGGTTCTTGTGGGAAAATATGTCTAAGAAAACAGTGCTTCCAAATACATGTTCGTTAAAATTAAATAGTTCAGAAAACGCGTCTGATAACCACCAGAGATTTTGTTGTCAGTTACAATAACTGTCATTCAGATTTAAAATGACCCACAACGTCAGTTTTCATTTGGTAAAAGCATGGATTGTTTCTTTAACGAAAGAGCAAACGAATCATTTCAAAAGCCGTGAGATTGCATAACATTTTAGCTTTAAGTGATTTGCAAACCCAAAAACCTGAGCGTGTTCTAAATGATGAAAAATATGTTCTCTTCCAGTTGTGTATTTTACTACTCATCGTATTTCTGTTCGCGAAATTCAAGTTTTGAGAATTTGACTCCCTGAAAATTGTATGAAATGAAGGTTGCGTGGAACAAGAGGAAATTTTCAAAAGCGGCATGACTTATTTAAACTTAAACGTGCAGTTATGATAATAATATGTTAGTTTTTAACTTTGATGACAACAAGGATGATCATTATGATAAACATGTGTCTTTTCATCATAGAAAGGCCAATCACTGACAAAGAAAAGAAAGAAAAGAAATTGCATAGAAACGCACAGAGAGGCAGGTAGACCCTCTTGTCCTTAACACTGATATAGGCAAACATGATCTATTAGACAACCTTTACATACAGCATCCTCTTCTTCCGCACGTAACCCATGTATCCAAATAATAAAGTTTAGAAAGCATTCACCCAATTTCCACATAAACTCTAGTCTCGAAGAAACCTCAGTAAACTACAACAAACGCAAAGAGGAAAAAATTCTAGACCACATCGACACAGGAACTAAGAATTTACCTTTTTGTTTTATGCGCTTCGTCTGGGAACAAAAAAAATCCAAACAAAGCTAATGATGGGGAAGAGATGGATTTGTGGAAAAGAGGATTGCCAGCAGCACTGGCAGCAGCGGAGACATATCGATGGCGAAAAAAAACACACTGCACTGTAGCAGTTCCCCAGATCTAGGCAAAATGTGCTGAAATGCTTTTCTTCACATTCCCGACCTTTCGCCAAAATTCAGGTAAAAGGAAAAAAAATCGATATCATTTTCAGTTTGTTTTCTAACGACGGGTAAGCTGATCGATATGCATTGATGTTAGGCTTTTTAGTGACATAAAAACTGTCTGCGAACGAGCACACACACGCCACACACACACACACACACACACACACACACACACACACACAGTGACATAAAAACTGTTCGAACACACACACACACACACACACACACACACACACACACACACACACACACACACACACACACACACACTTATGCGTGCGCGGGCGCGTGGATGATTCTCTTAACATTCTTTATCGATTCTTTTGGAAGACAAAAAATATACAAAAACAAATCTTATAATCTGCTTAATGAGTTTTCGCGTAGCTCATGTCAGTCATTTGATAATGCCGTTTTTCCTCTTATTCCCGGAGTCTTCATATTTCAGACAGTCTCAAAACTCTCCCTGTTCCCCGCTGGAACCAGGTAGGGCGTGGCTTCCTGTTAGCCACTACCCGGGGAATAGACCTCTTCATTATGAGCGAACGAAGCCAGCAGGAAGGAACACGGGCTGTTATGATAGAAGCTGACAGGTGGCTGCCCCTGCCCCGCCTCTCCCGTGTTGGGCCAGATTGGGCCCCCAGGCAGACGGAGCTGATTGGGTCAATCAATACCGGAAGACAGGGGCCGAGGGGGCAGACGGGAAGAATAGAATAACAGGCTTCTTCGCGCTAATGAAATTTGTCAGGGCCACCCACGGGGGCTGGTCTCCTACTCTTAGACAGACGTGGGCATTTTCGGGCAGACTTGGGCTTAGGTCTGTTCTGTCTTATAGGACTGTAGTAGGCTAACTGTAGTGTGCACATTTTCGATGTAAACATTACCTAAAAATCCCGACACGTTTTCATCTAATTCATCGTAATGTAAGCCCTGTTTGCATGTTTAAACGTATAAAAGGCCATGATAAACTACCATGGGTAGTGTGTAGTTTACACACACAAAAAATTGAAATTTTCAGCTGCTGCTGTAAAGTAAAGATGTCTAACTCAAGTTCAGGAAAACGATATGTTAAAGTTAACAATCCAACGACAGTTTTTTTTAGAAAGAGTAAAAGGGAGCGACAGATATATTTATGCCGCCATTACTGGTTGCATGCCTCTATATTTCATGTTGTTTTGAGTATGCCACTATGATGTACCGCCATTGTTCACCCACCATCAGACTCGTCATGCTCATGTTATGATACTTTGTTAGACCCGGGTCCGTGATAGTACCTTTTGTGCCTGGACACTTTGTAAGACGTTGTGTAGGATTGAAAAGTGTTTTTCTCAAAATGAAATTCACAGATATAGTGCGATGTTTTCTTCCCCTCATAGACCTGTTGTGTCTAATCAACCGACATCTTGATATTTGAATCAGCTCAAGTCTTTGATGAAAATAATGCCCATTGTTGTTCTTTTGTCGAAACTCGCACTCAAAGAGGTAAAAGCTAATTTTCAGCTTTGTCCTCGATTATTTCTTTCAAAGAAATATGGGTGCTTTCATGACTTGAAAAAGAGAAAGAAGAATCATGGGGGTGGGTGGTGGGTGGTTTTCATTAGAAGAGTATCTTGCATCCGGTGATGATCGCACTGTTTCTGTCTAGTTCTCTTCCAGCTGTTGTCTCAACTGGCTTGAATATTATTAGAGTCTTAGCGAGACAATGTTCTCCATGTTATCCATCACTTTGTTATTTTGCAGCCAGTATGCCCACCTTGACATGCCATGTATGTTCATGTGGCTTCTTTTTTTCTTTTTTTTTTCACTTTTTGTGAACCTACAGCTTACTAGGGACAGGGGTGTATGTTCTGTAAGTAACGCTGATTGCCTTGGCTGCATGCATGGTGGTGGTGGCATGTGACTTTATTTTTTTGTGGATGATGATTGTACAAACCTGCCCCTGTCTTCTGCCCTGTGCGGTCTTGTACCTAACCCACCTTGTCCCCCTCCCCCTCCCTCCCCCCACCCATTCCTCGCATACTTGTCATCTCCCTCCTTTGCATGAGCAATGGCTTTTTTCTGTGGATTTCTTTTGTGTCTGGTTGATAGTAACCCACTTGGAGATAGCAAGTAGTGATATTTCATGCTGTTTTTTGTTCATCATATGTAAACTGTAAAATCTAACACAGTAGTAGTAGATGGTTGAAGTTTTAACAATCTGATTCGTTTTCTACAGGTTTGTATAAGCTTTGTTTCAAAACCCATTACTGATTACATTGAAACAACTCAACGTTTTGTTTCAATTTCGCTTCAAAGATCATTTCGACAACTTTCAGCTGTCTCATTGTTTTTCATTTATGTCTTGAGTTTATCTCTTTAAGAGAAGAATGCTCATCATTGCTTGAATAACTCTTTCTGCTTTCTGTGATACGGGTTTGGGACAGGCATGGAAGAATGAATTGTTCTGCTTTGCTTTACTAACATTTTTGTTCTAAAGCAAGAAAAAATGAGTATGCAATAGTCAAACACTTGTTTTGCTCTTTAGTTTGCAATAGTTAGCGTTTCAAGAATCTGTTGTACGTAGGAAATCATAGAAAAGTGCAATAACAATGGTAAGAAGAAAGTTTCTCAAGGTTACTTTGCTGCGTCAAAATGTATGTATTTGACTGAAGGAAACGATATCTTAGCAGTCACTCTGAGTTGGAGTATTGTTTCGCTGTGGAAACCACTCACTCTGTGTGTGTGTGTGTGTGTGTGTGTGTGTGTGTGTGTGTGTGTGTGTGTGTGTGTGTGTGTGTGAGTATACGAGGTCGCACATATGTGTGCACATGTGTGGATGTGTCTGTGAGTGTATGTATTTGTTGTTACCTTTTGTTGTGTGCTGTAAATAAAATACATTCTCTCGACTAATTCCGATTGTTTTGAAAGTGTATTGAAAAAAAAAGAACCCAATCACACAATAGCTTGACGTGACAAAAAAACACTGAAGATAATAAACTGTAGCAAACGTAAACCTCACAAGAACATAACCACACAAACACTTAGAAATCAGCGACAACACACAGAAAAAGCAAACATTCAAATCAGAAAAAATGGACAAACATGTAAAGTAAACAAGATACACAAAAAAACTTTTCATACTTTATTTTTAAAGCATTGGTTATTGTAGCATTAGAAAGCACGACAATATTGTAAAAACAAACGAATTCTTCTTTGGAAATCTTTAAGTTACTCTAGAGAGAAGCTCGTTTTTTTTTCTTGTTATATATCAGACAAAAAATAAAGACAACGGAATTAAGCCTGCGAACAAGGAGTTTTAGACAGTGAACAGGGACAGTGAATTTAGGAAAACATTTTATTTTCATTTCAGCATTGGGAACCCTGTGCTTTGTTCGTGTGTGTGTACGTGTCTGTTTGTGTGTGTACGTGTCTGTGCACGAAATCCCTTTGCTATGCAGTGCCATCTGTGCCGTGTGTTTTTGTCTCTGGTCTTTGGCATTGTCATCATGATCTTGGCAATGTCATCATGATCTTGGCAGTGTCATCATGATCTTGGCAGTGTCATAATCACTGTAACAGTGACTGTTGTGTCTCCTGGCGCGTTGTCTCCTTGTTTGCTATATTTTCTTATTTTTTAAACGTGTGTGTGTGTGCGTGCGTGCGTGCGTGCTTCTGTGCTTGGCGCGCGCGCGCGCGCGCGCGCGCGCGGTGTGTGTGTGTGTGTGTGTGTGTGTGTGTGTGTGTGTGTGTGTGTGTGTGTGTGTGTGTGAATGAGAGATCTCGAGAGAGACAGAGATGGAAAAAAGGTACACTTGGGAGGTAAGAAAAGACGAGAGTCGCGTAAAAAAACGAAGTGCAACGGAATAATCAATGTTTCACTATGTCTGTGGGTTTAAAGCCAGTGGCTCTGTACACTTGTTGAGTGTCTTGGCTTACTCCTGTTCTCTGTGTTGTTGTCTAACCTTGTGCTCTACGTGGAAGGGCAATTTTTCTGATGCTGGTTTTTTTTGTTTGTTTGTTTGGGGGTGTTTTTGGCTTTGGCACAGTCTATACTTGTTCATGTTTTACTGTTATACATTAAATAATACGTAAAAGTAGGACAAAGGGATGAGTGAATGAGCGAGTGATAGAATGAAGGATGGAAGGAAGAATTCCGACTAACTGTAATTGGTGTACCTTTGTCCCTGGAAAATTGTTGATGTAAAATGTGTCCGTTGTTACATACCTTCTTTTCCCCTATCACAAATATGCCTCTCTCGCTGGTTATTAATGAATACCGACCAGTTAAATCAAGCTGAAGATGGTAGATAAAAGAAAGTAAATTGTCATATCCTTTGCAAGATTGTTGCTTTATTTTGTATGGTTAACGTCTTTTTTATTTGGGTTGAGTATTTGATTTTCAGTGTTAAATTCGTTTTATTTCAGTGATGTTCAAAATATTATTTTAAGTTCCCCTTTTAGTTACATTCTTTCATAGTATTGTATTGATTTTAATTGTATTCCTTAGTTTTATATTCAATTCCACTATCAAATTTCTGCAGAAAAATATTGCAGATTCTCAGTTTTTAATTGACATTTATTTTTGATTTATGGATGTCAGCTATGATTTTGAAAAAAGGTCTTGGTTTGGTAATCCACTGGTATTGGTTTTACTCTGTTTTGTGTTTTAATTTGTTTGCATACTATGTTTATGTATTTAATGTGATGACGATGTTACAAATCTAGCAAAATCTTATAATGTTGATACTGAAAATGAAAATTAAAACAACAATCCTTGCATGGTCTCCATGACTCGATAAGTGTTTTAACAAAAATGGCAAGCGCACAATCGTTAGCATTTCAAAGAATAACAAAAACATTGCATTTCTTTTGAGTTATCTTCCAACAGACAAGAAGATTTTTTGGCGGAGTTTTGGAATTGCCAGCAGGCTTATTTCTAGGATTTATTGGAAAGTTTTGTTTTAAATTTATATTGTGTTCATTTTGCCTTTGAAGTTAATTGGTTGTTCTTTGCGTATATATTTGTTAATTTGTTCGTATTTTCGCTTACTTGTTTATTACTGTTAACAGCCAAAATTTAATTTTCGGTTCCTTTGAAAATAGTTTTTACATGTTTCTTTCTGTTTGTGTGTTTGTTTTCTTGGTTATTGTTGCTGTTGCTCAGGTTTCATTTCCAGTTTTCCTTTGAAGTAAAATATCCTATCTTCGGTTTTATTTGTGTATCTGTTCGTGTTTTTCAATTTGATTTGATTGAATAATTTTGATAATGATACTCAGGGTTTGGCTGGGGGGGGGGAGTTGTTTGGGGGGGGGGGGGTGTGTAAAATAGACAACATCAAAGTTAGATTTTCTTGTATTCTTTTTTATTTCAATCAATAAGTCTGCAAAAGCGAAAATGTCTTTCTGCCAAGAAAGGTAGCTGCAAAAAACGTGTGGAGTTTGCGCGCGCGCGCATGCGCGCGTGTGTGTCTATGTGTGTGTGTTTGTTTGTGTGTGTGTGTGTCTGTGTGTCTGTGTCTGTGTGTGTTTGTGTGTGTTTGTGATTGTGCTTGTGCTTGTATAAGCATGCTTAAAGTGTGTGCGTGTGTGTGTGTGTGTGTGTGTGTGTGTGTGTGTGTGTGTGTGTGTGTGTGTGTGTGTGTGTGTGTGTGTGCTTGCTTGATTTCTGTTGCGTGTGAATATGAGAGCCTTCGTATGAAATAAGAATGATCCACGTAATGTATTTACGCCTTACTGTCTCTCTGTCTGTCTGCCTGCCTGACTGCATGCCTGCGTGTGCATATATGTACGTCAAGAAGATGAATGATTGCTGGTGAACAAACGTCTTCATGTCTGTATACTTATAGATTTTCCTGTCAGTCTCTCTGCAGATATTAACATGTGTGTGCATGTGTGTGTGTGAATGTTTGTATGCGCGTGTGTGTACACGTGTACGCACGCATGCACGCACTTATGCGTGCATGCTGTGCTCCAAAAATGAAAAATGTATACATACACGCTTTTTACATACATAACAGTTTTTAGTCCTTCTTCTTTGACACCTTCACTCATCTTAGAGAGTGAGTATATACAGTATATTCTCGGTTCAGTGAAATAATTATACCAGAAACCTCATAAACGGTCAAACACAAGGACCTCTGCATATGTTAACCAATGTTTTCGCTGAAAATCCAGCATCGGGATTCAAACCATATACCCGAAAGACCAGTGTGTATATATCCAAAATTCCCTGTACATCCACAGCTTGTGGGGGAAAAGGGGGAAGGGGGAGGGTACAAAGTAGAAAGAGCAAGTTTGATGGGATCGAGAAGAGCGACATGAGAGTGGAAGTGCGTCACACAAAGACACATGCCGCAAAAAAGGTCCTAACCACTACGCCACCGCACTATTCAGGAGGGAATTGGAGCTCTGAACATGCCAAGGAATTGCAAGACAAACAGCCGACAGAGAGGCAAAGTGCAGAAACGGCTCAAGGGAGAGGTGACAAGCAAGCTGTAAAATATGTAAATAAGGATTTTTTGGGGTGTGTGTGCAGAAACAGTTCCGTGTGGAATAAAAGAACAGACGAAAAGAAAAAAAAGAAGAAAAAACATTTTTAGACGAAAAACTAAACGGATAAATCTGAAGACAATTTTAACACGTCTTTGGAAATGTTGATCGGGAAGCTTTCCTCCAGGGAAATGTAAAAGTTGCAAAACATCTTAATTCTCACCCGAAAAAATAACAGAAAAAAAAACGAGCAAAGAATATCATATATCAGGCAAAAACATGTCGTAAACAAAAGTTTATGAAAGGGTATGTATTTAGAAAGAAAATGGAGAATATTTTCTTGTAAAGGGTTAACTGTATAGACTCTTCTCTTGCAGATATGGGTGTGATGTTGTGATCACAGTGGGGGGGGGGGGGAGGCTGTGAATAAATGATGACATACTGCAGCCCATTTGCAAGATCACGCAGCGGAAGCCAGGAAATTAAAAGGAGGGGAAGACATGGGAAGTGTTTCATTAGCACCATTCGTAAACTGGTGGTACTTGTGACATGCACAATTCATGAACCATAATGAACAATTCCTTACTACAGAAATGCGTCCAACCACCCACGGAGTGGTAAATACTTCTTTCGAGTTTTCGGTGACAGGAAGTCGTTTTATTAACTTCCGATTAAAAGTAGTAATACCTGATATTTTTCTCTCTTTTTTTAAATGAAAGATTATATGCTTCTGATAGTTTATGATAAAACCATGCTGTAAATGGACATTGAAACTACAGCATTCACGTATTATTCTACCCTATAATTTTTCGTATTCTGTTCTTGGATTTCAAAAGAAAATGGACGGGATTGGTAAGATACGATCATTATTTTTAAAATTTGTGCATTGGTTTTAGCATAGTTATTATGCTTTTGTTGCCACATTTCAGAGCAGATAAAGATAGAAGCTTTGTGGTCGGCAGGTCTATAGACAATATGATCGGATAGGGTTGGACAGTTAATTCTTGGAAGAATAGAAAAACATATCGGTCGACACGAAAACTGGAATGATGTGTTGTGTTTTTGCCGTGCCTTTTTGTCGGCAGAATGTCATGAAATTTGCAAACATCAGTTTGTGGTCAAAATTTAGCGCTGGCAAAGGCTGTCTCTGGGGTAATCATATAAAAGTTACGTAGATATCCAGCAAATTTATCAACGTGTTGGGATGGAGTTAATTTTTGAAATATTTATCTTGCATTATTTTGGAGAAATGGATTTTCGTTTTTGTGTGGGTTTTATCGTTTTGTGCTTGCTGCTTTTTGTTAGTTGTTTTGTGTTCTTGTGGGGGTTTTTTTGGTTGTGTTTTTGTTTTGTTTTAGCTTTGAGTGGAGGGAGTGCAAATTTACGAGCGAGGAGAGGCCTGTCTCTTGTGTACAGTTGAATTAGTTTTCCTGTCATAAAATGCAAGAGCAGCGGTCAACCGAACAAGCTCTAATGTCGTAAAGAAATTTGTGGTGTGTGTGTGTGTGTGTGTGTGTGTGTGTGTGTGTGTGTGTGTGTGTGTGTGTGTGTGTGGTGTGTTGCGGAAAATTAGTGTCTTTCTTTCAACAGCTTATCTTATGTTTGATATAAAAAATATGCTTTTCTAAAATTGTGTTTGAAAATAGCTTGAAAACAGTCTCAAATAAAACGGAAAAGAAATATGTGTTTTTCGGCACAAACAAATATTTGTTAAGATGAAATCGGATTTTTTTCTCGTAAAATTGATATGTCTGATAATACAAGAAAAAACTAGTGCCAAAGAATGAGCTTGCGCAAGCGTGTGTATGTGAGCGAGTTTATGCTTGAAATGTAAGCACAAACGAGTGTGTGTGTGTGTGTGTGTGTGTGTGTGCATGCGTTCGTGCGTGTGTGTGCATGCCTGCGTGTGTGCGTGCGTACGTGTATGTGCGTGCGTGTGCGTACATGTGCGTGCGTTTGTGAGCGTGCAGGTGCTTTTGGTGAAGTTTATGAACAGTTTTGCGCCAGTGGTGGTGTTCTCAATATCTTCTGTGTTGCGTATGTGCATGTGGCTTACGGCATTAAATGTTGCAGAGTACGGTGAAAGCTTGGCCGCATAGCGAACAGGGTGCTTATCATAGCAGGGGATTTCTGATCCTGATTTTAGTCATAAATACCAAAAAGAATGATAAATAAGAAGGGGGAACCGTCAGAAGACAATCTAAGCAAAAACAGCAGTTATTCTTGTAAGAAAAATGGATACTGCCAGATTCATTCAGCTATGAAGGACAGATATCTTTTCACGTTAGTAAATACCGATGCAATCATCTAATCAATCTTTTTGTGATGTAAGTGTTTGTTTTGTTTAAATGGTAAGTCTGTAGCTTACGGTATAAGGCAAAACAATAGTAATGTTAGTTATACTTGATAATGTTTACAAAACATCGTAAAAAATTAATAAGGCTACATAAAGTTTTTGCTTTTTTTTTCCTGCTGATACTGTTCTACAATTACTGCTGCTGCTGCTGCTACTACTACTACTACTATCACTACTATTCCTACTACTGCCACTACTTCTGCTTCATTACCATTACCACTCTACTACTTCCACAGTTTCTGCTTCCACAATGTTTCTGATACTTGCAGCAGTAGAACATGTATCACATACGCATATGCATATCTGAGGGTACATAATAATATGGGTACTAGAAGAAAAAGACGCATTGCCAAGTAAAAAGAGACACCAGGGTAGTTAGTAATCGTACACATGATGACAGAGGAACGATCTGCGTTGTCAGAAGCGCAGATAAAGGCTCATTTTGGTGTTCTGTAAAAGATGTTTTCGTCCTGTGGCGTTTGTGTGTGTGTGTGTGTGTGTGTGTGTGTGTGTGTGTGTGTGTGTGTGTGGTGTGTGCGCGTGCGTGCGTGCGTGCGTGCGTGCGTGCGTGCGTGCGTGCGTGCGTGCGTGCGTGCGTGCGTTTATGTATGTGTGCGTGCGTGCGTTTATGTGTGTGTGTGTGTCTGTCTGTTCCTATGTAAAATGGTCGTTTAATTTTTTTTTCTTGCGTTATGTAAGGTAGCTGTATGGCTATAAATGGAATCGGCGCATTAGCTTTGTAACAATACATCACCACGTGATATGTAAGTATGCAAGCGCATGTGCAAATGTGTAAGCTTACTTGCATATTCATGAAGGCATAAACCTGACATAAGCATATGGTGTATTGTTTTGGGGAAGACGACTGCAAAAAATTATATGCGTGTGCCCAAGTATAAATCACATATTCATAATAACATATATTCATGATGATGTACAGGCTTACCTAATCTATAAGAATTATGCTTGTATGTCATGTGTCAGATTTCAGCCTTGCTCCGAGAGAAAAACAATGGAGATAAATGAATGACTTTTTCATGCAGTTGATCCATAGCTTTCTTACAGAACAGTTTCTCCATCTTGTACATCAGCTGCTGAAATATGAAAGAAGAACACCATATTGTTTTACTTTAGCCAATCCTGCACTCTTTCACAGAAGACGAGCCATCAATGTCAGCTGTCAACCCTGTTCCATCTTGAAATCTACACAGTTTCATTTTCGGCAAAGCCCTTTGATAACAGATGTGCTTCAAGATCTCGACGCTTGGATGTCTTTCGTCTGCCTCTTCGTCCTCTTCTGGATTCCATGTAAAAACGTGTAGTGTCATCCGTGCTGTTTTTATAGGATCTGAACATTCCTCAGATTTGGGGCCGGAGTGGTAAACTGAAGTCTTGAATAATCAGAATCTTCTGAACTATCACAGCAGCTCTAGACATTAGACATACAAAAATAAAAAAAATTGTCAAGCAGTGTTTTGATCATATTTTTGCAAAATCAATATTTATCACAGTATATGAATTTCGACATCAGCACAAAAATATTTCAGAGATAACGTCATCACACTTGTGCTCGCATACTCGCACACACAACACAACACAACACAACACACACACACACACACACACACACACACACACACACACACACACACACACACACACACATACACACATACACGCACACACACAAATACACACAAAACACACACACACACACACACACACACACACACACACACACACACACACACACACACACACACATCAAGGAAACATAGCCATCCTCACAAACATAATGGACATTCTCTTCAGAACTATGTGATGAGTTCCCCAACTTTCACTCAGATCTCTCTGGGTGAATGGGGAAGTCACGGAGGCATGCCTTTTACCACGGTTGCCCTTTGGTGTCTGATCGATCCGCCACAGAGAGACACAGAGAGAGAGAGATAGAGAGAGAGAGACAGACAGACAGACAGACACAGAGACAGAGAGAGAGACACAGACTAGCTGAATGTTCTATTTAGAAACCAGCAGACCTACCGCTGTTTTTTTTTCAGCTTCCAATATGGCAGCTTAACAGTGATCAGCCCTGGTATATATCTCAGCGGTCGTTGGCCTTCCAAGTCAGGATAAAAATGATATTTAAAATAATCTCAGCAGTATTGGTCCCCGACCCCACCCCCAGTATCTGACAATATTTCTGCTTCCGAGCTTGTTTTTTTCTTTCTGGGAAGTATGGATTTAACTTACACTGCGTGGGATTTTGAAGTAATTGGGGGTGGGGTCTGAAGGGAGAGCACAGGGTTGTTTTCATCCTGATTTTGATAGTGCGAGATGTCAAAATCAATCGGGTCGTTTCCTGGCTGGCAAGAAGGATGTTTTTTCTGTATTTCCAGAATCTTTTATCCATGATAAATAGCCTGAAGTCTAAGCTCTCCTATTCTTGATATATTGTAAATTAATAGAATTTCACGCCATATGTAGCGAAAGGTATAGAATAACCATCGCTCTCGGCCATGCTACTAGTCATTGCATTTGCAAGAAAACATGGGACCACTGAAGACTTAATGCCAATTCACCCGGATATTCACAAGCCTCAATGATTGATTTCATTCTATGCCGAAATTGGAGTATATAGTAATCTCATCATTTAAAAACAATTTTTATGGCAACATGAACGTACCATCATTTCCCACGGCATATGTCTGAGCTTTACATGCCAGACCGTGACACCTCATTGAAGAAAAGGGGGGTTGCTGCCATGTAAAGAACCCACTCTGCATCCTTCTCACCAAATGATGACTACAAACAAGAAGTATGTTTAAGTCACTATATTGCACCAAAGAAAAAGAAGAAAAATATTTTGCTGCGTTTAATGATCCAGATTTCCTTCAAAAGCGTAGACTGAGAAAAAGATTTCCTACAAAACTTCAGACTATTGTTAGGGGAAAGGCAGACTGACATGTGGAACAGTTCGTACCCGTTGCTCATGGCCAGGTTTGACGACAGAAGCCACATCACCGCTGAACATGGAGCAGCCCAGATTTGTTTTATTTCCGTCCTCCGAGTCCTCTCATTTGTCTGTCCTTTGACTGCTTCATTCATCGAAATCCGAGAAAATCCCGCGCGCTGCAAAGCCTTTGAGGTATTGTGAGACTTCCTTGTTCTGAACACTACGCTGTGGAGTGGAGTGGAGTGGAGTATTACAGGAATAGCTAGCTGTAGGGTGACTGTATTGCAGTATCGATTTTCTGTCTGGCAGCTTTGTCTTTCGTATACGCGATTTTTATATTTTTGATAAACTTTGGAAACTTTTTTTTGGTTGTATTCTTTGGATAGTAAAAGTATTGAACAGCTGCTCCACTCAGTATATTGAACGTATTCGTTATTAAGATTTGTATTAATGTGTGTAAACACCTAAACATGGTCTGAAAAATCAACGGTATAAAACGTTAAGTTTTTGTTTTCCTATGCGCGTTATATGGGTGTTGTATTCCATGATATACGTTACGTTATATCTGCCCCCATCCCCACCCTCACCTAAAAAAAAGCCAAGATGTACATGCTTAACAAGCTGTTTGGTTAAATTGCTAGTAAAACTTTGATACATGCTTGGCCTATTTTTGTCCATTTTCCTTCCCTTCCAAAACAGGTTACTTTTGAACGCGCATGCAAGGCATACGATGATTTGCATGAGATCTCAGTTGAAACGAAAAACTTGCAGAAAATTTGTATCAGAACCAATGCTATCCCCAGTCGGAATGCAGCTATCTAGATGTTGGGCAAAAACGGTCGCGTACGCAAAAATTACACCATTTCATGAACCTCAGAACTCTAGCTGAGAAACTAAAAAAAAGATTTAACTGAGGGATGAAAGTACCTTCAACCGTAGTGGAGATTCATTGGAATTAGATTTAAATGCCTTGAACTCTGAAGCCATTCCGCCCAAATCATAGCCGCCAGTAACTTGGCATTTTTATACAGGGTGACCGCGAAATGAACGTGCAGTCTTTAGAAATACGACCCTGGCATTCTGCATCCAAGTTGTCCTGGCAGGGAAAGAAAATATGCCAAGGCCTGTGCTTAACTCACGGCAATATGTATGATGTGTCGGTGTCTCTGGAGACACAGGTCAGTAGCAGACACGTACCCCACTATGTGGATATTTGCTGCATCTGTTTTCGTTATCCTCCCAATGACTTGTACACAGTGCATCACAGCGAATGTCATTACCATGTTATCGCCGAATTAGGCATGCGTGTACCTTTATGGTGGGCAAAAAAGGGGTCGCATATACATACAAAAATCTCACCATTAGTGATCTTCAGAGCTCTAGCTGATGAATGAAAAAAGAGCTACCATGTTCACAGAACTGCTGTTGTGGACCACTTTTCACATTAAACACATAATGGAAACCAACCGCCACAGTATTAGTTCGTATAATCTTTTGCCTTTGAATGTGTCCAGGACCATACAAGAAAACTATCTTTCTGCTAAGAAGTATCTTTTCCAGGCCTTAATATACGTATAAGTGGGAAAAAAATCACTACTTGCTTTTATTTCTCTCCCCACATTCCTTTATCGTGACTTTGATGATTATTTTGTCTGTACTAAAATGTTGATCCCTGTGCATTAGAAAATGTGATTGGTCGAAACAGACTCGAGGTAAGTCTTCAAGAGTTCCAAGTCGCAGATTGTTTCTGGTACTGATCAATAACATGTGTGTCATAGTAGGACTTTGTTCTCACAAGTCAATGCAGACGGGTCTGTAAGCTGTTCAATTTCTGTTAATACACAAAGACACTAGCGATGTCATCAAGTCTGAGTGACAAT
Organism: Stramonita haemastoma; assembly: GCA_030674155.1. Lineage (NCBI taxonomy): Eukaryota > Metazoa > Mollusca > Gastropoda > Neogastropoda > Muricidae > Stramonita > Stramonita haemastoma. Next base: position 60,866,138 of record CM060320.1, on the reverse strand, counting down.
CTATATGTGTCGTCTAGTCCCATGATTTCTTGTCTGATGTGTTACAGACTCAAATGTATTCAATGACAGTTATTTCTAATATGTTAGGAGTATGACCTTAACCTTCATCCTTGACCCTCAGACCCTCTGTGAATAACTTAACGAAGTGACGAAGTGTATACGGAATATTCCACCCGCAGTGATGTCTCATTGGGAAAGTGCAACAGTGTGTCTCGTTGATTTTTAAAAATTTCGTTTGCTAACAAGATTCAGCAAACATTTAAATTTGAATTTAGTTTTGCAACCACTGTGTGTTTGTGCGTGCGTGCGTGCGTGCGTGCGTGCGTGCGGCGGTGGTGGTGTGTGTGTATGTGTGTGTGTGTGTGTGTGTTGTGTGTGTTAAAAGTACGCAGAGGGTCCATTTTTACGTTATCTGTGCTGTGCACAATTGTGGGTTTGATGCTACCATCAATAATATTCCTGCCCCCCACTGTCTCCACATGCGATAATATGCATGATCGTTTTCCTCGTTACTTCGTGGTGAATGTCATGTGTACTGTTGTTGCTACAGTTGCTGCTGCTGTATGTTATTTGCTGGTCGTGTTTCTGCCAGCTTGGCAGCAATCACTGTCATCAACAGAGCTCAGGAACAATCCAACACCCTGCCCTTGATCCTTACTATGCAGATTTTTCATAACTCAGACTGTAACCCTGTCTTTAAGCACCCGCTTTAAAGGATAGCCTGTCTAGGAATGAGAAGATGATTGATAGGATGCGAGGCACGACTATCAAATGCGTTTTGTCAGCCAAAAATTCATGTACTTGCGTCAGTATGTGTTACAAAGAGATTAAGGTTTTAGATGCTAAAAATATATATACTGGTGCCAAAGTGAATGAAAGCCATAATGGCGGCAATACTTATTCCTGCGATGTGTGTATCATCCAAGATACAATTAAGAGAGGTAAGCAACATTTAAAAGAAAAAAAAAAAACATTGCCTCGAGGATACGATTCAGGGGCATTGCTATACCTGTAGAGCAAGATTTTGTCACACACTGTCATCAGTAATAACATATAAAAATAATTACAACTTGCTTTATTTCGTGCAAGTGTTCGTAATGACAAAACAGTGAGGTAATTAAAATTTTATGCTAACGTGATCTGTCTTGAATACAAAAAAATAAAGCCATTATGTTTGATTATGTATGTAGGTGTAGTATTTCGAGTAATATCTTACTATTGTGCACTTTGCTGGAGTTGTCCGAATGCTGTGCCTGTTTATAAGGGGACATAGAACTTGTAGGTTTGGCGTGGTGTTTCTCGGCGGCAGTAGATTTAGCATCTCCACATGCTATTTTCTAGCTACTTTTTTAAAATTAAATTCAATTTCTCTGAGAATTTAAACCATTAAAAAGGAAACCTGTTTCCAGCTGCTTCAGTAAGGAAGGAGGGAAAACATACCTATGTGTCACGGAAAAAAGAAAGCGTTTAAATTTACCTACCTATAATTTGGTGCATCCAGATGTTTTTACCTTTACCATAACACATCAGTATAGTATCCAAGTTAACAGCAAAGCCTTTAACCTATACGGTACCCGATGAGTGTACCTCTCTTCTTTCTCTGCTGCAATATTGACAACAAAATGCGTAACGTTTTTCCGCTAGCTTACTTCCTTGCCCTTTGTGTGATGATGGCAAAGGCAAGTTTCATAAAAAATGCATTGACTAGTGTCTGTGTTTGCCCTCGTGTTTTCTCGTTAAGTTTGCAGTAAGGCTACGCTCCACGTTTGTAGGAATGGCTGGGTTTTTTGTGTGCAATGATAACATTTTTTTAGTCTGTGTAATAAGATTTTGCTGTTTAAGATTTCTTGGTTTGGTTTTGGTTTGTATCGTGCAGACTGGTTATGGGGAAAATTAATCTGAGTTTTTGCCTTTTTTGTAAATGTTGTATGTTTATAGGGAATTTTGAGGGAGTGGGCGATGCCTTGTCATTATTTAGTTTTGGTGTGGTGGTGGTGGTGGTGGTGTACGTGTGTCAAGTAAGTCACATTGTTATTTTCAGATGGTACAGCGCGCGCGCGCGCGCGCGCGTGTGGTGTGATGTGTGTGTGTGTGTGTGTGTTGTGTGTGTGGTTTTGTACACTGTGCTCTTTGTGATTGAGAAATCAATAGTCTTGAAAAGAAGAAACTTTTGAAACAAGCAAGTTTCAGAGCAGAACAGTAGCTAAAAAGGTCAATGAGATGAGCCTACTTTAGAAGAATTACAACTTTCATTTGCTTCTTTGAAAATGCTAGACGATTGCGTTTGCCTGCTAAAAGCATCTTGTCATTGATTGCAAATAGTTGAAACGATAGTTAGATCTAGTTGACATTTTAACTTTGGTTATTCCGTGCGAGAGTTCTGTTCTTTTCTTTGTCTTGATTATGACTGAGGGTTTGTTTGTCTGGCATTTTAAAACATTTTTGTAGGCTTGTTTGTTTGTTTGCATTTTGACAGGTGTTGAAATTCTTTGATAGTTGTTGTTGTTGTGATTCTTATCAAACTATTTATAATACTAACAATTTAGAGAATATCGTTTAAGAACATTGATAATATGTAATAATAGCCAGGCATAGAATAATACCGTAAGCGCGCGCGCGTGCACGTTGTGTGTGTGTGTGTGTGTGTGTGTGTGTGTGTGTGTGTGTGTGTGTGTGTGTGTGTGTATCTTGATCAATCAATATTCAGTTGACGTTAGGAGTAAAGGAAACAATTGGTTTTCCCAATAATAGCGCATTCAAAATATAATATGTTTTGTACTTAAATGTATCTATTCATCAACGATGCCATTTCACCAACATATTCAAAGCGCTACTGCCCCTATGCCGGCAAAAGGCAGTCAAAACTAAAAGAACTTTGTGTTGATTAAATCGACAATGATACCAATTGAAAAAACCCTTAACTGCTAAGTAGATAGATTTTTACTGTCTTTTTGTAGCCTTTAAATGGCATGATAAAGTTTACCCGTTTACTTGTTTTTAAAAAAAAGCTTGTGTCTCATTTCGTTCCAATAGAATTCAATACAAAAAGGGGGACCATATAACAAATTGTTTTAGGTTTGTTTTTGTCTATAAGTATGATTAAAAGTAACTAGAAACTAGCTATATGATTCATTCAACTCATATCTCCCCCTTCTCTCCTTCTCTTTCTCACTCTCTCTACCCCCACCCCTCCCCCTTCCAGTCTCTCTCTGCCCCTCCCCCCCTTCCCTCTCTCTCTCTCAAACCCCACAACACATTCACGTCCCCACCACCACAACCAAGCAAAAAGACACAAAAGCCAAGAACAATGGCATTGAAATTCAAAGGAACCATGGAACATAGTTTGCGAAAACCGTTGATTACTGGTGTTGCTAGGATTATTTCCAAATCTGTAAATATTTATGGTAGTTTTTTGTTTTTTTTGTTTAGTCTAATATCACCAAGGTGTGATAGACTTTAAATTGAACACAACATAACCAAGCATCTTCCACCCCGATTATTCTTGACCAGCCCAGGGTGGCATGCTTGGTTGCTCTAGATCTCGGTGGAGGTGGACGGGATCCACAGCGAGGCGGGTAGCACCACGGGTAGATACACCCTTCTGTCCAGCAAGGTACTTACGTGGCCGGCAGTCCCGACACCGCCACCTTCCCCGGCTCCCGCGTCAGGACCAACTTCAAAGGGTGTATGAGAAAGGTCAGTTGGTGTCTCTGTGTGTGTGTGGGGGGGGGGGGGTGGGGGGGTGGGGTGTGGTGAGTGGTGTTGTGTGTGTTGGTGTGTGTGTGGGGGGGGGGGGGTGTTATGTGTGTGTGGTTGTGGGTAGGAAGTGATGGGAGGTGTTTTTGTGGATGGGTGGGGTGTGTGTTGGTGAGTGGAAGGAGGGGTGTATGTGTGTGGTAGGAGATCTGTTCTTCTCGATGTCTGTCTCTGTCTCTCTCTTTATCTCTGGCTTTTTGTGTTGTCTCTGTCTCGCGTCTGTATCTCCTTTGTTTTCTCTTCTCGTCTCTCTCTCTCTCTCTCTCTCTCTCTCTCTCTCTCTCTCTCTCTCTCTCTCTCTCTCTCTCTCTCTCTCTCTCTCTCTCTCTCTCTCTCTCTCTCGTGCTGTCGTGAATTGACGTATGCGTTGCCATCAGCCTATATATCTAAATTTTAAGACAGAATTGCAATCATATTATATGTAAAGAACACACACATACACACACACCAGATAAACACTTTCTTTTAGAACGTATTATTGATATTGAACATTGTATACAATAAAGCAGCAATGGCGTTGTATAAGAAACTTGGTTCAGAATCCCTTAGCATTGTCCAATATCCATGCCTGCACACACACTCCTCTTAAACTGTATATCTTTTCCGTTTTCATCCCAAGTTCACAAGTGTTAGGAATATTTATTCAAAATCTTTTTAAGTCGGTCGAGCACCATACGGCCGAGCACCCATATATAACACCTCTGAACGAATAAGACAGGTTCTTTTTTTCTGTTTTTTTCTACGGTTCCTGACCTTGTTCCGAAATGTTACAGTAATTCTCCTATACGTGAATGGAAGCGGAATAAAACCCCGTTTCACCTTTTTTCTTCAAGTGGAGGCAAGAGTCTTGTGTTTTCTTTCCATCCGAACCAGTGGTCTCGGGGGGCTCGGGTGTCAGGACAACATTTTAACTTATATTGATTCGGGCAGGGAAGCAAGGGTCTCGGCGGAGTTGAATTTCCAGGAAATGTCCGTGGCTAGCTGTGAATCGGGATAACTCAATGCAGGACCAGGGAAAAATAGGTTGAATGCACACACGGAAAGTTTATTTTTTTGTGAAAATATTTATTATGTAACGTGTCTTTATATGAAAGTTGGGTTGCTTTTTTTTTCCCTTGTTATTGATGTGGAATTTGGATTTTCTAGTTTGCGTGTTATCTAAACAATATGTTTCAAGCCTGTTTTTTTTTTCATGGCTATAAATTCAGACAGTTGAATGGAATGAAATGAAATGCGTTGTGGTGGTGGTGATGATGGTTTGAGCACAGCATTTTGGGGCCTTTGGGGTAAAGACTGATTTCATTTCGTGAAAACCTGACGAGAATTGTGTGGGAAGAAAACGTGATGAACCACAAACGAGGTGCGATTTGTGAAGTTCTGAATGAGTTCTCGCAGTATTTCATTTTGTATACTCTGCTGCCGGGTAATTGAATTTATGCTGTTTTGATAAGGCGAGGGAAGATGGGCTCAGAGTGTCGTGTCTGGCTTCAAAAATCAAGCCGTCTCTGGAGAGAACTTTCTTCTTTATTTTATCTCACGTGGGTTAGACAGGCTTGAGAAATGAATTGAATCAGCCTAAAATTCTATTATAATCCATGTCGCTTTGGATTCAGTTTACTTGTGGCTTCACACAATGAGAATACATCACATTCTCTCTCTCTCTCTCTCTCTCTCTCTCTCTCTCTCTCTCTCTCTCTCTCTCTCTCTCTCTCTCTCTCTCTCTCTCTTCCCCCTTCACACACACACACACACACACACACACACAAGCTTTTGTCTCTGCTGTGTGTGTTTAAGTGCGCGCATACGCACACATGTTTATCAGTCCTTATTTTTCACTCGTCCAAGCTCATCCCTTTAAAACAAAAAGCATGCACTAGCAAACCTTCACACATGCATGCCAGATAACCACATTGTAATTGTAAAACAAACTCGGGCTGCATAGAAATTCGGCCTCCACCTCGATCTTTCACAACTCGCATCTGAATCACAATGAAGCCCACTCGTGTAGGGAGCCCCCAGCTTGTGGTAAAAGCAAAGTCCTTTTGCGGTGCGTGTAGAGTCAACACGTGATAACCGCCAGTATCATTAGCGAATGATTACAGGAAGACAAACGATCTATTGTCTGGCCGCCCGGTGCGTGTGCTGTAGCATAATGATAGCACAGAGAGAGAGAGAGCTTTTTATTCCTGGGCTAGGGTATGATCTCTAAGGGACAGAGAATTTCAGACTACTTTCCACAAACCCATGATTGATAAGAAAAAAGAAGAGAAAAAGAAGGTTGCCTGTGCTAACGGTACGAAGGCAGCGCGGCAGGGATTGCTAAGTGTCTGACAATTATCTGACATTTGCATGTATCGAGAGATAGCTTAAAGCCATTCTGTTTTCTCTTAGTCCTTTGTCTTTGGAGAAGAGTAGGGTGGGAAGGATTTAATCGTCATGTTTATAGCCCTGCCAACCGCAAAGACCATAGCTATCAGGGCTGGCATCTCGTTAAGATGAATAGAAGAAAACATAGGATGAGGTTTGAAAACTATTTTCTTTATGTCCAGGATCATCTGTCGCTCTCATAATTTGGTCGACAAGAATAATAACAATACAAGGAGAAAGAGCTAGGAGAACCTATTAATCATACTTTTCATCACCAGACCAATACGTGTGACAGTGAGATGACTGGGACTCGATCTGTCAACTGTAGAACTTGAGCCTTTTTGGCTGGGCTAGCTCAACCACGCAAGTACCTTGGGTCTGGATAATCATCGAGCAAGGAAATGTTGTAGCTTTACAGATAAGATTCTGATTCCGTGATGTGCGTGATAAGTATCAAATAGTTTTCTGGCATTGGAATTTGGGAGAGATGGTTTGTCTCGGTTTATTCATTTTGTGCCATTGTTTTGTATATGAAAGAAGTCATTAAGTCCTGCTTATGATGATGTGAACAAGAATAGTGTTTACATAGCACAGCTAACACAAGACTTGTATCAGACATCACTGTCGTGCCCTTTAAAATAAAATCTTTCTATAGCAGTTACAGCTTGCTTTCTTTGCTTGTTCTTTTTTTTCTAAGCTTATTTTTAATCCAGAGAAACTCAACAACGGAATCTGTAAACTTTTTGTTTCTTTTTCTTGGACACCGTTTTTGCTTATCGGAATTCCCGCTTTCAGAATACACTTGTATGATTAAATCTCGCCATCTTCATCTCCAGTTCTGATTACTTTCCATTTCTGCCCCCCCCCCCCCCTACCAGGCTGTAGAAGATTGTATCTCTTTCACGTTTACCTAGCAATCTGGCCTGGGTTCAGTGTCAAGGGCTCGTGACTGTACGATTAGTCCAGGAGATGGCTACGTACTCTGTATACGATTTATCTGAAGTGGTGAGCGAAGAGTGCGCCGATAGTCAAATCTTATTCTACAGCTGGGCAGCCTGTAGGCTCCACACTGGAGCAGTACCTGTATTGGTCGGGGGCTGATGTCCTTTGGTAGTCAAGGGGGTATTGATCAGGTCTGTGTTCTGTGGAGGAGTGGAAGTGTCGTCTGCGTTTTTAGTACACTCTCTGTTTGGAAAGAAAAAATGAGATGGGTTGCCTATGGTGATGTCTGGGATTTGATGCCGTTTTGTATGGAGTGGGTTTCTTGTGTATAGCTTTTGTCTTTGTATGGAGTTGTGAAAGAGTCTCTTTTTGAATACACATCATATGTGTCAGTCTGTCTGCCTGTCCGTGCGCGCACACACACACACACACACGCGGGCGGGAAACAACCCCGTAATAAATCTTGCCAGAGTGCTAATGGCCTTTTTCTTTAACTCTGAAATAAATCCAGGTTTGAGAAGCATTAAGGGACGATAATGAAAACAGCCCCCTGCACAAACATGACTCCCCGGAGGTATTAAAATGTCATTTGAAACCTCCATTAAACTCCGCCGACATGCAGAGCTGCGCTGGGCGAAAAGGAAAGTACCCTTACCGCGCGTTCGTTGAGTCAATAGTGGACAAGCGCCGTTGTCATTACCAGATTATTGCACACCTAGAACACGGCCATTGTGTGCCCCGCCGGTGCATGTCGCCCGGTACAGTGATACTACTCTCTCTCTCTCTCTCTCTGTCTCTGTCTCTGTCTCTGTCTCTCTCTCTCTCTCTCTCTCTCTCTCTCTCTCTCTCTCTCTCTCTCTCTCTCTCTCTCGCCAGGCTCTGAAGCCTTTGGGGGGGAAACTGTTGTAGAATTGGAGAATGCTTGTCACAAGCTTTGATTGATTAAAAGTAAAGGGGAAAACATCTGAAAAGTCTACATCAGGTTCAGAGTTAGAGTGGACTGGGTAGAGAGTGGTATTGCACGCATGCAAAGTGTGCGTGGTGTCACAATGGCTGGCATGATGGTTTTAGGAGTCATTCTGGTTATTTTCTTTCTGCTAGATTTCAAAGGAGGGGGAGAATGTTTTGTATATATAGATCTATATGTTTTGTCAGGGTTTTTACAGAGGGAGTAAAACAGTACAGGTCGTTGTTGAATTCCCTTATAAATTTGTTTCACTAGGTAATATTTTGCTATGTTAAGGTGAGGGTTTAAAAAAAATTTTTTAATAGATTTTCATTAGAATATAGTACACTTTTCGTTTCTACTTATTATATTTACGTACTTCGGCAAGAGTTCTGAAGTTCAAGAGAGGTAAGATTTGTGCGCATGCAGCCTCTTTTCCACCATTTAAGGCAGCTGCATTCCAACTTCAGAGAGGTGTTGCTTAGGTATTTTTTCCTTTCTTTTCTTCAATCCAAAGCTAAATATAACAGATGTGAACACCTTACGCCCATTCTATTCCATTCCAGGGTTAAACTTATATGGATTAATCGCTTCATATTCCTTTTTTCAATGATTATCTTTTCATCCTCCTTGTTCCATCTTTTCTTCGAAGCTCTTTTAAGTTTTTTTCTTCTTCCAGTGCTGCTCACATAGTTCGGACCAATGCAGATCCCAGAGAGAGAGAGAAGACAGAAGACAGACAGAAGACAGACAGGCAGACAGACAGACGAAGACACAGCAGACAGACAGACAGAGATCCTTTAGAAAGGGATGGCTGTTATTCTTTCAGCACCTAGAAAATGGTGACATACACTGATGACAGTTTATCTGAAGTGGGTAGAAGGGGGTGAAGTGTGTGCTGACAACCTAGCTAGCCTGCTGCGATGACTTGCAGCCTGAAGGCCACAGGACAGAGTAGCAGTGCCTGTGTATGTTGGGTGAAGAGTCTGGCCACTGGCGGGTGTGTGTCCTGCTGGTGTGATGATGGAAGTATTGATCTGATTGATCCCTTGGGTGATAGTGGAGCTCGCTCTGCTTTTTTCGAGGGGGACTGCCGGGGTTTTGAAGTGTTTGCTGTTGGTTGTGATGATGATCGTCATCAGGGGAGAAGTAGTGTTCTAGAGGGTAGGGCTTCTACCCCCCTTCCCCCCCTCCCCCCCCCCCCCCCTTCCCCCCAGCTCTTTTCTTCTGTTGTCTTGGAAAGTTTGTCTTCGAGCCAAGATTGTATATTTTTCCTCCCACCCTTGTCTCAGATGTTTACTCTTTTTTTTTTCTCTCCCACTGTAAAAAAGGGTATTTCTTTTTCTTTAGATGTATATTTGAAACTTTTTCTATGTGTGTCTGTTTTTTTATGTATTCGCCCATTTTTTGCAACTTGTCTAGTATGAAATTGTGATCAACAGGGATACGTGAGTGTGTGTGTGTGTATGTGTGTGTGTGCGCACGAAGCCTTACCATTAGTGAACATCGTACCTCTAGCTGAGGATAAAAAAAAGCAAAAAAGAGGCCGGACTGTTGGTGTAAAATTATAGGCCTACAGGCCTTACTCAAAGATACAAAATAAATTAATCATATAGTCAATGGAAAAAACAGCAACCTTGTGATATTAAACTTTGTCATAGAACTTTAGGATTCCGAGAAACAATTAATCCAGTCATGTAAAGACCAGCATATAGGTTTTTTTTCTGACAACCCATTTTTCTTTGTGAAATTTAAGGTGCTTTTCCTGAGGAGAGTGCGTCTGTACTTGTACGAGCTCTACAAGTTTGTTTCACGTCCATCAGCGTGTATATCTAATTTCCCATGGGAAATGCTTCACTGCCGACTAGTACCCTGCCGCTGTTTTGACTTGTGGAGTCTGCGTTCAATGTATATTGCACACGGGACTTAGGTTTATAATCCGGTGTCTTTCTAGTCGGCTGAAGCTAGCTCTAAGAACCAGTGGAGGGAAGAGAGCAAGCATGAATTGCTACGTTTGCCCTTCCCTGTCCAGTACTTATGTGTAAGACAGGGGAATATCCACAGGAGACAATCATGCACTTAAAAGTAGAGTTTGTTCCAGCACTTATGTAATGGACAACACGTTCTTTCTCCGTCAAAATAGTCTATAGCAAAAACATTCTCATAGGAAATCTACTGATTGAAAAAACTCACAAGCTTTTTATGGGTATGATTTGAAAGTTCCTAGAAATCGGGCAGACAAGTATTGTGGATCAGGATACTTGCCTAGCCATGCGAAATTCTAGAATAAGTCCTTGTAGTTTTTTTTGTTGCCAGGACACAATACACTATCAGCTAATATGTAGACATTGGTGGGTCTGATGTTCAAAGCCAGCTTGCAGGCAAGAATAATCATGAAGTCATGAGGATACTATGTAAAAGCCATTCATTTTATGAAAATAGAATTTTGAATGTGGTAAGCTGGACTATAAACAGCAAGTGCGCGAACCAAAGCAGAATGCCTCAAAATGCCATTTATCTAAACTGATAATTGTATGATTGACGTAAAGATGATACATTGACCTCTCAATTTTTAAGCAATAGATTTCGCTGATAGCAATTTTCAATATTATTATTTTACTCAGCCAAGTAATCAAACTCTTTTGACCTTGTTTTGGATTTGTGTCTTTTTGGGGTCTAAAACCAACAGATTTCAGAACAATAAACGAAAGATATCAATCAAACTGTTATTTGCATATCCCTTAAACTCAGCTAAGGCTAAAGAAAGGACACAGCCTCAGGTATCGTGAACAAAATCACCAAAATTGAAATGATGATTTCCTGTCGGCCTAGGCAATGAGTGTCAGCCAGTACAACGATGTTAGAGAGCCTTCTCTCCTATCCCTGTCAGATTCCGAAGCCCGGGGGACTCAACTATTCCTGGCCCCTTTTTCACATACCTGCGATTTTGTGAGATTAAAGAAAGAATGAAGTTGTGCCAACATTCATAATTTAGATGCCTTGAGAGACCGACATGGCATACTTTTGTGAGATTAAAGAAAGAATGAAGTTGTGCCAACATTCATGAATTAGATGCTTGAGGACCGACATGGCATACTTTTGTGAGATTAAGAAAGAATGAAGTTGTGCCAACTTTCATGAATTAGATGCCTTGAGAGACTGACGTGGCATACTAAGTATCATGCACTGAATTGACATCATGAATATATATTGAAAGTTGCCGTAAGTCATGCAGACATTTTTAGGTGACAGTTCTCTTAAATCGGGCAGAAGGGGAGCTTGCCCTAGCCTGACTAGCGTACTATGCTTATAACACATGACTTAGGTTATTGAAATGTAGGTTTGCGTTTATTATGAGACAGATCAGTGCTTTGTTATCTAAGTTTTTTTTTAAATATAATTCGTTGCTTTCGGGGTTATTAACATGGAGCCTTTTCCTATCTGCCATTATATTTCTTGCTTCTGTGATTTAAATTATCATTAACACATCTACGACCAAGCTTAAAATGTTATATTAGGCTAAAATATGAAACAAAACCTCCAAAAAAGGAGGAAAAGAAGCACACGAGCCTTATTCCATTATCTTCAATATGAAAGAATAAATGATTTTTTTAAAAAGTCGATTAAAAAAGATTACAGTCTTGAGGGAAAGTTTTTTGGGACAGAGTAGGCCTGCTCGAAAACTCCCCTCTGGTGAATTCTAGTGTTTTTTTTAGTTCTGCTCTTTTTTTCCCCATAGCAGATATTTTTCCTTTGAGGAATTCTTATCACTTTAGTTCTCTCTCTCTTCTCTCTCTCTCTCTCTCTCTCTCTCTCTCTCTCTCTCTCTCTCTCTCTCTCTCTCTCTCTCTCTCTCTCTCCTCTCTCTCCCTCCACCACTTTCGCCCTATTCAGACCAGCAGTAGCGCTCAGCTCATCAGTCCCCAATGGTGGGATCCATTCACAAGAGGTTGACTGTGATTGTGGCAGCACCAACAGAATGGCGAAGTACACTGATGACAGTTTATCTGAAGTGGGTAAGGGACTGAAGTGTGTGCTGACAGCCCCGCTGCGGTGACTTGCAGCAAGGCTGGGCTGGGGAGGGCAGGGCAGCCTGGAGGCCACAGGACGAAGCAGGGCCTGTGTTGGCCCAAAGTGTCTGGCCAATAGCCAAGTCCTCCCTTGATAATGAAGTATTGATCAGGTCGATAGCAGAGGACGAAGTAAGTGCGGTCGGCGTTTTCGCTGGATTCTCCTCCTCCGAGTGTTTGGCAATGTCTGAGCTGCCGGCCATTGATGGTCTTCAGCAACAAATACTAGGAGATTGTGGGTTTTCCTCCTCTGTTTGCCTCCCTTCGATTTTTTTTTTTGCTTTCTCTCTTTCTCTCTCCCTCCTGTTGGAGAGGAGATCTTTCTCCACACTTGTTTTCTTTTGTCTTTTTTTTTTTTTTTAGCGAGGTAGTCTTTGCTTATGTGTGTTTACTCTTTTTCAACTTTCTTGAATTGGAAAGGATCAGGGTTTGGGTTTTTTTGTTTGGTTTTGTTTGGGAGTGTGTGGTTTCTGCGTTTTAGGATCTTAAACAGCGCGCATGGTTTAGGGGTATTTTGTTTATCTGTATTCTTTTGTATCGAGGATAATGGAATAAGCACTCATGTGCTTTTCACATCCTGTCCCCGTATGTATGTGGTTTTGTCAATTTTGTCATCTGTTCCCACCGGCACACAATGGCCTACTCTTCCAAAAAATAAGTGTGTGTGAGTGTGTGTTTTTGTGTGTGTGTGTGTGTGTGTGTGTGTGTGTGTGTGTGTGTGTGTGTGTGTGTGTGTGTGTGTTTTGCGCGCATGTGTGTCCGTGCATATATGCATGGACGCGCGTGTGCGTATCTACCTATCGATGTCTCCGTGTGTGGGCAAGTATGCGTGCGTGCGTGTGTTTATGTCAGCTGGTGTGCATGGCTTTCCCCTTTTTGCCCAAAGCGGATCAATAATGCAAGTTAGCATGACCCCAGCATGTTGACAGGAAAGAGGCAGTGAGTGAGGGAGATGTGATTATCATACAGAGAACGCAGAGACGTGAAGAGGAATAGCAATGAGGGCTCCCGGCTATTAGATTGACAGCGCTGAGTAGATTGTTTTAGTAGGGGGGTGACGAGACGTTAGCGCGCGCCCCGCCTCCAGAACAAGAGGTTGATGGTTCGAATATGGGCAGAAGTGTTTTTTTCATATTGTTCCAATTTTTTTTATTTTAAGGGGTACTTGTCCTAAAGCTGAGACTGTAAACGAATTGATATCCCTCGTGCATTAGTCTTAGAACACGAAATCAAGCCACAGCGTTAAGAGAGTTATACTTCAGTAGAATTCTGTTAGATAAAAACAGTTTCTACAGTAAGCATGTAGACATGTTGATAGAAAACAGATTGAAAACAAATAGCGAAAGGTATTGAACCGTGGTGGCACAATGATCCCCAAAGGAAATAAAACGAACTTCACTCAGAAAAATCTGCATTAACATTGCAATATAGTGCTAAGTTAAAACATAATAAATTCCACCCAATATCACATCACATTACAATACAAGCCTACTTGATACACGGGTTCGATTCAGGCAACGGTTTTACGAAACACAATAGAAAATAATGTTGCATACTGCTTACATAGACAGAATTTTTTGTTTTGGCATCGTGTCTGTATGTGCGAACATTGCACCTGTCAATGAATAAAGAATGATAACGTGTTGTGATTTTGCATGGGAATCTCATACACAAAACATTGCTTTTCTGGATACAATACCCTTCATACATGCAATATCTCCATACACACCCGATCGTAGCAGAGATAAGAAAGATTCAGACATAGCATTCCCTCACGCACAAGACTAATCCCACCCTCCCCCCTTCACTCTTTACATTGTCCAGGTCCGCTACAAGGCTGACAACGTGGAGATCGACCTGACCGAACTGGCCCGCTCCCAGCACCCTCTCCTCAAGGTCAACGGCGACGTCATCTACGACAAATGCCAGGAGCTGTCCCAGTCCCGTCCCATCACCTTCACCACCCCGGAATCCTACCTCACCATCCCCACCTGGGACAGCAGCCAGGACCACGGCACCATGGCCTTCCAGTTCCAGACGGTGGAGCAGAACGGCCTCCTCATGTACAGCACGGGCGCCTCGGAGGGAAGCCGGGATTTCCTGGCCCTGGAACTCGTGGACGGCTACCTCAACCTCGTGCTGAACCAAGGCTCGGAAATCATCCGCGTCATCTGCCGGGCCAGCCCGTGAGCGACGGGAAGCCGCACAACGTGTACCTGGAGTTCCGCCACAACCGCGGCTACGTCACGGTGGACGGGCAGAAAGAGGTGTTCGCGTCCCTCTCCCGCCTGGACCGCTTCGACCTGTCCGGGTCTCTGTCCATCGGGGGCGTGAACCAACACGTGGACCGCGCCTCGCTGCCCCGGGAGCTGTGGGCGGCCGTGTTGGGTAAAGGCTACGTGGGCTGTCTCCTGGACATGGTGCTGGACGGCAACAAGATCGACCTGGTGACGGCGGCGCAGATCCAGGGCGTGAGCGGCGTGGCGGAGTACTGCCAGGCCATGCAGCCCCACTGCCTCAGCCACCCCTGCATGCACCAGGGCGAGTGCGTGGAGGGCTGGAACCGCTTCACCTGCGACTGTAAGGCTACCGGCTTCATCGGCAGTGTGTGCCAGACAGGTGAGCTGGGGGGTTGGTGTGGGGGGAGGATGGGGGGTGGTGTGGTGGGGGTATGGTGTGGATGGGGGGTGGGGGGATGGTGTGGGTGGGGAGGGGGGAGTGGAGTGTGTGTGTTGTGGTGTGTTTGTGTGGTGTGTGTGTGTGTGTGTGTGTGTGTGTGTGTGTTGCTCTTTGCATCCTAAAGTGGGCTTAAAGAAATTGTAAAGTGCTGGAATCAGGCTAATCGAGTTCAACAGAATAATCTGAATAATTGATACTTATTTTTTTTCAAAAGATAACGTGCAACCGTGCATTTTTATCAGGTTTTAAATTAATGTTCCGCAACAGCACAAGAAAACAAAGTATTATCATCCTAAAAAAAACCATATTATCAGTTAAAAAAAAAAAAACAACTTCGCAAGACTCCCCTCCCCACTCAGTGTCACTCAGTGTAAAAGCCTAGAAACCCTCCCCTAACCGCCCATGGGTCATAAAACAACAGATCTGATCTGACTGAGCCCCTCCAGTGATGCCCCAAATCCCTACAGCCAGCTCCCATGCGAGCTTCCTCACGCGAGCCAGAGATGCATCATCGTGGATGATGAATTCCCCCGGAGAGAGAAAGCGAATGCCTTTGAGGACTTAATCGGTTCTGCGGGTCAGTGCCTGTGGGACAGGGCGATTACCGCGGTTTCGGCTTCCGCCCCTGTCATCGCTGGTGCAGTTTTTGCCACACGTTTCAGATCGATTCGGTTTGATCGTCACAACGTCTGTCTGTCAGTCTGGGTGTTTGCGTTTCGTGATTAGTAAAATGTCGGGTGTTTTTTTTTTGTATGTGTGGCTTTAGTGGGACACCTTGGATAATTTGGGTGATATGGTGATATGATGAGTTAATCACCTTTTCAATAAAAAGATATAGATCTACGGGGAGGGCGGAGGTTAAAATGTTAAAGAAAAAAGAATCAGCCAGATTTTCTCCACTACGAATCAGTTTATCTTTTTGATAGCAAAGTTGTGCACGAAATCTAGTATCCCTAGAGTTGTGATTCATTCATGGAAACAAATCTAGTTTTATGTTCTAGTTTTAACTCAGTTGTGTTTCGTGTGTAGATATGCGTGTCTGTATGAAACCCATTTTTAGCACATGTTTCTTTCTTTTTTTCTTCTTTCCTTTTTTTTTTTTTTTTTTTTACTATTTGATATCGGTCCTGAAAATGTTTTCTTCAGTTTACAAATTTCTGATTGTTTGATAAAGTTCTTATACTTATTACTCCACCCCACCCTAACTTTCTACCCCCAACCATATCCGCCCTCAAAAGAACAAGCTTATTAACTGGGCAATGTCATAATGGCTTTCTGTTGTTTTGTGTGGTGAATGTGCCGCTTGAGTTTGGCTTTGATGTCATTCTTCATTTAAAACGGTTGATTTCAACTGAAGTGCGTGTCTCTCTCTGTCTCTGTCTCTGTCTCTCTCTCTCTCTCTCTGTCTCTGTGTGTGTGTCTCTCTCTGTCTCTCTCTCTCTCTCTCTCTTCTCTCTCTCTCTGTCTCTCTCTCTGTCTCTCTCCTGTTTGTCTCTGTCTCTCTCTCCCGTCCTTTAATCAGGTCAGAAGTGTTATTGGAGCAGGTGCTCACTGGGCTGTCTGCCCCGATGTCGGTCCGCTTATTAATAACATTGCTATACTTGATGCCTGATTGATCAGGGGCTCCAGAGCTTTGTCAATACTCGGCGCCGAGTCCCCCCCCCCCAACTCTGTCTCTGTCTCTCTGTCTTTATCTCTGTCTCTCTCTGTCTCTCTCTGTCTCTCTCTCTCTCTCTCTCTCTCTCTCTCTCTCTCTCTCTCTCTCTCTCTCTCTCTCTCTCTCTGTTATTCTTTACAGCTTAAGTTTACAAAAGTTTGTTTAACTGAATCATTGTAACTGTTAATAATGTTTTCTATTCAGGGCAAGGGTCAAATGAAAACAATAACATAATTATATGCTACCCTTGGGAATAAAGATTATCAATCAATCAATCAATCAATCTCTCTCTCTCTCTCTCTCTCTCTCTCTCTCTCTCTCTCTCTCTCTCTCTCTCTCTCTCTCTCTCTCTCTCTCTCTCTCTCTCTCTCTCTCTCTCTCTCTCTCCTCTGTTTTTATTCACTTCTCTCTTCAACTCTTTCCCACCCTATCCCTCTCTCCACCCACCTTTCTCTCTCGATCTTTTGATGGCACTAGCTCGACTATGTTTTAGAAGTAAACACACACACATGCGTGCACACGCGCGCGAATCCCCCCCCCCCCCCACACACACACACACATACACACACACTTTTATCTTATTAGTCAATATCAGCTTCCCTTAAAAAAAATAAACTTGATAAATTCAATACTAATCGGTGACTTCTTGCACTTTTCTGTTCTGTTTATTTTTTCTTTTCCCCCCTACGCCCACGTAAGACTTGTGAGCGTTAACGGTTTTCTGCTAAGGTCCCACACGCTTTGTGCCTTTGTGTAGGAAGGGGGACTTGATTCGAAAAGGTCAGAGAGAGATAGATAGATAGAAACATCTTCCCCGCTGTTTATAGCACGCAGCGTTTCCATGACAAAACCCAGCCAGATACAAGCTATGGCAGAAGGGACGTGACTCGGTTAAAACTCGTGCCATTGCATGCAAGTAGTCAAGGGTATAGTATAGCGCGTGGCCGTTGTTGCTACTGCTGCTGCTGCTGCTGCAGCGAGAGAGTTTTTGCTTTGCCGCAGCGAAGAGGCGGGATGAAGGGTCTTTTTTTTGTTTTGTTCTAGTTTTGTTTTGGGTTTTTTTTTTTTTTTTTTCGCTGCTGCAGTTTTATTTTTTGTCAATCGATGATCCCGAAGAAGGGAGTGTACATTATTAGTGCTGGTAGCCAGGTTGTGGAAGTCTTCTTCCTCCCACGCGTCACGTTGTTTCGAAACTTGTGTGTTTGAGGACAGGGGGGGGGGGGGGGGAGAGGAGAGGAGTGGGGGGTGGGGGGGGGGAGAAGGTATAAACAGGCGCGGTGCTAATCAGAGGTCTTTGTCTTTGCGTCAGCAGACTCGAGTGTTAACGACTGATCTTTTGGTCTTTAAAGAGTCGGCGATTATTCTTTGTCTTTTTCTGGTTTCTGTCTGTATCTCTCCCCCTCCCCCTCCCCACCTCCTGTCTACACACACACACACACAGACACACACACAAAACACACACACACACACACACACACACACACACACACAGTGCATGCGCAGCTTTATGTAATCGACATTTTTGCACGCGTGTGCACGGACACACGTGCGCGCTCGCACACACACACACACACACACACACACACACACACACACACACACACACACACGGTGTTCCCTTTTTTGCCTTCTTGGTACAGCTGCTACTACGCACTTAGTCCACTCTCATACACCCACGGTGCTTGCAATAGACAGCAAGCCACAGTCAGCTGTCATTACTGGGCCACCATAGGGTCACCAGCCAGAGACGATTGTGCAGTGCTGTGGAGTCGCTTTAGTGGCACATCCGAAAGGATGTAGACCTGTCTTTAGTTTTCATTTTATCCAGATGACGAGAAGCCACTCAGAACTCATCTTGTGGCCATGTTTTGTAGAAGATAAGAGTTCAATAATATTTTTTTCCAGGTATGTCGCTGACTGCTGATTCGCTTTGTCGGCAAACTTTGTAGTCAGCTACTTTACTAAAGTTAGGCATTACGGAATATTTAGCAGGGGTCGTAAGCAACAAATGAGAATGAAGTATTGCACCGTTTGTTTTCTGATGAAAAGGAGCCCTAAGTATATTTTGGACGTTGCCTGATTATATGTAGAATAAAAGTTGTTTAAAAACCACCTTTGTTTGACATCAATTTAGTCACATTCAGTTTCGTCCACAGTATAATCTTAAATGCCTAGGTGTCTTGTAGGTTTGAGCTGTATACAAAATAACTGAGGTTTTCTGCTGTCATTCTCGCAAAGTTTCTACTGTATTTTGGATATGTCTGTTGTCTCTCTTAACTTGATTAGAATGAGAGAAGTTTATATATAGTACAACAGTTTTAAAAAAATGCACAGTCACAAAAATAATCCTATTTGTGTTTATGTTTCTTTGGTATGTTCATGTAATTCTTCCACACAGTGTTGAACAAATTGCATTCCACTTCAGATGGAAAGCAAGCAAATGTGTGGTCTTTATTTTCCAATTACTTTTTCACTGCTTTCTTCTTCTTCTTCGTCTTCTTCTCTCCCCACTAACTCCACTTCTTCTTTATTGACGTCTTTTATCTTCCTCTCCATCTTCAACTTCCCAGCTTGTTCTATTTTCTCCCCAAGAATGACCACAATAACATAGAGGCAGAATTCATTCTCCAGACCAACACAAACCGAAAAAAGAAAAAGAAAAGAGAAAAGAAAACCGGATGGCTTCCTGTTGTAGCCACACTTATAAAAGCCAGTCCACCGGTACCGAGACGCCATTTACGGTTACGGCCCCTTTCAAGTAGTGCTTCTGATCCAGCGTGTGTTGCGACACTGGAGTGGTAAGGTGGAAACTTTACCTGCTGCTCTCCCTTTGTTAGGGACGTTAGTTCACAGAGTCCTTTCCCTT
>CM060320.1:60839355-60841855 GCA_030674155.1 Stramonita haemastoma | reverse complement strand
GCTCCCAGGCTCAGAGATCTCCCTGTCCGTCAAAGCGTTCTTCATCGGCTATCCCTCAGTGTCCAATTCCCAGCCCGGTGAGTATGCTGCTGTATATCGGCCCATACTGTCATCTTCTGGTCACTGACCTCTTCTCCTTCGCCTCCTCTTTTTTTTCTCGCTGTGTGGTCATTACTTTGTTCTCAACTAGACTGTCAAGGTCACCTGGTGTCCATAGCGGCCGATTTGTCATGTAGTTATGGTCTAAATGACTTTGTGTGGCGGTTCTGTGTTGGAGAAAAGGCGCTTTTAGGGATGAATTTCGAGAAGGTGAAGAGTTGTTTGTCTTTTTTCTCTTCTTGTGTTACGGTTTTTGTCCTTCTTTTATTTCTTGCTTATTTTGTCCATTGATGATGGAGTCATTTGTCTTGTATCCAAAATTGCTGTAAACAAGCTTTGATAGAGAACACATCTTTTAAAAGGTTTATGATATATTGCAAAAGTTATGACTTAAATCTATGTCTTTGATTTTCAATAATGTTGGAATATACAAACTCACTTCTTTGTGTAGTTCATTAAATGCATCTACTGAGTACAAATAACCATCTCTTGCTAGAAAATTTTTGTGTATAATATTATAAGGCAAAATTTATCAACATTCAAAAATCAAAGTCTTAAACATATTTTTGGTCACAACAATACCGCAATAACATTTCTATACACACGAATATTTCTCTTCTTGTGAGATAATAAATCTTTGAACTGTGAACGTAAACGAAACATGTACATTTTCTCCCCACCCTCACTCTCTACAGCCGAAATGAACCGCCGCGCCGCGCAGTTCGACTTCCGACGCGTGGACATCGGGCACATCCTGCACGACGACAACCAACTAAACAAGTTCGACGGCTTCATCGGCTCCATGCAGCAGTTCGTCTTCAACGACAACCTCTTCTTCGATATGGCGCGCACGGGCAAACTGGCCACCATCCAGCTCACCGCGCAGCTCAGCTCCGAAGGCTACGTGGTAGCGGACCCTGTCACCTTCAAATCCATGGACGCTTTCGCCGTGTTGCCCCGACTTCAAGCCCACGATACTTTCTCCGTCTCCTTCCAGCTGAAAACCACGGAGAGTGACGGTTTGCTGCTGTACAACGCCGGGAAGGGTCAGGATTTCTTCGCCATGGAGCTGACAGACGGGTTTCTGTACTACGTGTATAACATGGGCGCCGGCACACAGAGGATCCGCGCTAACGTGAACGAGAAGCTGAACGATAACAAATGGCACGAGATCAGATTGTTGAGGACAGAGACCTACAAGCAACTGATCCGAGTGGATGACAACACGCCCACCGTGGACGATTTGTCAGGGGCCGGGGCGATCTACTTCGACCTGCAGGACCAGCTGTATGTGGGCGGGGTGAGGAAGACCATGTACCATGCTCTGCCCAAGAAGATCGCGGCCCGGCACGGGTATATTGGCTGTATCGGCTCCCTCAACCTCAACAGCTATCTGCCCAACATCCTGCGCGAGGCCAGTCCCATCCACGAAGCTGTCGCTGATGGTTGCCAGGGTACGAGTGTTTTGTTGTTTGTCTGTCTGTGGGTTTGTCTGTGTTTCAGGGTTTGTTTGTTGGTTTGTCTGTTGTGTCTGTTTGTCTCTCTGTCTGTATGTGTGTCTCAGGGCCTGTTTGTTTGCCTATCTGTTAGTTTATCTGTTGTGTCTGTCTGTCTGTATGTCTGTCGCAGGGCCTGTTTGTCTGTCTGTTGGTCTGTCTGTCTCTGTATGTCTGTCTCATGGCCTGTTTGTCTGTCTGTTGGTCTGTCTGTTATGTCTGCATATCTCAGGGTCTATCTATATGTCTGTATGTTTGTGGGTCTGCCCGTTTGTCAGTCTTTTGTTTCTGCTTGTTTTCTGCCTTTTTCTCCAGAGATGAACAGCAGCATTGTTTTGATGAAAATGCCGTTGGATGCTGTTTTTTTCACGCTGAATTTTTTTTTTTGTTTTGGTTATTTAGTTTTACTTTTCAAAATCAAACTACTGTTTAATTGCCAAGCTTTCTTTCTGTTAAAGATTCCGTCAGCCTAGCTTTTGTTTCGCAACCATTTTATTTCTTGTCTTTTTCTACTGCAAACGGAAAGAGATCTTTTTTATGAAGCAGACATGTTATGCATAAGTTATCGAACGCTTCCATCTGATAAAGAATCAGAACTCCACTTTTGTGTTTTTTGAAAGTGTAGCTTTAGTATTTTTTAGACAATAATTTACGGAAACCAACAAAGAAAGTTGTAGAATTAGAGAATAGAGGTTAAAATCTACTTAATGTGTGTGTGTGTGTGTGTGTGTGTGTGTGTGTGTGTGTGTGTGTGTGTGTGTGTGTGAGCAGTCCGACCTCTCAATGCAAGAACGACTCCTGCGGCAACGGAGGCCGCTGCGTGCAGCAGTGGAACACTATCTCCTGCGACTGCGACATGACGTCCTACGCTGGATCCAAGTGCAAGCAAGGTAAGGGTCGTGACA
>CM060320.1:60804355-60834355 GCA_030674155.1 Stramonita haemastoma | reverse complement strand
GGGGATTTTGTGGGGTTTTTTATAGTTTATTTTGTCAGTCCTGTAATATTGTGAAACTAGTTTATAGAGAAAGAGGATTGGCTGAGACTCTTCCATACAATTATTTTTAAAGATTCATTCTCGTTTGTGCTTTTGTTTATTCTGTTCTTTCTTTTCGTTTTTTTTTTCTTTTAGATTTAGTATGAGCTTGTGGAAAGGGGGGGTGGGGTGTATTCCATTCACTGTTCGTAAACGTGTTGTTAAAAGAGTATACAGAGAACGAGAGACACTGACACTGACACAGTTTTATTGTCCATACAGCATTACAGCCCTGTAGACAAGGGGAATAAGTTCAGATGAATTCGTGTAACATAATAACATTTTTCAAATTTTCTGTCAGAGAACGAGAGAGAGAGAGAGAGAGAGAGAGAGAGAGACAGACAGACAGACAGACAGACAGACAGACAGACAGACAGACAGACAGAGAGAGAGAGAGAGAGAGAGAGAAGAGAGAGAGAGAGAGAGAGAGAGAGAGAGAGAGAGAGAGAGAGAGAACATGTAATAAAGGCTGTAGGAAGTAGATGAAATCTGAGGGGAGGGGAGAGGAGAGGGGTTATGAAAGAGAATATAGATTAAAGAACGTGGCCAAAGGCACTTCCCTGACCTTTTCCATTAATTACCTTATTACGACATTTTCTTCAAGATCGATACTTCTCTCTCCTTAGCCCGCCCTGCTGTTTTGCCCGCCAGTTGTCAGATAGAAGGGTGTGGTACGGTTTTCTTTCATAGAATGACAGAGAGACAGACAGACACACAGAAAGACAGGCAGACAGACACACACACACACACACACACACAAACACAGACAGACAGGTAGGCACACACACGCAAGCACATAAGTACACACACACAATTTTGCACAAACACAGACACATGCACACATAAAGAGACAGACAGACAGATATACAGGCAGGCAGGCAGGCAGGCAGACAGACAGACAGATAGACAAACAGAGGCACTTTAACATACACACACAAACACACACTCTCACTCACGCGCGCGCGCGCGCGCGCGCGCGCGCCACACACACACACACACACACACACACACACACACACACACACACACACACACACACACACACACACGCAAAGGTAACAAGATAGGCTGTGTATGTATGTTTAGTGCCACAAGGCCAACGTAAGTATCACGTGCTGTTGTTTCTGACTGACCTAGTTAAAGGGCAAAAAGAAAGACACAAAAGAGAGAATGGATGTGGTTATATTAAATTGGTAGAGAGAGAGAGAGAGTGTGTGTGTGTGAAGGGAGAGGAATATAATTTGACACTAATCTGACCATGCATAGTTCATGTGGGGGGGGGGGATGCGCGCGCGCGTGTGTGTGTATGTATATGTGTGTTTGTGTGAGAGAGAGAGAGAGAGAGTGTGTGTGTGTGTGTGTGTGTGTGTCTGTGTGTTAGGGACTGAGAGTGTAACTTAACACTAATCTGACTATAAATACCTTATGATCTGTGTGTGTGTGTGTGTGTGTGTGTGTGTGTGTGTGTGTGTGTGTGTGTGTGTGTGTGTGTGTGTGCGCGTGCGTACCACGTGCGATAACACGCGAGAGCCATTTGATACTAGTTAGCCCTGTTTTGTTAATTACTTGTTGTTTCGTTACAAAAAAAGAACTTGTTGCAATGTGACACCGTGTTCAACATATATAGCACAAAAATTGACACGACCATGTGATGCTGACGCCTCTGTGTGTGTGTGTGTGTGTGTGTGTGTGTGTGTGTGTGTGTGTGTGTGTCTGTGTCTGTGTCTGTGTGTGTGTGTCTGCGTCTGCGTCTGTATTTGTGTGTGTAATAGAGAGAGACACACACGCACATATTGAGAGAAAGACACATACACATTCACAGAGAGAGACAGACACACACACACACACACACACACACACACACACACACACACCACACACACACACACCACACATACACACAACACACTCACACACTCACACTCACACACACACACACACACCTACACACCACACACTCATACACCCTACACACACACACCACACACACACACACCACACACCACACACACACACACACACACACACACACACAACACACACACACACACACACACACACACACACACACACACACACCACCACCACCACCACCACCACCACCACCACCACCACCACTGAAATAACATTCCAAAACTAAAAGCCCTTCCCTATCACACCACACACACACACACACACACACTGTGTCTTGAATGCTTACTCTGTTAGTTTACCCTTGGAAAACAAAGAATAAAGATGAAGATGATTTTCTCCACAGAGAGCGTGACCTACCAGTTCGGGCCCGGGCCCGGAGTGATCGTCTTCCAGCACCCCGTGAATCACCTGCCCTCCACCACCCGGGAGAACCTGGCCCTGGGCTTCAAGACCTTTGCCGAGGACGCCGTCCTGGCCCGCATAGACAGCTCCACCTTCGATGACTTCATCCAGCTGGAACTGGTCAGTCTGGGTTTTGTGTTGTGGTGTGGTGTGTGTGGGGGGGGGGGGGGGGTGTTGTGGTTGTGTGTGTGGGGTGGGGGAATGGTTGTGGTGTGTGTGTGTGTTGGGGGGTGTGTGTGTGTGTGTGTTGGGGACTGGTCATAAGGGGTTTGGACAGGATGAAAATGTTTTGTTAAGATGAATGTTTCAGATGCGCCTAATAGCAGAAATACATGAAGATGGGATGGCAAGTCGTGAAACTGGGCGAAATGTGTTGGGGGTTGTCTGACAAAATTTAGTCCTTATAAATTTTGCAGTATACTAGGCTTTAATTTAGTTCATTCAGATAGCGAGCCAGATACTCTCTTAGTCTTATTAAATGTATTTGCTTTGTCGGAGAAACGGTTTCAAGGGAAGCAACTTGTAGAACGTTTTGGTTCCATGAAGGAAGTTTTCTTCAAGTGTTAAGTATATGTTATTCATTTTCACATGTAGCACATCTTTTTTGGCAAGGTGACTTTTTCACAGGACAAAATTTCAACAGAAAATTCGTTTTACCTAAAGCACAGAAGTTCACTTTTAGGCAATGTTTTGAGGTTATATAAACAAAATCTATCAGGTTTCTTTTGTGCAATAGTTAAACAAGAAAAAATCGTAACTTTTTAATCACTCGTCTGTAGTGTAGGCTAAGTGGTAACGTTCTTGCTCATTACACACCCCGACACAGGTAAGAGGCAAGGTGTGCGCTTTCTACAACATGGGCACACGGGACTACCCCATAGGGGAGATGTTCGAGACCGTCAACGATGGACGCTACCACGTGGTGCGCTTCACACGCTCTGGGCCCAACTCCACAATCCAGGTGGACAACCATATGATACAGACCAAAACACCCGAGGTTAGTATCCGTGTCCTCTGTCTTTTTGTCTGTTTCTGTCTCTTTTGTCTTCTAGCATGGAAACTATTTATTTTTGTTTGAGATTACTGTGTGTTGATTTTGGAAGAGCTCTGTGTGGTTTCTGTCTATCTTAAAGATGTAAGTGGGTATCCTTTTGTTAGTGATACTAATATTTTCTTTAGTTGTTTTTTTTACTTTTGTGGAAGGTGTCCTCTTGTGACGTTACCAGTTTGCATATTTGTGACATCACAGAAGTGTTAATGTATGACGTTATAACTTTTCGTCTATGATGTTAGAGAGTGCGTGCTGACGTAAAATGTGTTTGTGACATTTTGTAGTCATTTGTGACGTGTAGGGTTTTTTTCTCTAATGTTTAGAGATTTGTACATTTGCGACGTCACAAAATATGTGCCATTTGTGAGCTTATATAGGAGGTTCTATTGTGACATTGTAAAGCCTGTTCTATCTTCTACGTCACAATGTTGGGTACTTTTGTGACATTTTCCTATCTCTCCTATCCAATTTGAAACGTCACACAAATCTTCTGTAGAATCTTGTGTGTGTGTGTGTGTGTGTGTGTGTGTGTGTGTGTGTGTGTGTGTGTGTGTGTGTGTGTGTGTGTGTGTGTGTGTTTGGTTGTGCCCTTTTTTGCATATGTATGATAGAGAGTTAAGGTGTTTGTGCGTTGTGACATATATGAAAATCTTTACACGCCTGTTCATCATTCTTATTTTTTAACTTCTTCTGTACCTTTGTCAATACCAAAAAATTCTAGTTTTGTTATAACCTTTATTATCTATTCAACCTTTTTCTTCCATGCAACATTCATATAGATTCATTGATCATGGAACACGTTTTCTTAAGTATGCTTTGTCGTCGTTTGCCCAAGCTACATAACAGAAAAATAACCTTCCGATTCCATGATGAATGACGTCATCGTTATTAGGGTTGTCTAGGAAACCAACACTGTCCTTTAGCCCAGAATGGAACTTTACTCAAAATATGCTGGGACTTGGGGGGTCCGGGTTGGGCTTGTGTGTTTTTTTTTTTTATCTGCTTGTGGTTTTTTCTTCTTCTTTTTGTTTTTTAGTCTTTAACAGCTTGTTTTTCTCTGCCAAACCTTATTCAGGGAATGCTTTCCCATCGCTGATCTTATTTGGAGCGTGCTGTGTGCGTCTCATCAAAATCCACGGACATGTTTCAGTGTCTGGTCTTAGGTAGGGTGGCGAATGTTTGAAAGGGGATTTGCTGCCTTGATCACAGGGAAACCTGATCAGTTCAATAAGCCACGCTTGAGGTTTTTCTTTCTCTTCCCTTTTTTATTTTCTTTTAGAACGTTTTATGTGTGTACGTGCAGGGGGTTTTCTGCTGCCGGTATGCTTTTATCGGAATTACGTAAAATTACTGAGATGGGGTGCTTGGGTTCTTGGATGTAAGCAAAGAAGGAAGAGATACAGAGAGAGAGAAAAAAAAAAAAAAAAGATAGCAGCGGTTTTTTTTTTCTTTTGGGTCCATAATTACGTGGCTGGCTGTTTTCTCTCGTTTTTTGTTTGTTTGTTTGTCTGTCTGTTTGTCTGTCTGTCTAACTCTGTCTGTCTGTCTGTCTGTGTCTGTGTTTCTCTCTCTCTCTCTCTTCTCTCTCTCTCCCTCTCCTCTCTCTCCTCTCTCTCTCTCTCTCTCTCTCTCTCTCTCTCTCTCTCTCCTCTCTCCTCTCTCTCTCTTCTCTCTCTCTCTCTTCTCTCTCTCTCTCTCTCCTCTCTCTCTCTCTCTCTCTCTCTTCTCTCTCCTCTTCTCTCCTCTCTCTCTCTCTCTTCTCTCTCTCTCTCTCTCTCTCTCTCTCTCTCTCTCTCTCTCTCTTCTCTTCTTCTCTCTCTCTCTCTCCTCTCTCTCTCTCTCTCTCTCTCTCTCCTCTCCTCCCCTCTCTCTCTCTTCTCTTTCTCTCTCTCTCTCTCCTCTTCTCTCTCTCTCTCTCTCTCGTCAATCTCTCTACTCAGAATATGGACATGAATTATGGAAATGGCTCCAATCACAGGCTTGGTTTGGATTACGGCTTGGCAGAGAGGGCTAGGACCCCCCATCCTTGATCGTATCACACAAAAAACCTAACTGCGCAAACACTATCGATTTGTTTCTCTCCCTGAAGAAAAAAGCTACGAGAAGCAAAAATATCCACCGAAAAATAATAAAATAACAGGCGACAACAAAAAAAGCGCAGGAGACATGTTTCAGCCAAGGACAGTTTATAAAATTACGCCGGTGTATGCTGTAATGTTTTGTGTAGTTTTGGAGTTTTGTTATCGTCTCGTTGTTGTTATGGTTTGCATGATTTTGTATTCCAAATCATGTAGATTCTCTCTACCACTCTTTCTCTCTTTCTTTCTTTCTTTCTTTCTCTTTCTTTCTTCTCTCTTGCAATACCAGATACGAGCGAAAGTATGAGTATATACCTATTTGTCTGTTAATGTCCTACCTGTCGTCTCTTACCGCCTTACCTTGTCTCTTAACGTCTTACGAACGTGTCTTAACATCTTGTACATCGTCTCTAACGCCTCACACATCGTCTCTGAACGTCTTACATATCGTCACTTAACGTCTTACCTATTGTCTTTTAACGTCTTGCCTATCGTCTTTTGACGTCTTACCTATTGCCTTTTAACGTCTTACACACAGTCTCTTAACCTCTCACACATCGACTCTTAACGTCTTACCTTTTTTTTTTTTTTAACGTCTTGCCTACTCTTCTCTCTTAACGTCTTGCCTATCGTCTCTTAACTTAACATCGTCTCTGTTGTTGTTGTCTCTTTCTGGTCTCTGTGTAAAGATCTCGCACTGTCTATGTGTTTCTCTGTGTGTAATCAGCAATTATCTTTACACAACATTTAAAGGAACTGTGTTAGGTTTGCACTATATTATATACCATGTTGTTTGTTTTTGTCTAGTTACTTGCGTTGTCAATTGTAAACTTATACATTTTTCCTCTGATTTTTTTTAATGCAACGCCATCTGGACATTTGGAGTCTGATGTTGCTTCGAGGACAGCTTGTTTAGCTTAGAATTGTTCAAAGTTGAACATCGGTTTTGATTTTGACTGTCAATTGCTTAAAGTAGCGTCTCCTGTTTTTAGTAGCCAGTTATTTGTAAAAAAATTTGGTTGTATAAAAAGTACTTTATTTTTGGAACGAAACTGTACATCGGGTAGGCTAGTTTTTTTGAATTCTATGTCCATTTTTTGTAACTGTAATACAAAAAATGATGCAAGAAATAGCTTGTATATATGATGTTTTTTTGAAGTTATGTTTGAATGACTGCAGATTTTTTAGTGCTATTTAAACAAAAGACCAAACTGGAAATCTGAGCTTTTTTGTCATTTCAGAACTATATAGTGTCTTAAAAAAAATCATCGTAGTGTACATTTTCAACTCTGTTTGTAAATAAGATGAATACTGACTAGATTGTAAGGATACTTCAAAGCATTTGGCTAAAAATACTTTTTGTACACTCTGTACATTTTTAAATTGTATCAGTAGTCTAAGGTGTCCAGTGATGAGTTCCCAAAACTGTCAACTGTAAACCACAGCGAGGCAAATTAAAGGCTGTCTCTAATATTCATTGCAAACAGTTTTTGTTGTTGTGTGTTAGTGCTAACACACTTTCCCCTAACATTCACAATGTATCTTACCTTTTCGGTGGCAGAGGGAGGGGGGGGCTTGTATTCAAAAATATCTACTCGTACTAACTAAAGCATGCCAGTTCTTCATTTCTTCCTATTCTGTCAAAATTCTTGTATTTTGTAAAGCTCGTTTTAGATTCATAAAAGAATGCAAAATCGCCGATTAGCTTTGACCTGTATCATACGATTTTTTTTGTAATTCGCATGTGCGTCCGTGGCTAATATCTGGATTTTTCTTTTCCCTTTATGGGTATTAGAACAGCCTTTATTTGTCTCCTGATGCAGCTGCTGATGCCAAGAGCTATGCTCTCTCGCCTTAGAATCATACTTAAAGGGAGCTGGGGGTTTTCAAAATCATTTAGAGTTTTTTACAAAACATATACGTTTTCGTTATAGACATTTTTTTATGCTGTTTACTCAAAAGTTTGCAGGATTTGGGAAAAGACTCCTCGCCCACGCCTGACGTTTTTGATACTTTGTGTATATCTGGTCAATGACCTTGTTCTTAAAACTTTAACGGTTTCAATAGCATAACACGCATTCATCACCAAGCTGACTTGGTTTGTCTCTAAGAATAGCTGCTCCTGATGAACTTATACCCTAAATGATAATAACGACTGGCAAAGTTGGTCCAAAAAAACAAAGCCAGCTTTCGTCATTAACTCTTACACAATTTCCTGTTTTCTACAATGAAATATAGTAAACGCTCTCCCTTCTTATTCTAACACCCCACCCTCCCGGAAAAAAAAAAACTAAACAAATACAAAAAACCCAAAGCAAGTTGTAGCAGTTCTTTTTTGTTAGGCTTCCTGTTTGAACTCAAAATACTCCCCAAGTATTGTTGTAAAACACTGCAGATAAGGTGGAGAAAGTTGAAGAGAACGAAAATAGTTCAGAAGGTAAACGAGCGATGATAGACGGGGTCGGTCGGCCCATCGATTGTGTTCCCTGGGTGTGGCAGAGACACGAGCTCTTGGCAAGCAAGCAGTGTACTGCACAGTGTATGTATGTATGATGTGCTATGTCTGTATGATTGTCTGCTCTGTTCTCTTCAAGTCTTCTTCTGGGAGATGGAGGAAAACGGACAAGCAGGTAATTCACGGCAGCAGTGTCCGACATTCCCCTGCTATTATAACCGTTTTAGAAGTGTCGGTCACTCATTGCGATGATTATCATCTTCACTCTGGCTCTTGTCTTTCTCACTGCTCACTCATTTCTTACAGTTTGCGGTGATACTTTGAAGTAGAGAAAGGTGGAACATGGGTCTATGTATCCATCCCCCTCCCCTCGCTTTTTTCACTGAAAGAAACGATAAACAAAGCAAACATACATGCACATTTCTCACTCTTTATTGTGTTCTTGTTGGCATCGTTTTGTAATAGACTTGAGTGTGAAATATCTTTTCTTTTCATATGAGCGCACTTGATATGAGCTGAGTATGGGTGAATTGAGGATTATGAGGGAGTTGGAGTTATATGATAGCCTTAATTTTGCTATCATTCATAATGATCTGCAGGTATAACCAGCTCTCTCCATTCCCACATTAATGATATTTAGTGTGCTATGATCTCCACTAACTACCCCGTAAAGAGAAATTTACAGTTCGAAATTGTGGTGATTTGAATTTGGTCAGGTTTCATGACTTCAGTGCAAACATGCACGAGCTGTGGCAAAAGTGCTGCTCATTTTTCTGCACTGATTCAACGCATATGGAGGTGTTACTTTAAGGCACCCCCAGAAAATATGGAGAGAAAAGGATAATTATCGCCATAGATTTTTTTTTAACTGTTCGCCAGTTGCAAAGCCCAGCTGCTGAAGTACTTCCTTTAGAAATAGGTCTGTGTTATATTTTTCTTAGAGCTTACAAGATTCACCAACGAAGAAAACGTAACTGTCATGACAATGACGTATGAACACGTGCATATAACACACATGAAAGTGCATGTGTGTGCTCACACACACACACACACACACACACACACACACACACACACACACACACACACACACACACACACACACACACACACACACACACACACACACACACACACACACACACACACACACACACTCATCAGAGGTATTCCAGAAGGGATGCAATAAAATTTGTAGTGGTGACATGAACGTATGAAACAGTACGGAGAGCTGTCAGGGCAAGACAGCAATCCTTTCCCTTACTATATCTCTGGGAAAATCAGTAAAAAGACAGAAAGAATTAAGTTGTGAAGCTCACCGTTTCTTTTCAGGGATTGGCTAAACTTGTTTCTTGTATCTGGAATATGTGTAACCTTTCTCGAGTGGAAATGGGAGTGGTATTTCGAAACATTTCTATTGAAGACGAAAACCGACAACATCAGTTTTTTAGAAAGAAAATAACAGACTTGCTAATGAAGATAATGTGTGTTAAACATCAATCTTTCTTGTATTACTGTTTATTGCTACCTGCCAAAAGACCATTCAGCACATCAATACATCGTAATCACCATCTCTCTCTCTCTCTCTCTCTCTCTCTCTCTCTCTCTCTCTCTCTCTCTCTCTCTCTCTCTCTCTCTCTCTCTCTCTCTTCTCTCTCTCTCTCTCTCTCTCTCTCTCTCTCTTCTCTCTCTCTCTCTCTCTCTCTCTCTCTCTCTCTCTCTCTCTTCATCCGTTTTTTTCTACTATGAGTGCTCACACCACTTATACATTTTTTGATTACGTATTTGCTTTTTGTGTTAATTTAGTCGAGGTGAAAAAGTGGTGGACAGAGAGAAGGGTATCAATTGTTTGATTTTTTCATTTTGACTCAATGTGGGATCATTTTTGTCATCTGCTGCCAAAAGTTTATTACAATACTTTTTTTTAATTTATCTTTTATCGCTTTGGTAACACGCAGAAAAGCTTTCTCGCTACGTTGATATTGTGTTTTTTTGCGTTAAGTTTAAGACACATTCTTTGCTTTTTGCATTAAGGACATATGTGGTTTTGAATATTGGTTTTGATCTATATGTGTGGTTTGCGTTTAATGCACCTAGATGCTTACAACTCGTAATCTCTGTCATTGCTGCAATAGAGATGATTTTTGAGAATACAAAAATTCCTCTGCAGTATTTTAAGATGAAGAGGGAGAAGAAGGAGGAAACATAGGCAAAGAAGAAAAGACTACGTTCTACGCTCTGTACGAAAAAAGCTGTCCGATTCTTTCCTTTGATAAAAGAAAGAAAAAAGGTCCCCAGAAGACTCAGACTGAAGTCATCCCCGAAGTCGGAATGCGGCTACTTTGGTGATTGGCAAATACGGTCGCCCACGCAAAATCTCACCATTGGTGAATCCCGGAGCTGTAGCCGAGGAATGATTTTTAAAAAACACGAAATCTTATTGTTGCCAGCTATAAAATCTGTATAAGAATAATTATTCCATGATTTAAGCTGGGAAGGACGATTCAGCGATGAATATCCTGGCTGTTGAGAAAGATTTTTTTTATCATGATATTATTGCGTTAATCACAAGATCTTGGGGTTCTCAATGCAGTGCTTCCATTTTGAAGTCATTGTACTTGTGTGTGTGCTGTTTTGGGTATCCTTGCGAGCATTTGGTGCCTCTGTGTTTCATATGATTTTCAACTGCTCTTGTGTGTTCACGCGAGTGAAGCAGAGTGTTTGTATAAATTGATGCTCTGCACATACAGTCACGTTGTGCATGGAAGCTTTCACGCTACTGTACAAATAGCATACTTGTGTCTCCTGTCTCTGTATATCTCTGTCTGCATCTCTCTCTCTCTCTCTCTCTCTCTCTCTCTCTCTCTCTCTCTCTCTCTCTCTCTCTCTCTCTCTCTCTCTCTCTCTCTCTCTCTCTCTCTCTCTCTCTCTCTCTCTCTCTCTCTCTCTCACTCACAACACACACACACACACACACCCCACACACACACACACACACCAACACTCACACACACACCAACACACACACACACCAACACTCACACACACACACCCCATCATCACCACCACCACTACCACCATGTCCCCCCCCCCCCCAGCCAGACTAACGGTCAGTGTTACTGTTTCAGGGCAGCAAGCCCACACCTTCAACAACCAGGCCTATGTGCACGTGGGAGGCCGACGAGGCAAAGACGGCGCCATCGAGAGGCCCTTCCAGGGCACCATCTCAGGTGGGCACACTCCTAGGTGCCTTTCGTGGCTGCAGAGAAACCCTTTGGAGGGCCCCCACCCTCTGAATGTTTGAGCAGACAGTTCTCTGACCTTGGTGTAGTTACGTTTTGCTGGTCTTATGCTGATGTTAGGTAGATAAGTTCTCACTGAAAGAAAGATTTAAGATCATTTCAAATTTTGAAGTACGTTTGTAAATCACAGGTTGTGGAAGTATGTCATTGAGTTTGCATTGAAAGTAAGGCTCTCTTCAAAAACATTTGAATACCCTTAAAAGGAAAAGTTACGATTTCCCGATGGCTTGATGTTTATAGAAACGAACGTTGGTAATACTTCTCAGCAGAAAACGATCCAGAAAGAATCTCAAGATTTAGGCCAGCATCTAATAAAGTACATAGGTTTGTTTTAAACTAGTTTGATATCTAATATGCCCGTATCACTAGAATACTTCCTACAAGAGTTAAATTAAATCCAGACGAAAAAATATTGGCATGTTGAAATAAGACTATAATCGCTGAAATGCACGAAAATAACTCTGAAAACTCAAGGGGCATATCTATGCGCGTACACGAGTTGGCTACAACAGTTTAAAAAAAATGAGCCTTCATTTTTTTCCTCTTTTCAGCTTAAACTGTTACGGTAAATCTGAATTAACTCCACGTTAAAATCTGTGGTTTCGCGAAAGAGGAAGTTCAATTCCTATGAAAGGAAAAAAAATTGGGGAAAATATATCTTTGCAAGGCTTTGTGTTTTAACCTGATCTGACCATTACAATTCCAAGACAGTTTCTGCTACAATCGTGTCACAAATTGGGATTAAAACCAGGCATGAATTATGCATAAAAACGGCAGGAATTCTGAAAACAATACATCCATACCCTAAGCAAACTGTTTCTCTTCAGCTAGATATTTCATACAAAAACTCCTGCTGCATACGGCATAAGAAAAGCTATTGATCTCCATCTCGTACGTCACTGAGCGTAAAAATACAGCAACTCCCTTTGATATTCAGAAAGGCTGTGGAAAATTTGGTGACGAAAATAATAGTAAGTGTCTCTGGCGGCTGGGAGACTCCATCAAGTATATTGGATCAGACGTAAGGAAAAATGTAGGGAATAAACGGAAATAAATATATGATGTCGGCGGCTATTTCGGATTGTATTCCAGCCTGCGTCAATAATTTACGATTCCTGTAGCCTTGGATTATTGTCAACGGTCTGCTGTAGTAAAAAGAAGCTGAGTTGTCACGGTGTGTCTGACTGGAAAAAAAGAAGATGATAAGTAAAAATTATTGAAGGTGAGTTTTTGGAATAATTCAACACTCCATTTGTTTACGAGAGACTAAGATTCTGAACTCCATTCAAAAAAACAGTTTGTATACACCAGGGAAGGCTGTACTCGCTAAACCATCATTCTTCTGAGTCTCAGATGACCGTAATATGCATAAAACGATAATAAACAACATGAGATTTATACTGTAAAAATATGACAGATGTTACAAACAATCGTTCTTATCTTGCCAACTTAAGAAAGTAAATGAAGCAAGCCACTCAGGTCAACTTATTAAAAAAAATTTAGGAAACTCCAACATTTTTGTTTATTTGTTCTTCTAACCTTTACCCTTTGTTATATTTCAACATTTGTTTATTTATTTATTTTGATGCACCTTATTCTCACCTTTTATTTATTTATTTTTCAGCAAAAAAAAAGCCTGAAGGCTCTCCTGAGTTGCTCTGTGCGTGGCTTTGCTCTTGATTTGTTTGGTTTTTGCTCAGCTGTGTAACTGACCTCTCTTCTGTTTTTTATGTTCCAGCTTCTTCTTTTTTTCTTCTTCCTCCTCGCCTCACCTCTCATCTCGCTGTGTTGGGCCGTCTGAATGTTCTCCAACCTCTCATCTGATCTACTCTGATCTGATCTGATCTGTCTGACCATGCTTGTTCTTCGTCTGATAATTAGTGACACTACTCCCTCCCACGCTTCCTCTCTCCTCCCCCTCTCCCCTGATGTTTTCTGTAAACTACCTTAGATTGATATTGGCTTCTGCTTCCCCTGAATCTTTAGCCAGTGTTTCTGCGGGGGTAGTGCCAAAATAAGAGGTAAAGGAGTCATCATTTTTTGATTTAAAATGTAGAGTTCTAGAAGTCCTCACAAGTAAGCACGTGTTTTTTATTACTCAAACACACGCACACTCACTCACACACACACACACACACACACACACACACACACACACACCCACACCCACACCACAACACACACACACCACACAAAACACACACACACACACACACACACGATCGCCCTTCCCCTCCCCTCTCCCCCCCCCCAAAAAAAAAAGAAGAAGAAACTGTCCAGTCCAGTTTTCATGTAGCTCTTTTTCATCCAAAAATAGACAATATCGTAAAGTTTCATTTCTTGCCATCCTATAAAACTTAAATCCGCTTTTCCTATACATACACCTCAAACTGTCTTCTTTGCTTGCTTGCTTGATTCCCAAACTGAAAATTCTCTTTGAACCAGTAGTGTTAACAGAAAGGAGACCAAAAAGTAGCGCACTTATTTTTCTGCTCTCGCCTTTGGGAATGCTTTGCCCCAGTGCAACAACAAAAAAACACACCAGATCTTCCTTCCTTCCCTGTACCTGCTTTAACTTAAGTCTAATCTTTTCCTTTTCCTCAGCTCTGTTCTCTTCATCTTCGAGGTGGGTATGGAGGCAGCTGCTTCTTTGGGGAGGCCAGGCCAATGTGTATGTGTGAGCGTTTGCGAGTGTGATTTGAATGTATCTTATGGTTGCTCTCTCTCTCTCTCTCTCTCTCTCTCTCTCTCTCTCTCTCTCTCTCTCTCTCTCTCTCTCTCTCTCTCTCTCTCTCTCTCTCTCTCTCTCTCCCCTCGCTTCCATAGTCTCCCTCCCTCCTTCCTCACCTCACCCCTCTCGTGTGAATGTGCTGGTGTGCATATGTGTGTGTGATTGCGTGCGTGTGCGTGTGTGTGTGAGCGTGTGTGCTACACGCACTATGGTTCAGTCCTATGTTTTATAAAGACTAAAAATATTCTTGCTATTCTTGTTATGTTCTGTACTTACCATTCTGGCTCTGTTATACTTTTTTTTTTAGATATCTATAGCAAATTTCTGTTACTGTTTTAATGCACTTATTTTGCTTCTTTTATTTCCATTTTGTTTTCGCTGTGCCGTTTTCCAAACAAAAGTAAAAATCTAGCAAATAAGCACCTTTTTATTCTCTTTGGGTCGACAGTTTTAACCAAAACACCCGGGGCCGTACTGTTGATACTGTTAAAAGCATTTCAGCAGTAACGTTGCAGCAGTATTTGCTAAAGAGCCTCGGCGATGGTCGTGGCAGGTATGACAAAGATGGTGGCGTTAACAGAAACAGCAGCAGCAACAATAGCCCGAGTTGAAGTTCTAGGATCAGAGCTGCTGAAGTCCCAGAGACAATGTTTATCTATATTGAGTAGTATCGATAATTATTGCGCTTAATGGGTGTTGATGATGACAACATTACCGGCAGTTGTGGCGGTGATAATAAAGTTGTAAAAAGCAGCAGTAATAGTGGCCTGTAGCAGTAGTAAAAGATGTTGTAGCAGCTAGTAGGAATAGTAGTTGTGTTGTAGAAGTAGTAAATATTGTAGTGTTAGTAATAGTGAAAGTGATATGTAGTAGTAGTAGTAGTAGTTGTAGTAGTAGTAGAGGAGAGGAGAGAGGAGAGGAGAAGCAAGCAGCAGCAGCAGCAGCAGTGGTAGAAGTAGTAGTGATGGTTTGGTTTTTTTCACCGGATACAGAGCTATATAAATTTCATGTATTGCTATCATTAATCGAATAAATAGTAGCGGTGTAGTTGTGAGTAGAAGTAGTAGTTACAGAAGTAGTAATATAGTAGTGGCAGTAGCAATACAGCAAACAGCAGCTGCAGTAGTAGTAGTGGTGTGTAGTATGGTAGTAGAGTAGTAGTAGTAGTAGTAGTAGTAGTATAGTAGTAGTAGTAGAGTAGTAGTATAGCAGATAGTAAGCATAGTAGCAGCAGTAGTAGTTGCAGTAGCACAGCAGTATTAGTAGCAATAGCAGCAGTGGTAGTTGTAGTAGCAGTAGTAGTGGCAGCAATATTAACAGCAGCAGTAGAAATAGTAGGAGCAGTAAAGTAAAAACGCGACGAAAAGAACCGTAGCAGTGTTATAGGCAGGATCAGAAAGCACAGGTATGCTGGAAATAGCTGACTGTTAACCTGGGCCCTGTGGTGTGGTACAGGTCTGGTGCTGAACGGGGTTCGAATCCTGGAGCTGGCCAGACGTGAGGACGAGAGAGTTCACGTGGTCGGCAATGTCACCCTCCTCACCCCGCTCAAAAAGTAAGTCAACCCCCCACCCTCCCCCCCCCCTATTCCATCTTTCTTAGCGTTTCTGATTGACAGATTTCAGTGTTGAGCCTGTATCCTGTTTGGTCATGCTTTGTGAAGGAACTGGTGGTTCATATAGCTGTGTGAATTCATGAATGTGTAGAGTTTTCAGATGTGTGGTAGAGGGGGTAGATAATATGAAAAAGTTTTAGAAATACGATTTCAGATGTTTTGCAATATCTTGGATGGAAGTGGTATCATTGGGTAGAATGTGTAGTTTTTGGTCCTCTCTGTGTTCATAGCTTTGTAGGAGGTCTACCCGCTGGCTCTGCCAATCATTCTTTAAAACAAGATTCCTAAGAGAAAAATAATCAGATTTGTTGGGAAAAAAGGGTTTGACAGTGGCTGGATTGGGCTGGGCTGTGACTATCAACTTTTATGATTTTTTTTAGAGAAAAGATGGAAGGGTTTTTTTTTGCTTTTTTTCTTTGTTGTTTTGTTAATCTTTGAGTTTAGTGGCGCGATTTGGTTGTATAGTAATAATAAATTGTTTCTGTTTTTCTGGTCATCAGGAAAGACGATATTTCAGGGATGCAGTCAACGTATGGGCGTTGGGGTAAGTGTGTGTGTGTGTGTGTGTGTGTGTGTGTGTGTGTGTGTGTGTGTGTGTGTGTGTGTGTGTGTGTGTGTGTGTGTGCGCGCGCGTACGTGACCCACATACACATAGTTATACAAGTGTGTGCATTTTTATTCTATACATACCTGTGCAAGATTGAAGGTTGGTACTTTTCAGACTTGTGCAGACGGTTATCTTTATAAAGTATTTTCAAATCTAAATTTGCCAGCCATTCCGAACATTACACTGATTAGATACACGAAATGCCAGACAAGAATATCGGTGGTAAAACAAATCCAAGGGAAGCAAATGCTGCTTGGCTTTCAGTTTTTCTTATCTCATGCACATGTAGACACTATTCAAATCAAACTGTTTACATTTTACAGCAGATGATATGTAGTTTTGTTGAATTCTAATATACCAAAGCATATTTTGTAAAATCAATGATGACACGTATGTCAACAGGCTTGATACTGGTTAGTTTATACAGGACATTGATATTATACAGTTTTACATTTTCTTAATTACTATAGATTTTCGTATTTAATTAGAACCTCAATTTCACCTTCACCTATCCCGTAGCCTAGTATACCGTTGAGGAACCACTGAAGATTTTGCAACAAGCTTCCTTCACTTCTTTCGGTTTTCAACTTTCCCTAGTAACTTTCACTAACCTTTCACAATAAAAATGTTGCTGCAAAATAGTGCCATTAATTTTTTTTGTTTGTTTCTGCCTTTTTTTCTGTAGGACATTTTGTCTTTCAACAACCAGGATTTTGTGGTGGGAAAAAATTGTGAAAAAAATGACGTGTTCTGCTTGCAGACTACGACAGGAAATGGCGTCACAGATGACATCATTTTCACGGAGTCTGGCTCGGGCTGCCCTTACGATGACGAGGAGGACTGCGCCGGTATGGAGTCTGGCACCACTGATGACATCATCAAACCCTCTGTCGTCATCCAGACCACCCCGCCCCCTGCTACCACCACCACTGCGTAAGTGTGTGTGTGGTGGTGGTGGGGGGTGTACGTGTGTGTGTGTGTGTGTGTGTGTGTGTGTGTGTGTGTGTGTGTGTGTGTGTGTGTGTGTGTAGGGGGGTGGGAGTGTATGTGTATATATGTGTGTGTTTGTGTATGTGTGTCTTGTGTGTATGCTTTTGTGTAAGTGTGGGTTGGGTGAGTGTGTGAGTGTTTGAGTGTAAGTGTATCCTTGTGTGTGTGTGTGCATGTGTGCGTGTATGCATGTGTATGTGCATGTGTGTGTGCTTATGAGCGTGTGTATGTGAGAAATTAAAACCATCAAAAAATAGAAAAAATATATGACTTTCCCCCCTCAAAAACAAACTCCACATCTAACAATCTACTCTCCTCTCCTCCCACAAAAACCACAACAGGAAACCCACCCTCTCCATCCTCAACGGCCTCTTCGACAACGACCTCCTGTGCAAGGGCCCCAACTGCCCGGAGACGGGCGAGATGAGCCACCACACCGACATCCTGTCCACGCCAGAAGGCCCGCGCCGGGAGGACGAGACGCAGAAACCCCCGGGCATGGACGAGGCCGACAAGGTGAGCTCCACCAGCGACAGCGGCGTCAACATCGGCCTCATCATCGGCATCACCATCAGCGTCACTGTCGCCGTCACCATCCTCTGTATCGCCCTCTACAAGTTCCGCCGCCGAGACGAGGGCACCTACAAGGTGGACGAGAGCCAGAACTTCGCGTCTCTGGATAGGAAATTGCCAGGGCACGGTAACGGTGCTCTGTTGGGTCACAATACTGACACCAACAAGAGCACGCGGAAAAAGAAAGATGTGAAGGAGTGGTACGTATGAGGAAGACTTTGCATGCTTTGGCTTGCTTTGCTTGCTTTGCCTGCCTGCGCGCGCGCCAGCCCAGTTGCTGGGGTTTTGTTTGTGTGTAAATGGGGGAAAAAACGGTGCGTTGTGTGCCGTGTTGATTGCCATATGAATGTTCTACGGGTTGTTATTTGAGAATTTCTTTGAATTGGTGAGAAAATGGGGTTTCTTTTCTACCGTTTCTGTTGGGAGAAACTTGAGAAAAAAAAACAAACTGTGTGGTGAGTTATTATCAATGATGTCTTACAAGTGGAGGTGTAACAGTCTTGTGTGTGAAAGACTGTTGAAGACTTTTTGTTTGTTTTCTGGAAAAGAAAACGAAACAAACCTGGCCATCTTGTTATGTGGCTTTGGTAAAAGAGCCACAAAGTACGTCTGGTCACATCAAAGAATGATCACTACCCTGTATTCATGGATCATGAAGCAAAACGTCCGATATGTATTATATCATTCTTACTGCAGTCGTTCTGCAGAGCAGTCGTTGCTATTGATTGTTAATTTCTCGTGCTTTTTTTCTGTTATGAAAAAGCATATGAACAATCACAAAAGCGTAACATGATTCTTGGGAGGTTGTTTTTCTTTATATTGTTTGAGTTGTATTGCTAGCGACTGTTGATTGTTCATATGTAACAGTCGTGAGTTGAGTAGAGAGTATAGGAGGATGCAGCTGAGATTGAATTTAACGCACAACAGTTTGTTAAGAAAGGGAATGCTTAAACGGAGGACATATAAAGAAAGGGAAAGGAAATCCAGGAATAAGTACTGGGGTGATTGTTGGTTGATGATACGGTCCCTAAATCGGATGGGTCCGCTGGGACTATATCACAGTCACACCAACCACACCGAAATTTCACGATCAGCTGACTTGATGTTTGCAAGTCACAGTCAGTCTGATATTCTCTCTCCTTCCAAATTCAGCTACAAAAATGTAGTTTCGAAATGAGGAAGAAAAAACATGAGGGCACAGTATTGAAGCAGTGTTTCTTATAACTGCCCTATCCCATTATTTTTGTTTACTCCAATCTGCTACTTGACCGACACAAATGTGTAAAAAGCGGCACGGAGAGCCAATTTACTTTAGAAACTTTTTAAAATTACATTTTTACCATTAAAATGATGTATTTTAATCAGGTCCGTTTACTAACTAATGATATTTTAACGAGTTTATGAAAAAAAATACTTGTATACTTGCTTTTGAACGCGGAGATATTGTGTTGAAATTATGCTATCAGGAACATAGACAATGTTGAAAGGGTTAACAAAAACTCAAAAGGCCGAATTCCATAAGACAGATTCAGCTGTCAGCTTTCTTGTGGAGCTGTAATCGCTTCCAGAGTATTTCATACACGCAACGGGACAAAACAAATGGCAGATATCTGACCCACAGCATAGCCCAGTCAAACCACTGACGCATGCTGGAAGATGTTCAGATATCTGCTGCAGGGCGTTGATATGAATGACGGGATCTTTATGCACGCATATTTGATCCTCTGCTTGAGTATATACCCGAAGACGGTAATGGCTAGGCAAGTGCAGTTCTGCACACACACTAGCATGGAACAGTGTATAAATCGCCACCAGGACTCGAGCCATGGCCTTTGGACCGGAAGATTCTAAAAAAAAAACCCGAAGCTTCATTCGGTGGACGCATACGCCAGCCAGAGACATGTCAGTACTGAATGACTTCAGCTCTGACTGCAAAGAAGCAGAGATTCCTGTGGGTTACACAAGCTTCAACGAGCTAAATGTTGTGCTAGCCATTTATGATCAATCTGTATCAGATGATACAGTACAGAGGAGTATATAACCATAATCACTGTTTGATTGCCGTTTCCTCATCAATATGACAAGATACGTTATTCATTGTTTTTGTTTTTGCTTGTTTTTTTTTCTAAACCTCGCCATTTTTTTGTTCACCAGTCTAATGTTTTGACTCGCTAACGTGCTTGAACCGAGCATTGTACATAGTATGTCCACTCATGGTTGTGCATCCGATTCAAACATAAGAGAAAGGCAATAATGGCAATCAGTAATTGTGACAACATGGATGCTATCCTGCTCAACATTTCCGGTTGTGCCCCTGCGAAATGCAGTATGGGTCTAGTCTTGTCACTGATTCTGTGGTGGCTAGAGAAACGAGAGAGAGAGAGAGAGAGAAAAAAAAATCGAGTTGTGATTCCAGTCTTGTCTAGGTACCTGTCATTGAAAAAGCATGGTACACGGGCTAGAGTAGGTAATAAGTTCTTTTTTCAGAGTTATGGTTTGTATATATTAACACATGTCTGCTGAGAAAAAATTATGGGTGATATGATCTATGTTTTGGGGGGGTTGAATGTGTTTGACCTTATATTGAATATCTCTGAAATGTTTTGTGATTGATAAAATACTTGTCACTAATTTACCGTGAAGATTTTTCAGCGAGTTGTTGTAGTATAACCATGTGAAAAAGGCTTTAAATGTATGTTCACTCATATATTTCTAAGCAGATAGTTGGATGTCGAGTTTATGCATCAATGTTAAACTGTTGAAAAAAAAGATATTCAAAGATTGACGTGTTTTATATGGAGTCAACGGTATGCTAGAGTTCCCATTCGTGTTCAACTGTCACGTCTTTTTTTTTTCCTTTTAACTGGAGTCCGTGAAATGGTGTTGGTGTATCACTTCAATGCTGTAAATTTACGGGTTTGTTTCTTCAATAGAAGTGGTATTGTATCAGTGTAAAGTGTGTAGTATCAGTATAAATCGTATTGTTGGAAGGCATGTACTGTACTGATAGAAGCCGTGTTGAATACTCTTGTCAGAACAGGTTTCTTTACGAGAAAGACTGGGTGCTGTTCTCATAGGGAGCTAGCTCACTGCCTCAGTATCTATAACCCCCTTCTACCTTTCTAAACGGGGAAAAATAACCGCATGAAGACCAGTCAGACAAACAGGCAACGTTTTCTTTTAGAAACACAAGGCATTGACACTACCAACCACCCCGATCGATTTTTGTCCCCAACTTGACCTTGGTCAGTTTGTGTGCTTTGTGTGTGTGTGTGTGTGTGTGTGTGTGTGTGTGTGTGTGTGTGTTGTGTGTGTGTGTGTGTGTGTTGTGTGTGTGTTGTGTGTGTGTGTGTTGTGTGTGTGTGTTTTGTGTGTGTGTTGTTGTGTGGTGTGTGTGGTGTGTGTGTGTGTTGTGTGTGTGTGTTGTGTGGTGTGAGGGATGGGCAGGTGTCTCAGGCAGACAGACAAAGCAAAAAAAAGAGCGAGATTCCTTTGTTCACCCATAGCCCTGCCCACGCTGGGTTTCCATGGCAACGCAAGACGTAGACACTGTTTAGTACATTGTTTTTGATTCTA
The DNA here is from genome assembly GCA_030674155.1 of Stramonita haemastoma. Classification (NCBI taxonomy): domain Eukaryota; kingdom Metazoa; phylum Mollusca; class Gastropoda; order Neogastropoda; family Muricidae; genus Stramonita; species Stramonita haemastoma. The sequence continues at coordinate 60,812,983 of CM060320.1, read as the reverse complement.
TGATGAAAGGTGAAACCATCTGGCAGTGCTTTTTTTCATGCCTCTGTATACATGTGATGGTGTACGTTATGGTGAGCGTGCCCGTGCAGGCATGTAGACATACTCAAACACACACACACACACACACACACACACACACACACACACACACACACACACACACACACCAGAGTCCTTCGGATGAGACTGTAAGCCGAGGTCCTTTGACAAACGTACGCAGAACAGCTTACGCACACGTTAAAACCTGATCCGTTTTTTGAAATAGTAGGTCTTTGTCCGGTGGGGACGGATAACAAAATTTACAAAACTGCATACACGCGGGGACTGAATGTGGACAGCACATGAGTGCTTACTCCATTATCCTCGAAATGAAAATAAAAATATTCAACCAATAGGGCTTGAGCAATAGCTCCGATGAACTTGAAATGAGCAAAACTGTCCGCTTAGATTCTGTGAGCGGTATGAAATTTTGTGCATTTTAAAGAACCCATAAAAGAACGGGAGGATTTCTTTAAGCAAAGCCCACAAGATGGACAAGAGCAGCAGTAAACACTGAACAGATTGTCTTGCTTTGAAGCTAGACAGCTTATCAAGCATGTATCACAAAGGAATGAACCGATGAAGGAGAGTATAAAGAGGGGTGTAATACATTAGTTAGCAGATACTTGTGCTTTTTGTTTTCTCTTCGAGGGCTGCAGCCATCTTTCTCACAAACAAATCTGTTGTGACTTGTAAGTGATACAATGCGGAACTAGGTGTAGATTGTATGATTTGTTGTGAATTTGTGACTTTTTGTTTATCTGTATGATCCTGTTGTCGTAAAAAGAAGAAAAAAAAAAAGACATCTACAAACCAAACAAAACAATCCAAAAAAAATTTTTGTTAAGCAAAATATTGCCAAAATGTGAAGAAAATGCAGAGGGTGCAGAAAAATCAATCTTCTGCGATAACATTTCTTTTTTTATATATGTCCAGTCATTTTTAAATGATTTTTTATGGGAAAATAATGATGAGATTAAATAAAACATAAGAAAACTTGAGCTAGCTGAGATAGGTTGGAGAAGACCCCAAAACAGCTAAATCGTAACTTTATATTAAAAACTTTTTTTTTTTGAAACGATTAATGGATGCAAATGAAACATGAAAAAATGGAGTGGGAGACAATAGGTTAGGGGGGGAAAATCTGAACAGTACCGCTATACCAGTGACAATAATTATCGTTCTATGACTTTTTGTTTCGACAAAACTCGCGATCGCATAATATTACTAATCAACTATTGTAGTTTTCTTCATTTGATTTTTAACGAAATAATATTGCGATTAATTGTCAGAAAACAATTGTAAACTGTTTATTTCAATTCCCAAAACTTTAGTTATAATACACTCTCATCACTGGAAAAAGGCTAGATTTCGACCATCTAATGAAAAAAATGCATTGCTTTTCATTGGTACTGTAATTGTTACGCTGCTGAAATTATGTTTTGCCATCGCACAAAAAACACCTTTTTCTGTCAATCGTTGATGCCTAGTCTCCTAGTCTCACCTTTTGAGTCTCACACTTTTTTTTTAAAGGCAGAAGAGCTTATTTCACATCCCAGCTTGAAGCTATACTGAATGAAAGCTGCGTACTGATGTAGGTGTTAGCAAACAAGGTTTGTTTTTTGTTTTGTTTTTAGTCATCGTAGTATCTAGAAAACAATGCCAAAGTTGTTTATTTTTAAGTTTTCTGTCCAGTGTATTCAACTAGTCAGTATATAAATGATTTTTTGCGAGTTTTTTTATAAGGAAGTGCAATCAGTTGCTTCCAATTAAAGCAGTGTATGCCATCTTTTGATGAGGGTTTTTTGTCCTTTTTTTAGGCCTAAACAAAGTTGCCCTTCCCTGATGCAACACATTCAAAGATTAGAACCAAATACTCGCACCTAACCTATTTTTCTCACGTTTGCTTTGTGTATTTTGACCTGATGGTACAAGAATCTAGGATAAAATTTTGGGCATTGAGCACAACAAAGATTTATTAGTGTTTTTGATTCATTGAGCAGCATGGGAATTTCATTTGCATTTTTTTAACGTGTTTTTTTTTGGCGAGACTAAAACTATGTCGACAACTAGGCCTGTGAGCGTTTTTTAAGAGGCATATGATGGCAGTTGTGCCCCTTGTGTGGACTGAGCATGCGTCACAAAGCTATTTTGTATTTCCTGTTCTGCCAAAGGTACGAGTTGAAGTGCTGTACAGACTGTCAATATCAGACTGTCACAACAAGATAACAATGACTGGACCTATCTCAGATTGCTTATTCAGTAAAAGTTTTTTTAAAAGTGTGAAATGAATGTATTAACTGTTTGATACAGGGAATGGTCTCTTCTTTCCATTCTGTCTTGAAATACTTTACAAAATATTATGCCCCTGTGATTTTTCAAAAACTATTCGCCCCTTGCAGTGTGGAGTGGAGGCTTGGAGTGTTAGGTACAAGGAGTCCAGTTACTTGGCATTTTACAAAAGAAAGTGGGACTTTTTCTGTGACGCTTTGCTACATAAAGCAATATATACACCTCCATGATTCCACTCGTTTTTTTCCCAACTTAAGAAGGCGTCACTGTAGGGAAACTCTCCATAATGTTATCCGCTACACCGCAGTAACATGAATACTTTTTTTATAAGATGCTTGGTGCACTACATCGCCTATTGTGCTAGAAGCGCCAAAAATGCATTCTTGGTATTGATGTTTTCGTAATTAAAGTAACTGTGAACTGTACCGGTATATAGGCATATATACGTGGGTAGATATAAGGCATGGACATGTAAGTACGTGCAATATGTTTTACAAAGTAAAACGGAAAGAAAGAGGGATGAACTGTGAAATTTTGGGGGAAAGTCAGTTTAACCCCCCCCCCCCCCCCCCACCCCAAAAAAAAAGCCTTTCAGAGGTCAACACTCCCTACATGCCAGTAACCACAGAACTGCTGAATCCGCTCTGCTTAGACCTTAGGGTAAACCGTCAATAAACAATGATTGAGCACAATGATCAGACAACAGAAGGCATTGACCACTTCCAACAGATCCCTCTATTTTGGACTAATGTCAGCATGTGAGCTCATTTCAAGTAGGTTGTGTAACCGTATTTCTAGGTTTTTATTCTAAACAGGAAAAGGTAAAAGAAAGAGTGTTTTACTACCCGTTGAAGTATTTTCTTCAAGTTTGCTTTTTTTTGGTGAAATAAAGCACTCTTTTGAACTTATTTTATCTTTGAATGTTGAGTGGTTTGAATGTGAGGAAAATGATATGTTAAGAAAAAATCTCTGTTTTTCTTTCCACTCAAGGATATTGTGTCAATTTGGATGTTTATTCCGTTTTTTAGATTTTGTGCAAAAAATGTATAAAATCTTTTAAGTATTATTTGTATGTTGTGCAACACAAAATAATGTGAACGTTATATTCTGACATCACCTCAGTCTTGTTGGTTGTGGTTCTATGTGCTTTGTTTCTTTTGTGCAATACGTGGATTCATGAAGTGTTTTACTTTTGAAGAAAGTGAAAATCATCATACCATTCATATAAACAGCTTCATTTTTTGCTTTTGAAGGACTTAGCAATCAAACGATGTTCTGGTAACAAAATCATGTTCTTCAGTTTGCTTGTCCCACATAACGGTGAGGCTGTTGTTAAAGAGAATGCTTTTTGTGTTAAACAACAGCCAAAGAGACGCGCGCGCGCGCGTGTGTGTGTGTGTGTGTGTGTGTGTGGTGTGTGTGTGTGTGTGTGTGTGTGTGTGTGGTGTAAGTGTGTGTAAGTGTGTGTGTGTAAGTGTGTTGTGTAAGTGTGTGTGTGTAAGTGTGTGTAATGTGTGTGTGAAAAGCGAAAGTCAAATATGTATTTACAGATTGTACATTGAATAGGCAATGCTTTTGCTTACTTTTCATCAAGCCATTTGTTTAAGAACAAAAATGTGTGTGTGTGCGTGTGCGTGTGTGTGCACTTGCTTGCCTTGTAAATGATGTAAATGTATTTCATGGGTTCATGCATGTTTATTCAAGGATGACAAAATGTTACAGGTTTTTTTTATGAAACACTGGACAGTAAACGTGTATGGATGTGCTTATGCCATGAAAGTTTATTTTCCACAACTTTAGAAAATTTTATATTTCTAGCAATTGATAGCTCTACAAGTGACACGAAGCTAGAACTGTGATGTTTTCATGTGGTTTCATTGAAGCAGTAAAGCTCGCGCTTTCTCTTCAAAGAAACATGTACAGACACGTCATTTTTTTTCCTCCTTCTTTTTTCTTTACAACTTATACATAGACAATACAAACTGGTCAGAGATCCTTGTCTGCCATTTTACATGACATTTTGTACATAATAACTTGCTATTCATTCCTAATCTAGTTGAAAGTTTCGTCCTAGTAAGATTAGAACGTGACGTGAATGTAGTCAAGATAAATCTGCACATGTTTTAAATCCTGGCAAAAATTATTTGTCGTACGTCTATTAAGCCAAATGGTTGCATCGCTTGGGAAATACAACACAGCCACAAAATGTTTTGTATAGCTTCATCTTTCGTTTCTTTAATGGCGGTGTATTTCTACTTTCTTACTTCTAAGCCCGGTTGTGATGTTTTGAAACATGTGAGGGGACTGAAGACAGGGGGTTGTTGGATTTCTTGTATAATATTACTGTTGGTAGATAATGATTGTGCTTAAAGAATTTGGTCCCATTTCTCGTGTTCTAAAGTGCTACAATGGAAAGTGTTGTGGAATTCTTCTCTGGGAAAGTTTAAGTGCTATATTCTCTGTCTCTGTCTCTGTCTCTCTCTCTCACACACACACACACACACACAACACCACACACACACACATACACACACACATACACACACATACACACACACACACACACACACACAGACACACACACACACACACACTGACACGTGTTAAACTGATTTCATGCAAAAAGAGCTGCGATCACGTTAAATATAATTTTGTCTCCCAATTGCCCACACAATAGTTATATCAACCAGCAAAAAGGAGTAATGGGAAATCAAGGCCCTATAATTAAAGGCATCAGCAGATAGTTATAATTACTGCACTGCCACTCTCACTGCTTAAGACCTGTTTGTGAACTTCACAAAAGACAATAAACCCCAATGTGATCACCCATCTATCCCCATAGATTGTTGGTTTTGCTTTTCATGGGAACATTTCTGCAAGTTATTGCGCCTGTTGTGTACAAAGACATTTATAAGGGAGTCTTTTGAGGTGAAAGAAGAAACTGTAATATTTTGCGAGATAAAGAGAGAAAGGGGGAAAAAAAAAAAGAAAACAAGTTACAGTGTCACCAACTACTCACAACGAAGAAACGAAAGGTTAAGGTTGCGAAATTTGGGGGGGTAGCTTTCTCCTTTTTTTTTTGCTTGTCCCTCGGCTAGAGCTTTGAGGTTCGCGCCAATGGTGAGGAGGTTTTGCGTACGCGACCTTTTGCCCACCATTCAGGAAGCCACATTGCGACTTCAGGGGTGATGTTTGAACTTGATACCAGTGTGCGTGCGTTTATTTTCTGATCTTTAACTTTGTCATCGATTCTTACTGGTACTCAACGAACTTCTCTTCCGAAAGGCAGAACGGGTTTTAATGTGTGTACAAAATGTTCTATGTGTAGAACATTTTGTATGCACAGGGACGTTGCTGACAGATTGACTACAAAAACACAATTGAATTGGTTCGATTTTTTTTTTTAATGATTATGAGTTATTCTTTTCAGTCCCAGCTTAAACAGATATTTAGCTTTTAAACTCTTCAAAGAAGTGTGTTTCAAGATGAACTCAAATCAGTTAAATTTGATATTTCTTTTTTGCATATTCTTGCTAGTCGTTGCTGACACTGTACTCGTTTGAATAAATTTGGACCCAGTAAATAACACTCTTTCAGTGATGGTATTGCCAGAGGGGCAAAAATCCCATAACAGAACATTTTTGTCGGAAAGAATCTGTCCATTAAAGAGAGTTGTTGACGCTGTTTTCAGTTGGGAGTTAAGTTGGTTGTGGTGTACAGACGACCTTGTTGGTTGATGCTATGCATGCTAGAATGGTACCTGCGTTGACTTCTTCTGCCCCAGAGAATGTACTGCTGCTTTTGAACTTTACTGTTACCTTAGGCTCAATGGATAACTATGGTTTTAGAGGAACATCACGTGAAAGGTTTCTACAGCTACTCGTGTGTGTGTGTGTGTGTGTGTGTGTGTGTGTGTGTGTGTGTGTGTGTGTGTGTGTGTGTGTGTGTGTGTGTGTGTGTGTGTGTGATCATCCTGCACTTTGCTCACCAAGGGTTTGAAAGTTGGTGGTGCATGTTGTTATGAAACTGATGTTTGTTTGTTCTTTTGATGTCTGTCAACGTCTTTTTTTTTTTTATTTCGCTATGACAGTGATATTAGGCGAAATTGATGGGTTATGATTGTGGGTGTGACGTGTGTTGTCGCATAGTTAGAAGGTACTATTTTTTCATCTTCAGGTATCTAGTTAAACCAAAGCTTTCTTACTGGCACACAACAGAACACAACAAACACACACACACACACACAGACACACACACACAGACACAACACAGACACACACACACACACACACACACACACACACACACACACACACACACACACACACACACACACACACACACACACACACACACACACACACACACTGTACAGTTCTTGTTCTGAGTAATTTGTCGCCTTTGTTCATTTCTTTTTGGGCTTTGTTTTCTTGAAGTTGTACACATACGTTTTGCCCGGTAACCTGTCAAAAGAGCGTGGCTTCACTATTGATTAACTCAAGTCATGATATAAGAGTGTGGGAGTGAGTGTGAGTGTGTGTGTGTGTATGTGTATGTGTGTGTGTGTGTGAAATCTGTTAGCAGATGAATGTCATGTTGTATGCTAAGAAAGAGGGATGTTTGTAGCAACTGAACCTTTTTTGACTAAGAGAAGTATTTTTAAGTGTTGTTTGGTTGGGGTTTTTTTTGCTTTTATTTTTGAGGAGGGAAAATAAACATTCCTACAATACAAAGATGATGTGTACAGTGATGTATATGTTCGTGTTTATTTTACCTTTACTTGTTCAATTTAAATGAAAATCATGTAGCAAGCAAATGAAATGAGCCCACAGAGAGAGAGAGAGAGAGAGAGAGAGAGAGAGAGAGAGAGAGAGAGAGAGAGAGAGAGAGAGAGAGAGAAGTTTTTAAATGAATTTTTTTTAATTAATGAGAGAAAATTTAAAGCACACAATCATTGTAGGGTTTTTACACCCAGCCCTCAGTCAGAGGGAGGGAGAGAGAGAGAGAGAGAGAGAGAGAGAGAGAGAGAGAGAGAGAGAGAGAGAGAGAGAGAGAGAGAGATGTGTGTGTGTGTGTGTGTGTGTGTGTGTGTGTGTGTGTGTGTCGTGCTGGTATGCGCGTGCCTGTGCGCGTGCATTTGTATGTACTGAATCACCCCGGGGGTGCTAAAACAGGACACAGGGGATTTCAAGTAGATGCATGTCGTGTTGAAAGACTAGTACTCCTCACATGAATCAAAGACATTTGTTGACTGGCCGACCATTTCTTCCACTAGCGGCCGTACCTGTGGTGGACTGTGTAGATGTTTGGTTGTTTTTTTTTTCTAAATCTTTGCTTTTCTTAAAATGTTGTTCTTTGTCTTTCGTTTTCTTGATCACGTACGTTTGTTATTCGTGTATAGATATTGGATGCGAAATTGAAAGTTGTCATTCCAGTAAAAAATGTAAATTGAATTGTTGATACAAAATAAAAAATGGAATTAATAACACTGATCTGTGTTTTGTCTTGTTTTGTTTCTGCGGTGTGTTGGAGGGTAATATACTCGCAAGCACTTAGGGCGCGCGCGCCGCGTACAACACACACACACACACACACACACACAACACACACATACATACATACACACACACGAACGCATGCACTCACACAGGTACACACACATACACACACACACACTTTCTCCTGAAATTCCATCTTCAATACATTACCAACTACACCCTCCTCCCCTGACATTCACACACCCTTCCCCCTATGTCTTTCTCTGTCTCTGTCTCTCTCTCCTTCATTTCCGTCTAATATCACAGTTTGTGAAAAGATGTTAAAAGAAATTGAACACACACACACACACTTACACACACTTACACACACACACACACTTACACACACACACACACACACACATACACACACACACACACACACACACACACACACACACACACACACACACACACACACACAAAGCATGAGTGTTTATTCTAATTTCCATGAAATAAGCAATTTAAAAGAAATGCCATACACACACACATACACTTACACATACACACACACACACGGGCGCGCGCGCATGCATATACACACATACATACATACACACACGCTGGGAACGGGATAGCCTAGTGGTCAGAACATTGCACTGGCAATTTGACGACCCGAGTTCGATTCCCCAGGAGTTAACATCAGTGCTGACTCCACTCTCCCCAAAAGTTTTTTGGATGAGACTGTAAACTGAGGCCCCGTGTGAAAACCCATGCAGAACATCTTGCGCACACGTTAAATCCTGTTCCGCTTTTCGTA
>CM060320.1:60796855-60799355 GCA_030674155.1 Stramonita haemastoma | reverse complement strand
ACCTTATATTGTATCTCTGTGTTTAATTCTTGCCTTGTTGTTTGATACTTGGTATGGTTCCTTACTTTTGGTATTTGGATCATTATAATTGTTGATTTTATTTATATTTTTATTGGCAGTATCTCCCCCCCCCCCCCTCCAATACGGATATTAGTTTAAAAAAAATTTTTTTTTCCCCCTTTTATCCAAATGTATGATTTATGTCACATGTATAATTTTGACAGATGGTGGTGGATTGATGTTTTCAGTTGTTTATTCTCTTCTCTTGTTTGCTCTTTACCTATTAACACTTTTCTATTCTTTCATTATCAAAATCTTTTATTGTGACTTCTGATTTTTGTCTTCTGATCGAGTGCATTTTTATTACCTTATCATATATAGTGTCCTTATTCTTGTATGTTGTCTGGTTTGCATAAAGCTTTATTGTTTAGTATTTTTCAACTTGATGTATCCCTGAAAAGGGCGGGGACTGGATGTAAAAAAGCACACAAGTGCTTATCTATTATCCTTGAATAAAATATTTTGCCTTGCCTTGCCTTGCCTTGCCTTGCCTTCTCTCTCCTCCTCTCTCCTTCTCTCTCCTTCCTCTCTCTCTCTCTCTCTCTCTCTCTCTCCTCTCTCTCTCTCAATATGACTGCTTACTTACTCTGTTACCCTTGAAAAATAAGATATTCATTCTCTCTCTCCTCTCTCTCTCTCTCTCTCTCTCTCTCTCTCTCTCTCTCTCTCTCCTCTCTCTCTCTCTCTCTCTCTCTCTCTCTCTCTCTCTCTCTCTCATCTCTCTCTCTCTCCTCTCTGAGAGGGAGAATATGATGTTTAGAAGTGCCGTGTGCGTGTGTACGCGCGCACGCGCGCGTACGCCCCTACCCCCCCCCCCCCCCCCCCCCCCACACACACACACACACAAGTTCTCTTGTTTCTGTGTATCTGTCTGTCTGTTGCCTGTCTGTCTGTCTGCCTGTCTGTCTGTCTGCCTGCCTGTCTATCTGTCTGTCTGTCTGTCTGTCTGTCTGTCTGTCTTCCTGTCTGTCTGTCTCTCTCTCTCCTCTCTCTCTCTCCTCCTCCTCTCCTCTCTCTCTCTCTCTCTCTCTCTCTCTCTCTCTCTCCTCTCTCTCTCTCTCTCTCTCTCTCCTCCTCTCCTCTCTCGTCTCTCTCTCTCCTCTCTCTCTCTCTCTCTCTCTCTCTCTCTCTCCTCTCCTCTCTCTCTCCTCCTCTCTCTCTCTCCTCTCTCTCTCTCTCTCTCTCTCTCTCTCTCTCTGTTCTGTATGTGTGTGTGTCTGTATGTGTGTTCTGTGTGTATCTTGTGTGTGAGTGTGTGTAAATCATTATCCAATTTATAATAATGTTAGCTAATTCTTTAAACATCTAAGATGTTTTATGTATGTTATTATTGGTAGTATTTCTCCCCCACCCACTGTTGATGACGCAGTGATCCAACAGATCCCACAGCAACCAGTGAAAGAAGAACTGGACGAAGCCCCAACCCTGGAAGAGGTAACTAAAGCCATAGAACAACTGAAGAGTGGGAAGGCTGCAGGCGTCGACGGTATTCCACCAGAATTATGGAAAAACGGGGGCAAACACTGCACTGCAAGCTCCATGAATTTTTTGTTTGCTGCTGGGAGCAGGGAAAGTTACCACAAAACCTTCGTGATGCAATCATAATCACCCTTTACAAAAACAAAGGGGAAAAATCAGATTGCTCCAACTACAGGGGGATAACTCTTCTCTCCATCGCTGGCAAAATCCTTGCAAGAGTTCTCCTCAACAGACTAGTACCTGTGTTGCAGAACACCAACTCCCTGAGAGCCAGTGCGGTTTCAGAGCTAACAGGGGTACCACTGACATGGTCTTCGTGCTCAGACAACTTCAAGAAAAGTGCCGCGAACAGAACAAGGGACTGTACATCACCTTCGTTGATTTAACCAAGGCATTTGACACTGTGAGCAGGAGGGCCTGTGGCAGATCATGGAGCGTCTTGGCTGTTCCCCAAAGTTTCTCAACATGGTGATCCAGCTACATGAAGACCAGCGTGGCCAGGTCAGAAACAGCAACGACCTCTCAGAGCCTTTCCCAATCACAAACGGGGTGAAGCAGGGCTGCGTTCTTGCAACCAACCCTCTTCACTATCTTCTTCAGCATGATGCTTCAGCGGGCCACAGAAGATCTTGATGACGAAGACGGAGTTTTCATACGCACCGCACAGATGGCAGCCTATTCAACCTGCGGCGTCTTCAGGCCCACACCAAAACCCAGGAGCAACAAATTCGAGAGCTACTTTTTGCTGATAATGCTGCCCTTGTAGCCCACACAGAAACCGCCCTGCAGCATGTAACATCCTGTTTTGCAGAGGCAGCCCAGCTCTTCGGACTCGAAGTCAGCCTGAAGAAGACAGAGGTTCTCTACCAGCCCGCACCTCAGGTAGCGTACCACCCACCTCACATTACAATTGGTGAGACAGAACTGAAGACAGTCCAGCAGTTTACCTACCTGGGATGCA
>CM060320.1:60779355-60781855 GCA_030674155.1 Stramonita haemastoma | reverse complement strand
GAGACAGACAGACAGACAGACAGACAGACAGACAGACAGACAGACAGACAGACAGACAGACAGACAGACAGACAGAGAGTACTTTATAAAATGCACATAATTATTTGGACCTGGTATCGATCAAAGATTTTTAGACATGGCACAGGTAAGATAACTGGACATGGTACACGACAGATCTTTGGGCGTGGCACAGGTAAGGTATGTGTACATGATATTGATAGGATAATATTTGAAAACAGACCGGTGAAATATTTAGACATGGTGCAGATGGTACTTATATTTGTGTTTCTGGCTTGCAGATAGAAATTTGATAGTTCTAAGACTTAGTATGTTGGAAATGTTTCCTGCATATTGTATAACTGTCGATAATAATTATGTTGGCATTCCGTGGATTGAAAAGTTACATGCCTGTTTTAAAACGTTTTTGTCATTAGTGACACTCTGCAATCATTCACTGGTGTACCTTTTTTTTTAATTATGTCAGTATTGCATAACCCTATTGGTTTATTGTAATGATTATTATGGACTCTAAAGACGTTGTGTTATAGCAGTTCAGTTTTTTATGTTTGGGTTTACTTTTCTTTTTTTTTTGGTATTTTGTAAGAAAACAATGTAGATTTGCTTTTTGTTTTTACATCTTATACTCAAGAATTACTTGAGAGTTACATGTTGCTGACTATTCATAGTAGATCAGTAGTTTAGTTTTCGTTAAGTATAAGTCCACTGTTACTTTCTGTTAAGTATAAGTCCACTGTTACTTTCCTTTTAAGTACAAGTCCACTGTTACTTTCCGTTTAGTATAAGTGCACTGTTACTTTCCGTTTAGTATAAGTGCACTGTTACTTTCCGTTTAGTATAAGTCCACTGTTACTTTCCGTTTAGTATAAGTCCACTGTTACTTTCCGTTTAGTATAAGTGCACTGTTACTTTCCGTTTAGTATAAGTGCACTGTTAATGTTACTCATATTGTGTATTTTTCGCCCCCCCCCCCCCCCCCTCCCCCAACCCTTCCTTCCCAGGCCCTTATCCTTTTTTCTTTTATTTTATTTATTCATTTATTCACTTATTTTACTTTTCTTTTTTTCTTTTCTTTGAGGGGTGGGGGTATCTAATACCGCAATTTGTGAAGATGCAGAAAATGCAACAGATGTTTGTCAACGACGCAAGTGATATATCTGGACATGGTATAGGCAAAGTATTCCAATTCGATAATTATATATCAAATATTGTAACATTATACATGTCAAAATATTTGACAAAAAAATGTTATCAACTTCATATCGGTGATCACAACAATAAAATGTTCTCACCAATCCAAATATCCAACCCAGTGATACGCAATGATACCAATACCATCATCAACATTTTCCTTTTTTTTCAAGCTAACGAAACGAAGCAGCAAACATGAACAGGACGCGCCCTTTTCCAATAACCCAAATCTTCTTGTAGCCATAGGAACCCACGCGATGTGTCATCTGCGATGTGCGTGATGAAAAAGCCTGGGAATGCTCGGACACGTCCTGTCCTGTCCTACAGTGGGCGTGTTTCAGCCTCAGGGGCGTCACATCACGCCTAAATGCTCTATAGCTTTTGCTTCTGTCTTTCTCGTGTCTGTCTTCCCTCTTTTTCCATTCTTTTCCCTTTCCTTTTTTTGCTATTGTAAGCAGCACACAAGTTACAGATACATGATCGGTAGTTGGCGTGCAACGCTGTACTAATGCTAAGGCTCCTCTATTTTGGGGTGTGTGTGGATGGGCTTTTTTTTGTTGCTATCTTTCCTGACTGTGGTATTTCTCGAATATTTCCAATGGTTGTGCACTTTTGTGGCTAATGATATCTGTCTGAGGTTGTAGCACGCGTGCACCGTTGTATTGGGATGCTTCTGTTGATGTAATCATCGGTTGTTGTTGTTTTTTTTATCTATGTCGGGGATCAGAAAAGTTTTCATTCTTACCATGATAATGATAATGATGATGATCGTAATCATTATCATCGTCTTCGTCGTCATCATAATCATCATCGTTGTCGTCGTCAATCATCATCATCATCATCATCATATAAGTAGTAGTAGCAAAAGCAGAAGCAGTAGCAGCAGTAGTAGTAGCAGTAGCAGCAGCAGCAGCAGCAGCAGCAGAGTTAGTATGTAGTAGTAGTAGTAGTAGTAGTAGTAGTAGTAGTAGTAGTAGTAGTAGAAAATAGCCCTGTTAACGTTCGGTGTGTAACAGAAAGATAACTATATCCAGCATGGACATTGAACAATATGTAAATCAAAAGATATCGACTGAGACGTAAATATAACAATATCAACAACAACAACAAAAACAACACCTCACTAAACATTTGGTGTAGTGTATTATGCAATATTTTTGCACGCAGAGGCACCTAGCTCCAAAACATGAAATTGGATTCATTTCGACCCCCACCAAATGTTACCCATTGTTTTTTTTCTTTCTGTGTCGTCAGACCGGTGAAAACTACCTATTACAAAGCAGAAATACGG
>CM060320.1:60759355-60764355 GCA_030674155.1 Stramonita haemastoma | reverse complement strand
CACACACAACACACACACACACAAAACACACACACACACACACACACACACACACACACAACACACACACTATTTTGTCTAAACCACCTTGAAGTGAATAGACATTAAACAATGAGAAGAATACTATGCACAGAGGCACGACATAAGCGCATGCACATGCGTGTGCCACACACACTCGCGGAGAGTACACACACACACTCACACGCCGCACCACAACACACACACCAACACTGAATACAAACCAAAAAAACTATGCACACACGCAACATCACATCATCCACACACACACTCAGTACACACACACACACCACACCACACACACACAACCACACACACCACATGTATAGACCTAAAATAAACAAAAAAACAAACAAAACCGCGTATAGTAGAGGAAACAGATGATGAATATGATGTGGATGAATAAGATGATGATGATGATGATGATGATGATGATGATGATGATGATGTTGCTGCTGCTGCTGTTGCTGCTGCTGCTGCTGCTGCTGCTGCTGCTGCTGCTGCTGCTGCTGCTGATGATGATGATGATGATGATGACGATAATGATGAAGAAGAATGGCAGAAAAACAAGGGAGCTAGCTTAATCCTACACAGTCATTGTGGTAAAGAAAAGACACGGTAATGAAGCGAAGACCTGGCCTAACATCACTATACTGGTATACCCAGACCTACTCCACTGCGCAGTACAGTACAGGGGTTTGTTTACAGCACTGGCGTCACCCAAGTCTCAGTCACCGCCTTAATGTCGCCTGTTACCATGGAAATGGGGGACTGAGCGTTTTAATAAACACTGCCATGTCTTTGTGCAGTAGCAGACTCAGCCAGTCTCGGTGCTGAGTGGTAATATAATCTCTTTCTCAGTCTTCCAGAGACGAATGCCAGCGACTGCCTGCTGACGCCGAGTTAGAGGAGAGTAGAGAGATGCCTGAATTGAATTCTTGGATTGCCTGCCGACTAGGTTGACTGACGTACATAGGCACCAGATATTTATTGAAAAACCTGGGTTACTGGATTTTTTGTTGTTGTTGTTGGTCTTCTTTCTATATCGGAACTCTCCATTGGAGCGTAATTATATGTTTCTTTTAAAAGAATAAAGAAAATTATGATCAATGCAAGGTTGGAGATTGCTGCTGCTGTGTTGTTGTTGTTTTTGTTGATTACTGTTAAAGAAAAAAAAATTTCTTTGCACATTACATTTTCATTTTTCCATCCCTTGTTCAGTTGACTGGGAAAACGGTTACACAAAACCATCCCCTGAGTTAACATGTGCAGCTATGAGTATATTTTGCAACATGAAACTTAAGCGGTCAAGTAGTGTCTACGGTTTGGCAGGCTGCAAGATCAGTTCGGTAAAACCTCGGAATTACTTGTGTCTGCAAGAAAGATCGGTACCCGATTTCACTCAGGATTGATGACATGCTTGCGATTTATTCTTATATTCTATGTAATGTTCAATCGTTTTGCTCGTAACTTACGCGAATTTCTCTTGTTTTGAGAGAATAAAGTATTTGAATTGAATTGCACTGAATTGAGTCTCCAAACCGGTGGCCCAGCGGCATTAAAAATTGCCAGGGAACCTGGGGTTCCAATCCTTCATGTTGGTTCTGAATGTTATGATTAATAACTCGTAGAAGGGAGAACAAATTGTAATCTTTTAACATCTGGGACAGGTCCACACACTGAAATGTCAAACTTGTCTGGGTTGCGGCAATTTTACGTGTGTTATAGTTTGTTTTTTCTTGTTTGTTTTTGTTTGTATTTTGTTTTGTTGTTTGTTTGATGGGTTTTATGGGTGAGGGAGGGGGGCGGGGCAGGCCTACGATAACATGACGAAGAGAAGAATAAATGAGAATGCTGCCGAATGCTGAAATCCTGTCAACTTTATTCTTTTCTTAAATATAGATGTATATAATTATCATTATCCTAAACTGAGTCTAGTAGGCCTCTAAATGCATATTCTGCTCTACAGTGTTGACTGAAAATGAATTGCGCTTTGCAGACTGTGAAAATAAAGTGTGACAAAGGTAAAGTAATATAGAAGAATATTCATCATTCATGTCAATCTAATCTGATGCTGTGTAAATTTGCTTAGTTATCTCTTTCTTTATTCTTTTACCAGGCCTACGATTGCAACTTGACATTTAACAGCGCCTTGTTTATTTCTATTTTTACTTTGTTTAAAATGTTTTTGATTGAAATTGCCAACCATTGAAACAGTCGTACCTCTTACAGATCTGTAGCTGTGAACTTTTCCTCCGATGGGCAACAGATCAGGGTTTGGTTTTATTTGTTTGGGTTGCTTTTCTCTCCCATGCATCTTTGGATAAACTATCTGAATAAGAAACCATGACCTCAGTAAATACTGAATCACATAATTATCACTACGATACATCGGAATGCTCTCTCTATTTCCCCCTGTCTGTCTTCAGGGCTAGGAAGGAAGAGGGAAGTACAGACAGACAGACAACACACGGTGTCGCAATGACAAAGTGGAAAGCTGTGGATGGCAGGCAGGCAGGCAGGTAGCAGGCAGGCAGGCAGGCATATTATGCGGGCCTTCTTCTTTACTTCCCCCAGCTAGTCCCCGCTACAGGCGCTAGCTAGCTAGCCTATCTCACAGACGACGCCTACCTACCTACCTGTCTGTCTCACACGCACACACACAGGCACACAAGCGGCGGTGGCCATTTTCACCCAGTCGCACCATCGTGCACCTTGCGCTAAGCGGAAACCTGCGGAAAGTGCCGAAGACGAACGGAGCGAAAACAACAGTCACACTCCAAACGATGTTTTCCAAGTCTGTCTGACTTAGTGTGACTAAAGTAGAGAGTGACCGTTTAGTGAGTAGCACTGCAGTGCAGACGATGATAAGAGAATACATGATGTTTGGCTGTGTGTGAGAATCTGTAGGGGAAATTTCAAAAGCTTTCAACATGTTTGAACTTCAGTGATTATCAGTGTTTTATCGCAAGGAGGCTCTCTCTCCCTCCCACTGTGTGTGTGTGTCTTTAGCGCTAGGCCTACTAAGGCTGGCTGTATAGCCTAGTGTAGACCTGAGAGAGAGACTCCAGTGCAACAAGTCGTCTGCTTGGGAGATCTGTCAACGTGAAGACGATCAGCCGTGCGGCGAGGCAGAGAAATGTACCGCTGGCCAGGCTACCGAAAGGGGTAGTAGTGGTGGTTATTGCAGTAGTCACTCACCTTTGCCGACTGTCTTTGTTTTTTCTTCTTCTCTGATTCACCTGTTCGCCGCAAAAAGTGCAAGGTGTAAAAACTTTCAGGGAAGATGGGAACGAATCGTTTACCTGGGCGTGACTCGCAACGATGTCAATTTAAAAGGTGAAACTGCTAAAAAGTTTTAGGGGGGTACCGGAGTGCTTTGTTTTGGAGGTAATCGAGAACACTTTTTCTGACTAGATCTTCAGATTCCTGGATTTGTTTTGCCGTGAAGGTGGTTGATTTTTCCATTGTTTTGTGTCGATTTTTTTTTGGGGAGGGAGTTGTGTTTGTGAGGAGGAAGATCATCAGCAGCAAGCATGGCTAGTGGGAGGTCTGTTCACATCGTTCAGCTGAAGCCCAATGTGGTGCCAGAAACCTTGATCAATGGCACCAAGTTCATCATGTGGACTGATGTGAGTAGCCACAGTTTTGGTTTTTGGTCATCCACCCATTTTTTTCCATGTATTTATTCTAGACTTTGTGTGTGTGTGTGTGTGTGTGTGTGTGTGTGTGTGTGTGTGTGTGGTGTGTGTGTGTGTGTCCTGCTGTTGCAAGTGCCCAGTGTACTTGCTGTTGCGAGTACACTGAAGCTAGCTAAAAGCAATTGTAGGTATGTAAAATAAGTGTAAATTGAATACAGCTAAGTTTCAAGTTTAGTTTGGTGAAAAATGTTGTAAGCAGTTTATGCAGCCAGTTAACTGGTTATATAGTGGTATGACTCTGGACTCTGTGGTGTTATTTTTTTTTAAATAAAATATGGGTGTTTTTGTTGGTGAAAGGCATCTATGATGCTACTTATGTTTTCATTTATGATTTTTGGGTGGCATAGCATACTTAAAGAAGAGTATGGTCCTATTAATGAGCTCTTTAAGGTGAGAATCATGCTGTTTTTAATGTCATTAACATTTCGGGCACTTTTTTTCTTGCATAAATTTGAAAGTTTAGACAGCCCCTAGAATTTCTGATGTGTGTGTGTGTGTGTGTGTGTGTGTGTGGTGTGTGTGATGTGTGTGTGAGGTGTCAGTTTAGTACAATGTGATTAATTGGATTTGTTATTGTGATTTGGTGTTGTGTTTTTGTCATCTTTATGTGGTGTATGGCCTGCAACTTGTGTGGGTATTGTGGGTGGCAGTTTAATTTCAAATAATGTTTTTCACATTGAAAAGGGTAGAGCACATTTCAAATAAAGTTTTAATAGATTATAGTGATATTTTTTCTGAGAGCAGCAGTTAAATACCATATTATTCAAGAGAGAGTGGGGAGAGGGAGGGAGGGAGGAGAGAGGAGAGAGAGAGAGAGAGACGAGAGACAGAGAAGGACAGAAGACAGAGACAGACAGACAGACAGACAGACAGACAGACAGACAGACAGACAGAGACAGACAGACAGACAGACAGACAGACAGAACATCTTGTATGTACAAATAGCTCAAGACGGAAAACAGAAAGACCTCAAATGACTTCATTATGATAACTTATTACTTGTGCTATACAACTCTATCATAAGTGATTATGTACAACTATATCACAGGTGTGTGTAGGTGCGCATGCGCGCGCGTTTGTGTGTGTGTGTGTGTTTTATGTGCGCGCGCGTTTGTGTGTGTTGTGTATGTGTGTGTGTGGGATCCAGCAAATGTAAAATTGTTAAAAGATGGCTTAGAGTCAACTGAGTACTAGTCCAAGTTCCTAAGGAAGTAACAGTGGTCATTGATTCAATTTTGTCTTTCTTTTCCTTCTGTTGTGTTCCTGATCAAATCATATCTT
>CM060320.1:60731855-60739355 GCA_030674155.1 Stramonita haemastoma | reverse complement strand
ACACACACACACACACACACACACACACACACACACACACACACACGTTCCAACAACAACAACAACAAATACAATTAACGAAGCAGGCAGGATTATCAGCCTGTCTGTGTATAGTAAGTATATAATTATATCAGTATGAAACATGACAAGTTCTTTTCACTGGGGCGAAGAAAGAAGCTGGGGGACTGGTCCCTAAAGCCGCGTGTTGTCCTTAAACCAAAGAGGGCAGGGAGGGATTTCTCCCACCCACGATGTACGCATGACTAAGCCACAATAGCCAAGTGAACTGCTGCTTCCTTTTCTGTCTCCACTGTCCACTTTCTCGGGCTGTATGTAGACAGGTTAAAGCCGGGTGAATGAGAGAGAGAGAGAGAGAGGGGGGAGGGGGAGGAGGGGGAGGGGGGGACAACGCGTGCTCATGCAGTGGTTGGTACCGTTTTAGTGCGTGTATACCTATGTGCTTAGTGTAAGATCTGGGTTATAGTGCATGGAATTTTGCTTCGCTTGTAAGTTTTGAGTGGGCATTTTGTGTGTGTGTGTGTGTGTATGGTGGTGTGACTGGTCAGCAGCATTATCAACAGGAGTATTTTGGGTTTGGGGTTAAAAAAATATATATTTTGAGTGAAGTCTTTAGTGTATTTTCTTGGTATTTCTTACATTATCCATACCTCTGGTCAGAGTAGGTTTCTTCTTGTACGAACTGTCGATGGGTCTTTAACGTCCATACAATAGGATAATGTGTGTGATAGCGTGCAGTATCTCTCTTTTTTTTTTTTTTTCCTCGGCTAGAGCTCCGAGGGTCACTAATGGGAAGATTTTGCGTAAGCGAACGTTTTTTCCCCATCATAAAGGTCGCTGCATTCCGACTTCGGCATGGTATCTAAACACGACACCAGTGTGCATGCAACTTAAGTTTTGTTTTGGTTTTGGTTTGTTTAAGCTTTTTTGTCATTCGTTTTCACCGGCACTAATGACCCACTCTTTCCAAACACAGAACGGGTTTTAACATGTGAGTAAGATGCTCTGCGTGCGTGACCACACGGGAATTTAGTTTATAGTCTAAGCCAAAGGACTTTCGGGGGAATGAAGTCGGCACTGAATGCCAGGAGGGAAAAATCCCCTTGAACGGGTGTTTCGATGGTGGTTCGAACCCAGGCCGTCAGATCACAAGCTCAACGCTTTAACCACACTTAGGCTATCCCGTCCCCGTATGCAGTATCTTCTATTTTTTAGCTTTGTCAGAAAGACTTTCAGAAGAAAGAATCCTGAAACAGTGTTAGTTCCGAAGAAATTTTGTCTACATTCAGAGAGTGTAGTGGCGACTTGGACCTAGGCTAAAATCACGAGTCCGGGGTTCTAACTGCTAATCGACATTTTGTGATCCTATGCTACTGAAAGTTGAAACAATAACGCAGGATGGGATGGCCTGTGGTTAGAACCTGGCCTGGGATCGAGCCACCACGGAGGGCGCCCGTTTTAAAGGATTTTCCCCTAAAGTTAACATAAGTACTGACTGCACTCCCCCAAGCCGAGGTGCTGTGTGCGAATGCACGCAAAACATCTATCACACACGTTAATTTAACCTGTCCCGCCTTTTGGAAGAGTAGACAATTACGTGCAAAATAGAACAGATGACAAAATTAAGGGGGGAAAAAACAGCTCCCATAACATTATGCACTTAAGTGTCGTATTTAAACTCTATCCCCGAAGTCAGAATACGGCTATCTGAATGGAGGGTAAAAAACGATCGCAGACACAAAATTTCATTATTGGTGAACCTCAGAGCTCTAGATGAGAACTAGAAGGAAAAAAACAAACAGAAAAGAAACAACAAACTAGAGTAGCCACAACGAAATT
The DNA here is from genome assembly GCA_030674155.1 of Stramonita haemastoma. Classification (NCBI taxonomy): domain Eukaryota; kingdom Metazoa; phylum Mollusca; class Gastropoda; order Neogastropoda; family Muricidae; genus Stramonita; species Stramonita haemastoma. The sequence continues at coordinate 60,737,498 of CM060320.1, read as the reverse complement.
ATCAAGAATATCCCCAATAAAAAGGGGAAAATGTCTTTACATGCTTTGGTCCAATGCTGATTGTCAAAAACTGGTTCGGGGGTGGGGGTGGGGGAGGGTCAATAATTTTCAAGAAACAACAAGCTTTTGATGCAATTTTACATGTTTTTATGCCCATCATTTGTGTGTACAAATTATCTGAGCGCATACTATTTCCCTTAGTGTATCGACAACTGTCAGGGCAGTGTTTTTCGGTTTTTTATTGCATTGATTTGTATCATATTAATTTCATTGTAACATGCATCACTGTATTGTGTTGTCTTTTTTCTCGTACAACTGAACTATCGGTAAAATTCTGATTTTCGTTTCGTTTCTCGGCTAGCGCCTTAAGGTTCACCAGTGGTGAGATTTTGTGTTTATAGCTGTTTACCCATCACTAAGGTGGCTGCATTTCGAGTTCGAGGAGAAAATTCAGTTTACTTTTTTCAGGGAAAGGCGTCTCAGTGTAGTCGTTCTTAGCTGCTTTCCCTGTTCTTTCTTTTGGCCTATTTGTTTGTATGCAAGAGTTGTAAGTGTGTGTGTGTGTGTGTGTGTGTGTGTGTGTGTGTGTGTGTGTGTGTGTGTGTGTGTGTGTGTGTGTGTGTGTGTGTGTGTGTGTGAGAGTGTGTGTGTGTTCGCGCAGGTGTGTGTGTGTTCGCGCAAGTGTGTGTGTGTGTGTGTATGTGTGTGAGTATTATGTGTGTGTTGTTGTTGTTGTTGTTGTATTCAACAGAACTTCCCAGGGACAACTCGGGGTTTTATTTTCTTATTTTTAACGCACACTGTGTCTGTTGCAATAGATCCTCGGCTTAACATCCCTTTACAAAAAAACTAGAACCCAGATCACAGCTGAAGGTACGGTGAAATCGGAGCAAAATAAACGAAAGTTGCATGCAGCTTGGGACCAGGTTTTTGGCTGCAGACTTGCAGCAGCTTCCACAGGGGTGGGTGCATTAACCAGAAGGTCAGCAAACCAGGATGTGTCACCGCTGATAAGTTTTATCTGCCTCTCTGCCGGCATTTTGGCCTTGGAGAAAGGCCTCGTCAGTTCTTTACGTAAGCCAAAGAGCCGAACGAGGCCTACATTTAAACTACTAGGCTTGGAATCTTTATGTGGGGAATGTGTTTACCTATAGCATGTTTCTCGCTTAAGTTTTTTTAGTGACCTTCACTTGAAATGAAAGGAGAAAAAACTCGTCTGCGTGTGGTTAGATAGATTATGTGGATGATTTTGTGAAGTGTGTTACAATAATACATGGAGAAGATCTTGCGCACACGTTAAATTCTGTTCCGATTTCCGTAAGAGTAGGCCATTGTGTGCCGGTGGGAACAGATGACAAGATTGACATAACTGCATATGCAAGGGGACTGGATGTAAAAAAAAAAGCACCTGAGTGCTTGGTTCCGTTATCTTCGATATAAAAGAATAAGTAAAGAAATGAATAAATAAAATAAATGCATGAAGTGTTCTTATTCATTGTGTAACTACGGACTTCACGGTGATTTCTGGGAGGGATGAGCAGCATGAGGGTACCTTCAGGATACCAGCTCCCCTTCCCTTCCTCCTCCCAGCAGGTGAACCCTCAGCAACAGCATAGCGCATGCCTTGGTTGAAGCAGTCGCTTATCTCCGAAGTAGGAATGCAGCTGCCTTCATGGCGGGCAAAAAGTGTCACATTCGCAAAATCTCACCAGTGGCGGACCTTGGAATTCTAGCCGAGGAACAAAGAAGCCCAACAACATGGAAAATAATGTCCAGTTCTTTATTCACAAAAGTGCATATAGTACACAGATCTGTAAGGAGCAGGCATTTAGGTTAATAGCTTCCTATGTGCTCCATCATCAAAGTCAGTGAATTGGTAGATGAAAACATGTCGTCAGAACCATCATTTTAATCGAGTATCATTGATAAATAAATGTCAGCGCTTTAACATCTTGATTGTTGTTTTTCTAATACTTGTTATTACCATAAAATAGAAAAAGACCGAGAAACGTGCATGGCAAAGAGACTAGCATGTTGCGGATATTCTGGTTCTTTCAGATATTGATGAATAATAATCTTAAAGTCCCGACTGCCTGTCAAAAGAAGGTGTATTTTAAGACAATGATATGATAGTTGCAAAATAGTACTTTCACTAGCAGACAGATAGCGTTTAAGTGTGCTCAGTGAATCATTGTTTTTCTTTTTTTAGGAAGATATATCCAAAGTGCAGCGACTAAAGGGAAAAAGGACCTCCGATAGAGTTCAGTGCTATATCCTTGTTATCTACCTTCCAAAACTCTGCGATGGTACACCAGCGGGTTGTTTAGAGAAACAAGATCTGGAACAAGATTCGACATGTAAACTGGACAAAATTAATATCATGGACCATTTTCATAGAAGTATATTATAACAGCATCCATTTAAATTTTCCTGCAGAGTTTACGATGACCCTTTTTTTTTTGCAAAGTTCCCCCTGACACCTTTTTTCACTGCTTGTTGTGTTCAATAATTTTATGGTCGTTTGTTAAGTGGTGTCCAGATTCGTCAAAGTATGTGACTGACTTTTGGGGAAATCGACATGGCTTTACTATTAGAAAAATTGCCGCAGATTGCTAGCTTACACACACACACACACACACACACACACACACACACACACACACACACACACATACACACACATACACACACACATACACACACATACACACACACACACACACACACACACACACACACTCACACACACACTCACACACACACACACACCACACACACACACACACACACACACACACACACACACACACACACACACGCACACACACACACACACTCACACACACACACTCACACTCACACACACACACATCACACACACACACACAACACACACACACACACACACACACACACACACACACACTACATAGAGTATCAGGGCAAGAAGTGAAGTCCGATATGGGAGGTCAGGAGGTAAATGACCCTGTGATTTGGGAAGTGGGTCATTTTGGGGAGCATTTATCAGCCTGCAAACGACAGAAGGCTCAAGTACCCCAGATACCTTGGTACTACCTGACAGACTAGGGGCGTACTTTTGCCCGTGAACCTACACACTGTGTATCTATAACTGCATCAACGGTCTGTCTGTCTGTCTGTCTGTTTCTGTCTGTGTGTCTGTCTGTCTGTGTATCTGTCTGTGTGTCTGTGTGTGTGTGTGTGTGTGTCTGTGTGTGTGTGTGTGTGTGTGTCTGTCTGTCTGTCTGTCTGTCTGTCTGTCTGTCTGTCTGTCTGTCTGTCCTCTCTCTCTCTCTCTCTCTCTCTCTCTCTCTCTCTCTCTCTCTCTCCTCTCTCTCCTCTCTCTCTCTCTCTCTCTCTTTCTCTCTGTCTGTATGTCTCTCGCTCTCTCTGTCTCTGTCTCTCTTTGTCTCTGTCTTTGTCTCTGTATCTCTTCTTCTCTCACTCCACACACTCACACACACACACACACACACACACACACACACACACACACACACACACACACACATATATATATATATACACACACACACATATACACACACAGAGACCACCACCACAACCACCACTAGGAACAACAACAATAACAACAACAAAACCCCAGTATAGAAAAAAAAATTTCACGCTCTCACAAGCATGAAAATTGAAGAAAAAAAATACAAAAAAAAGAATTATTGGTCGCCGCCTTTTAAGTGACACATTTTTTCCCCCTGGTAGAGCAACCCGAAATTTCACACGAGCAAATCCGCCCTGACTTTATGGGGGGCAATGCAGTGCAGTGTAGTGCAGTTTCTTTTTGTTGAAATTTTTAAAGAGAGGATGGGGTGTATGTATGGGTTCATCTCTCTGCTAAAGCTCCGAGGTTTTTTCCAGTAGTGAGATTTTGTATACATGACCTTGTCTGCTCCCTGTTAGGAAACCCGTTTTCCGACTTAAAAAAAAAAATATTCTTTTATATCGAGGATAATGGAACAAGCATTCGTGTGCTTTTTTTTTTTTTTTTACATCCATTCCCCGTGTGTATGTAGTTTTGTTAATCTTGTCATCTGTTCCCACCGGCTCACAGTGGCCTACAGGATTTAACGTGTGCGCAAGATGGTCTGTATGTGTTCGCACACGGGGCCTCGGTTTATAGTCTCATCCGAAGGACTTTGGGGATGTAGTGATGTACATTACAGTACAGTAATGAATAGTGCGATACAACACCGTTGGATACTAAACAGCAAGATACACTACGATATCATACAGTGCGATTTGATACAGTAAGATTGAATACCGTACAATATCGTATAACAATATGCATCCGAAAACGCAATACAACACAGACAATACAAAACCACCTTATGAAAAGAGCAGAGCAGTATAAAAAAGCAAACAAACAAAAAACCCAACGAATTCCCATGATACCCGACCAAACAGCACCTACCCCCTCCCCCTACACACACACACACACACACACACACACACACACACACACACACAGACCACCACCACTAGGAATAACAACAACAATAACAACAACAAAAACACACACACACACACACACACACACACACACACACACACACACACACACACACACACACACACACACACACACACACAAAGTTAATTTATAACCTGCTTATCTTTGCTGTGGTGTTCAGTTTGGAATAATGAATGTTGATGGTCACCGTAGGCAGTAGTACCATTAGAGCTGTAGCTGGCTGGTTTAAGATTAAGGAACATTGTCAAGGAGACAGACCTTCAAGCATGAAAACAGAATCCGATTGTCACCCTCTGGTGACCCCACCAAATAGTAGCTGATTCATTTACTTTCTTGTTTACTTTTTTGATTCTTAAATCAGTGTCTGTTATTGGGTCGGTGGTCTAGATGTTACGAACCTGCGATTCTTGTTTGTACATGAAACTTCTCATGCTCACCATTCACTAGACCGAGAGTGGTGGTCTGGGAGATGATCTTTTGGATGAGATGACAAACTGAAGTTCCGTGTACAACACACTTTTAACGTAGGTAAATGAACCCACGACAACAAGAGAGTTGTCCCTGGTAAAAAAAAAAAAAAAAATTTAGAAAAAATGCGTTCTGAGAGGAAAACAAATATCACGTAGAGACATGAATATTTTTTTTTTATTATTATTGGGTGGCACTGTCCTTGTGGAAGAGCAGCCCGAATTTCAAGCACAGAAATCTGTTGTGACATAAAGTGCTATAATAAATACAAATAATTCGCCTTTCTTAACTTGGCACAATCAGTCAACATTTGGTAATCATAGCATTTTAACAGTTTGACGGAGAGCCGTCGGTATTAAATCTCTGTTTGAAAACACCATGTTTCAAGTTTTCTCTTATTCATGAATTGTTGAGTTTCATGCAGTATTTGATGTTGCTTTTCTCAGAATGGTCCGATATTTGGTTTCGTTTTGTGGTATCACGGACTTCATCTGTTCAGATGAACAAACAGCCATTCTATACATTACAAAGGAAAATATTTTGAACATACGTTATGTTTCAAGTTTTCTCTTATTCATGGATTGTTGAGTTTCATGTAGTATTAGATGTTGCTTTTCTCAGAATGCTCTGATATTTAGTTTCGGATTGTCATACCACGGATTTCCTCT
>CM060320.1:60714355-60716855 GCA_030674155.1 Stramonita haemastoma | reverse complement strand
ATTCCCATGGACTTTCCCCTGTCTGTTGTGGCGTGAGAAAGCTGTAAGCACAAGGGTAACATAGAGGAAGCGGGGCTGAATATGAAAAGCGCATTCTGAGCAATAAATTTCTGTGATAAGATAATTGCTGTCAGGTTTGCTCTCTGGAAAACTTCACGGTTCGCTAAAAGGCCGTATTACCGAGGCTTGATTTTTTTAGATTCCGATGACAAGAGCATGGCCTCAGTTTGTGTGTGTGTGTGTGTGTGTGTGTACGTGTGTGTGTGTGTGTGTGTGTGTGTGTGTGTGTGTGTGTGTGTGTGTGTGTGTGTGTGTGTGTGTGTTGTGTCTGTAAGCATGTGTGACAGGGGGGGGGGGGGGGGTAAGCATGATGTGCGTGTATGTGTAAGTAGAGAGGGGGGTGAGAGAGGGGGAGGGGGGGGAAGAGAGATATTTAAAGTGTGTGTGTGTGTGTGTGTGTGTGATTCATTGTAATAAAAAAAAATGAAAAAGTATACTTGGCATTAAAATATAAAGAAAATTGAAAGAACTAGAATAGAAAGCGAAAAACAATGTAAGAACTACGATAAAGGCTCTGTTTGACTTAACAGCAAACCATTAGCAATGTCAAACTTTAGATTTTCATTTTTCAGAATATTTGTCAATAGAATTCTCAGAAAAGGCAGGGAGGTGAGGTTTTAAAGTCTTACATTCAAGTTTGATATGAGCATTTGAAGTATAGTCACCACATCCTTACTGCCTTTTGTCAGGAATGCATTTAATAGTATCCTGAAAAAATAATGCCTTAAGTTGTCTTTATTTACAACATTTGCATGAGCCTCTAAATGACCATTGTATTCAATTACGCTCTTCCCACTCAGAGCTGAATGCGAAAGCCGCTCGTTTTGCCGATGTTTTTCAGTCACGTTTTAAAAGAAAATTGTGTGTGTGTGTCTGTGTGTGCATGCATGTGTGTGTCTGTGTGTGTGCGTGCGTGCGTGCATGGGTGTGTGTGCGTGCGTGGGTATGCGTGCGTGTAAGCGACAAGGGGAGAAATAAACGATTTGTCATTCTAGGTTCTCTAACGATTCGATTTATGAGCCTTGCTTATAGATGGCATTTTCCTGAAAGACAAACACAAACACGACCAGATCACCAAGAGCAAAAATAAAATGATACCAAGGGCACACGTCCTCCCCCCCCCCATATATATATATATATATATATATATATATATATATATATATATTATATATATATATATATATAATATATACTTAGTGTTACACTGACACACACACTCACTCACACACACACACATAAAAAAAATAAACACACACACACACACACACACACACACACACACACACACACACACACACACACACACACACACACACACACACACACAAGGGGATTTTTCCCCTGGAGTTAACATCAGTGCTGACTCCACTCTCCCTAAAAGTCCTTCGGATGAGACTATAAACCGGGGTCCCGTGTGCGAACGCGCGCAGAACATTTTGTGCACACGTTAAATCCTGTTCCACTTTTCGGAAGAGTAGGCCATCGTGTGCCATTGGGAATAGATGGCAAGATTTACAGAAACTGCATACACAAGAGGACTGAATATAAAAAAGCACACGAGTGCTTATTCCATTATCCCCGACATAAAAGAATAAATAAAATAAACAAATAAATAAAAACCACACACTCACTCACACACATGCTTATCGGGATTTTACTTTCATAGCTGCAGTGGCTACATGTGTCGTATTGATAGAGAAAGGGACATGTGAGGAGGCTCCATCTACTCGCTGACGTAGACAGCACTGACAGGAGCTGAAGTTGATATTATCAGTTTCCCTCAGGCTTGTAAAAAATACAACAAGCCATCTCAACTTAAACATCCTTGCTCTCATTCTCAAACGAAAGGTCTGAGATTTTTTTTAAAAATTATATATTCTTTTATATCGAGGATAATGGGATAAGCACTCATGTAGGCTTTTTTTTCATCCAGTCCCCGTGTGTATGCAGCAGTGTAAATATTGTCGTCTGTTCCCACCGGCACACGATGGTCTACTCTTACGAAAAGCGGAACAGGATTTAACGTGTGTGCAAGATGTTCTTCGTGCGTTCGCACACGGGGCCTCGGTTTAGAGTCTCATCCGAAAGACTTTTGGGGAGAATGAGAGCAAGCATGTTTAAGTTGAGCATGTTTAAGTCTCAGCATCAGTGAAGCCTTGGATGTTTAGTCGAGTGGCGAAAAAATCATTTCAAAGGACAGCAGCATGTTAACACATTTAGAGTGGAGAATACGCGTGTTCTCGGTGGAATAATGACAAGAAAATAAACACACACGCTCTTGCACACTTAAATGCTCAGGGGGGGGGGGGGGGTTGTTTGATTGATTGGTTTGGGGTGGGGTTGGGTTTTTTTTGCTATTTGCTTTGCTTTTGGTATTGTCAGTGTGTGTGTGTGTTAGTCTGTGTGTGTATGTGTTAGTCTGTATGTATGTGTGTAT
>CM060320.1:60694355-60709355 GCA_030674155.1 Stramonita haemastoma | reverse complement strand
TTTAAAGAAGTTCATAAAGAAAAAGTGCACACCCCGTTTCCTAAGCCTTACTAAATCCCTCGTTCTTGCTTTGTATTTATACAAAGCAATTAAGCTTAGAAACCTGTTGTATCGTGATTTTTTTTTTATTCTATGCAATCAGTTTTTATATGTTAGTTCCTACTACGTCTTTTCTGGTTATTGTATCATGTTCTTGTACCTTTCAATAGGGGCCTTGGCCTATAAATTAATAAACCATCCGTCTGTCTGTCTGTCTGTCTGTCTCTCTCTCTCTCTCTCTCTCTCTCTCTCTCTCTCTCTCTCTCTCTCTCTCTCTCTCTCTCTCTCTCTCTCTCTCTCTCTCTCTCTCTCTCTTTCTCTCTTTCCCCCCCTCCTCTCTCTCTCTCCTACACACACATACAATCACACACACATGTGTAGTCTGTCCAGGCTTTTGTTTGTAATTGTTAAATCCTTCTTCAGAAGCAGAAGTGAAGTAGGGATAACAATAAAATTTGTTTTTCGTTCCACGTCCAAAGCTCCGAGGTTCACCAATGGTGAGATTTCTCGGATGCGACCGTTTTTGTCCACCATGAAAATAGCCGCATTCTGACTTTCGGAATGAAGTAGTGGTAAATCTGTGGTATTGACGGTGGGACATATTATGGTAAGAAACGTAAAGTACAGTCCTGTCATGTAGTCTCAAAGCAAATGCACTTCCCTGGCAGTATTGTTTCATCATCCTCATCCTCATTGATTCTCATGCCATAAAAGAAAACTGTCTCTGATTCGGTATTTCATAGAGGATTAGGCAGCAAAAAATAAATTCGGTTATGTACCCCGTTTAAATCTGTATATAGTTGCACAATTTTAATCTGAGTTTCAAATTTGACGAAATGACAGCCCCGATGTGGCCTGTGTGGTCGGCGGGGCTATAAACAATATGATTGGATTGGAATGGATTGGATTGGAGGAAGCTAAAACAAGCGCTATCGCCATATTACACGAAGGAGCGGGATAGCCTAGTGGTCAGAACATTGCGCTCGCAATTTGACGACCCGGGTTCGATTCCCGTTCGAGGAGATGTTTCTCCTGGGGTTAACATCAGTGCTGACTCCACTCTCCCCAAACGTCTTTCGGATGAGACTTTAAACCGAGGCCCCGTGTGTGAACACACGCCGAACATCTTGCGCACACGTTAAATCCTGTCCCGCTTTTCGTAAGAGTAGGCCATCGTGTGCTGGTGGGAACAGATGACACGATTTACAAAAACTGCATACACATGGGGACCGGATGAAAAAAAAAAGCACATGACTGCTTATTCTGTTATCCTCGATATAAAAGAATAAATAAATAAGCGTAAAGTATAGTCCTGTCGTGTAGCCTCAAAGCATATGCACTTCCCTGGCAGTTTTGTTACATCATCCTCATCGTCATTGATTCTCATGTCATAAAAGAAAACTCTCTCAGATTTGGTGTTTTACAGAAGATTAGGCGGCAAAGAAAAGAAAGGAAAAGATAAATGTTTATCGCCCTATCACACGAAGTAGGAGCAGCCTATATTACTGATGAGGGTTTGGTGGTGGCTGTGTGCTGTTTCAGCTCTGGGTGGACGAGCTGTTGGCTTACTCCGTCAACCTTCTGAACGCCAACAGCAGCTCCCTCAACCTGCTGGAGAAGTGGTACACCCGTGTCATCAACGTCATCGGCACTGACGGCAAGATCCCTTTGAAAAAGTCAGTATCTTTTACATAAACCCAAATCATAATGATGAATTAGTGTTGTTGTCTTTTGATATCTTATTGTTTATCTTTAAGTGTGAACAAATGTATATTAGTACGTTTTCGGTGTCTGGCTATGAAACTTAGCGTTGTCTTTCTCCGATCTTTTTATCTACCTAAAGGTGCTGATTGTGTTGATTGTACAGTCCCTATATCGGATAGCTCTGATGAAGCTATAAGGAAATCAAACCAACTAACAGTCTTTAACTTAACATCTGTTCTTTTAACAGGGATATTAGAAGAAAAAAAAGGAATAATATTGAAGTGTGTGTATATGTGTGCGCGCGTGTGTGTGTGGCGTGTACGTGCGTGTGTGTGTGTGCGTTTGTATTTGCGGGCATGAGTAGATGTATGCATTTGTGCACATTTCAGTTTCTGTAATCGGATGGAGAAGGACATTGGAAGGCTTGAAACACTCTGTAAAATTAAATAAAACAGTTTCTGCATATGCAATTTTTCTCATGTAAAAAGAGAGTAGAAATTATAGTGGCAAGATTTCGGTGTTGATATATCTGTTTGATATTGTTTCTTTTTTTTTTAAATTCAGTTTCATACATTGTAAAAGTTAAACACTTTAACTAGATGTCCTTTTTTTCTTTCAGTGTGGTGAAACAAGTGGCGACGCACAAAGATGACAAAAAGAAAGTGGAGAAAGCGCTGGAAGCTGCCGGCATTGTTGTGCAAAAGGTATTTGTTTATCTGTACACGTGTCTTTTGGTGTTTTTTTCTTTCTTGTCGTTGTTTTACTTCTTTTCTGTGCTCCTCAACTACAGCTCCGAGGTTCTTCAATGGTCAGAGTTTTGTGTATGCGACTATTTTTGTTCACCACTAAGGTAGCCGCATAACGGCTTTTGGGACGTTAATTAAACCACATTAGTATGCATTGATTTCTTTAAATTGAATGTATACTATGAATGTGTAAATTTCTCTGTATATGAAATAATTAAGTGATTAAAGTGAATTGAAAAAAATGTCATCTGTTCCTACCAGCACACAACAACCTACTCTTCCGAAAGGCAGAACAGGTTTCAACGTGTGTGCAAGATGTTTTTGCGTGCATTCATACAAGGAGCGTCTGTTTATATAGTCTCAATTGTAGAACTTTCCGGTTATTGGAGGTGGCTCTGATAATTATTAACTCCAGGAGGAAAAAATCCGCTCGAAAGGATGCCTCGCTGGTATGGTGGCATGAACCCGGGCCGTCAGACTATGAACTTATAGTGCTCTAAACACTCTGGGCTTACCGCTAGGCTAGCATTGTCGGTGCTGCCTAGCTCCGTCTGCCATTTTGTTCCATCGGTCTGTCAGTCTTGTCTGCCTGTTATTCTGTCTCTCTGTCTCTATCTTTATCCTTGTCTATGTGCCTCTCCATCTCTCTCATTGTGTGTCTCTGTCGATCTGTCTGTCTGTCTGTCTTTCTTGCTCTCTGTCTGTCTTTCTGTCAGTCTGTCTATCTGTTTGTCTGTCTCTCTCTCTCTGTGTCTCTCTGTCTCTGTCTGTCTGTCTGTCTGTCTGCCTGTCTGTCTCTCTCTCTCCCTCTCAGAATATCTTGCGCACACGTTAAATCCTGTTCCGCTTTTCGTAAGAGTAGGCCATCGTGTGCCGATGGGAACAGATGACATTTACAAAATTGCATACACGCGGAGACTGGATGAAAAAAGCACAAGAGTGCTTATTCCATTATCCTTGATACAAAAGAGTAAATCAAATCTCTCTCTCTCTCTCTCTCTCTCTCTCTCTCTCTCTCTCTCCTCTCCTCTCTCTCTCTCTCTCTCTCTCTCTCTCTCTCTCTCTCTCTCTCTCTCTCTCTCCCTCCCTCCCTCCCTCCCTCCCTCTCTAAAACATGGATGCCTACCCGCCCACCTACGAACATGCCTGTATAAAAGGATGCATTGCTCTATGACATTTATCCCTTTTGTACTGTATTGAAGAACCCGTCTAGTGCTTAACCCGCCACTGAAAACCTGCAGTCAATATTCCGTGTCCGGCGTTTAGCAATAAGTTCTTCTTTATGTTCTTGTCTTCCTGTTCTTCTTGTTCTCTTCTTCTTTCTCTTTCTCTTTCTCTTTCTCTTCTTCTTCTTCTTCTTCTTCTTCTTCTTCTTCTTCTTCTTCTTCTTCTTCTTCTTCTTTCTCTTTTTCTTCTCCTTCTTTTTCTTCTCCTTCTACTTCTTCTACTTCTTCTACTCCTCCTCCTCCTCCTCCTCCTCCTCCTTCTCCTCCTCCTCTTTCTCCTCCTCCTCCTCTTCTTCTTCTTCTTCTTCTTCTTCTTCTTCTTCTTCTACTTCTTCTTCTTCTTCTTCTTCTTTGAAATTCTTCTTCTTCTTTGAAATTCTTCTTCTTCTTTGCAATGCTTCTTTGCAATTCTTCTTCGCAATTCTTCTTCTTCTTCTCTTATTTCTTCGTTTTTGTCTCCTCTTTCTCTTCATCCTCTGATGTCTAGGATGATGTCTGAACACAACTCTAGTGTCCATGCAGATTTTTTTTATTTTTGTCATGTATTCCTGCCAGCACGCAATGGCCTACGCTTTTGAAAGTACAGAACAGGTTTTTAGCGGATGCACATAATGTTTTGTGTGTGTTGGCCACACATGACCTCAGTTTATGGGATCATCTGAAGGACTTTTTGGGATGTGGAGTCGGCACTGATGTCTCATCCAGCGGGAAAAATTTCACTGAAATAGCTGCCTCAGTGGTGGTTCCAGCCTGAGTCATCATATCACTAGCGCAACAGGCGTGTGGTGTCGTTAAATGAGTTTCTGTCGCTAACTGGATCAAAGCATTCATGTACGCAAACCCAGTCAAAACGTGACTGGAAATCTCCATTAAGCTGCTTAGCTTATCGTTTTATATCAACACACATAAAATCATGACACACACTATTGAAGATAAAAAAATAAATGACATAAATAAAAGCGCAGTCAAGCCTTCAAACCTGAAAAGAGTACTCCCTGACATTCTACGGGAAAATCCATGTTTCACCCTATCCTCACGCTCACAAAGACAATAGGAATTGCTAGATTTGAAATCGTTTGTTTTGCGATGTGCAATCTGTGCACTATCAGCCCTCTCGGTGAAGGAAAGAAGTGGGTCGGTTTCTCACAGAAAGTTTCCAGACCCTGGAACAATATTTAACATCTCCATTGAGCCTATCAACTTTTTATTTATTTTGTTTATTTATTTTATTCTTTTATATCAAGAATAATGGGATAGCATTCACGTGCTTTTTTTTCATCCAGTCCCCGTGTGTCTGCAGTTGTGTAAATATTGTCATCTGTTCACACCGGCACATAATGGCCTACTCTTACGAAAAGCAGAACAGACAGAATTTAACGTGTGCGCAAGATGACTTAAGGACAACAACCACTTTACGACACAGCATACGTGCGTGCAAGTCACGCGCAGGTGGAATAAGATCTGAAGTATTAAGGACTAGGGCTAGAACAAACCAGAGCTCTGAAAACGATGGTAATAATAAGGATTAATTCGATCCACATCGTGACTTCCTGTCATTCAAGCTTTTCCTTTAAACACACAGAAACAAAAAAAATCACACGATAATTTTTTTTTCATGGCAATAGAAAAAAAATCATCCCTCCCCCCCCCCCCCCCACCCACCCCCAAAAAAAAAACACAACTTGTTTGAAATTGAGCTGAGCTTGAGAATTCATGTCTTAACGATGCCTGTAAGAGAATGAATGATATTTGACCTTTCTAAACTAACGGCGGAGTGCAACCAAAGGTAAGTAGCGGTATTGGCAGGTGTGTGTGTGTGTGTGTGTGTGTGTGTGTGTGTGTGTGTGTGTGTGTGTGTGTGTGTGTGTGTGTGCGGTGTGCGCGTGCGTGTGTGTGTATGGTGTGTGTGTGTGTGTGTGTGTGTGTGTGTGTGTGTGTGTGGTGTGTGTGTGTGTGTGTGTGTGTGTGTGTGTTGTAGTGTGTATGTGTGTGTGTGTGGTGTAGTTAATGTGTGTTGTGTGTGTGTTGATGTTGTATGTGTGTATGTGATGTGTTGTATGCTCTATGTGTGTGTGTTGTGTGTGTGTATGTTGTATGTACTGTAGATGTATTTTATGATGTATGTATATAGGCAGGCATGTATGTATGTACGTCATAGAGGGGAGAAGAGAGATGCCGATCGTGTGTCAGTGTTGGTGGTCTTGTAAAACGCCCCGCACCCCAGTTCCCAGAACAGATCGTACACAGCACGTTTCTGGCATTTTAGCTCGCCACTGATGCTGTAGCCCTAGTGGTGGTGGTTGTAGCGGTGGTTGTGGTGGTAGGGTGGTGGTGATGATGATGCCTGTGTCTGTGGTGTGCTTGGAGATGAGAAAGGGGTGGGTGGGTGGTGTGGTGGTGATGGTGATGCTAATGTCTGTGTGGTTTGAGATGAAAACAGGGGTGGGTGGGTTGGTGGTGGTGGTGGTGGTGGTGGTAGTGATGCCAATGTCGGTGTGCTTGGAGATGGGAACAGGGTGGTGGTGGTGGTGGTGGTGTGGGGAAGTTGATTGAGTGAAGAGGAAAAGGGGTGGGGGTGGGAGGGGTAGGAGTGTGTTCGTGAGATATTTTCTTTTTTTTCTGGTTTTAACCTTTTTTTGTATTTGTGTGTGTGTGTTCTATGCGTCCGTCTGTCTCTCTCTGTCTGTCTGTCTGTTTTTGTTTGTCTTTCTCTCTGGGTCTGTCGTCTGTCTGTTGTCTGTCTGTCTGTCTGTCTGTCTGGTCTGTCGTCTGTCTCTGTCTGTCTGTCTGTCTGTCTGCTCTCTCCTCTCCTCCTCTCTCTCCCCTCTCTCTCTCCTCTCTCTCTCTCTCCTCTCTCTCTCCTCTCTCCCTCCTCTCTCCTCTCCTCTCCCTCCCTCCTCTCCTCTCCCTCCTCTCCCTCCCTCCCTCTCCCTCCCTCCCTCCCTCTCTCCCTCCTCCCTCCCTCTCTATTGTCGCCTTTTCAGTCCAATCTCCTGCCTTAATTTCAAGCAAGCGATTCGACATTTTTTTCTCCTAGCTGGAATTCTATGACATTCTACCTGTATAGTGTGGTGCTGGCAACCAGATCACTTCGTGAAACTGTAACCGTTGGGGGTGGTGGGCGTGGAATGATCAGACAGCAGTACTGTTTGCCTGTATGGTACTTCATCTGCAGTCTGGTTTTTTTTTTCATTAGTTTTTTTGAGGTGCTTGGATATGAATTTTTCAGAATTTTTTTTTTTTTATTTTTATTTTTTTTTTATTTTACTGGTCATGGTGATGATTAAGTCAGCCAGATGAGTTGGCGTCCTCATCACGACCTGGTTTTTATTGCTGTCAAAGAATAAAATTGCTCAAGTAATGTGTCGGTTGGTTTGTTTGTGGGGGTGTGTGGGTGGGTGTGGGTGGGGTGTTTGTGTGTGTTGTGAGTGTGTGTGTATGCGTGTGTTTGTGTGTGTTGTGTGTGTTGTATGTATGTATGTATGTATGTATGTATGTATGTATGTATGTATGTATGTATGTATGTATGTATGTATGTATGTGTGTGTGTGTGCGCGCGCACGCGTTTGGGCACGTGGGAGTACTCCCTGTGCGTGCAAGTGTGTGTGTGTGTGTGTTTGAGCGCGTGCGTGCGTGTGTGTGTGTATACGTGTGTTTATGCGTGTGTGTGTGTGTGTGTGCGCGCGCGCACGCGCACGCATTCAAACTAACACTGCTTGGCATCTGAAAGGTTTAGGGTTTTTCCAGTTCCGACTTGAAATATCTATTCACGCGAGTTTTAGAAGGTGACTCCCCTAATGATGATCTTACTGGTCGACTGGGCTGTGAACAACTCGAAATGAAACAAATCTATTTTCTATTTTCTAAATTTGATAGAACCAGCTGCCCTGACTCTTTATAGTACAGATGATGTCAACAGTTTCAAAACTAGGAATATTTCTTCCTTTAATAACGCTGGCAATAAAACGCATTGTAACACACAGTAGCAACAAACTGTAGAAATGAATTGAAGAGATTAATACCACTGCTGAACTTGAAGTAGGATTCAATTTTGAAAAAATACACACACACACACACACATATACATATACATATACATATACATATATATATATATATATATATATATATATATATATATATATATATATATAATAATACATACATACATATGTTTGTACCAACACACTAACACATATACATATATATATATATATATATAATAATATATATTAAATAATATATATATATATATATATATTGTGTGTGTGTGTGTGTGTGTGTGTGTGTGTGTGTGTGTGTGTGTGTTTCTTATGTATATGTACTCCTTCTGACAATCTTTGTTCAAAAGCAGTCCTTCAGCAATCGATGGTTATATATTGTGAATTTTGATTCTGAGAAAGCATTTGAGTCTGTTTACAGAACCTTTTGTCTCCACTCCTTACAGCTGATGTCACGGTAAATTTCCGAAATATATAATAGTCATGCACAGCTCTGTTAGAGATGGGGTTTGATATTGATATGAATATGGTTTTTTTTATATCCAGAGTACCTTTGGCGTAAGACAGGGTGGCGCATACAGCCCGACGATGTTTTCTCTTTTTTATTGATGAATTGTCCGCTGCAATGGTAAGCAATAGAAAACATTCCGATTTCATAGGTGACCTTTAATTATTTTCTTCTTTTTTTTTTCTTTTTTAGCTAACTTTGATTTGGTGTTCGATAAATAACTGACTACAGGTTGAGATGAGTAACTTTTGCTAAACTGTTATCGCATGGTAATACTGGATATGTCTTCTCGCGTCATTTTTATTTAATCATTAATTTGATTCAAAGATCTTTGTCGGTTCGCATACACAGATAAAGAAACAGGAAATCTATGTTCTAATATGTGCTCAACACGTTTGCTCAATATTGAAAAATATGCGCAACGTTGTCCTCCAGTCAAGTACCTAGCTTGCCTGGTTCCAGTGCTGAGTTCATTCATGACATTCTATTTCCTTCGCGGTTGATAGGTACTTGACTATGTATGTCATTTCAGATATGTTGGTCAGTTTGTATTAGATGTGTCGTTCGAACTGTAGGTGTTATCATTTTCAACGCGAAAAGACAGACCATGTCACATAAGGTTAAGGATATGTACCTTTGACATTTAGGAAAATTAAACAAAACAAAAAGTTGTTTTTTTAAACCACAAGCTATAACGCAAACAACAACAACAAAAACACTAGAAACAAGATAGCAGCTAAAAACCCAACTTAAAGATGGAGCATGAAGGATCGTGTTCTTTTACAACAGAATATGATCCCTTTTTATACAAAAAATCCCCGACGAACAAACAAACAAAACACCGCATAAAATCTACAGCTAAATATACCAACAAAACAAAGTAAAAGTGCAACAGAAAACAAAGCAAAAACAAAATCTAACAATCGGTCGAAGTAAAGTGGATCTTGTTCCTTAAGAAAAGAAACTGATTGGTTCTGTATGACATGCATTGTTAACAATAGTGCCAAAGAGTCGTCATATTCCACACTATCTCCAGGCTTGAATGGGCGGACTCAGAGAGAAAAGCCAGTTATTTTTATCACTTGATACAACAAAGGAGAGAGGTGTTTGTTTTCAAAAGTCAGATTCAGATTACGAATTAACCTTTATCAGACGAAGTTAGCGTGTGTTTATTTTATTTATTTCTTTTTTCATTTTTGTATATCGTTCTTCGGCCTAGAGCTCCTCGGTCAGAGACCTCAGCTTCTCTAGGGGCCAGCATGTTGAGGACGGCGCCCATCTCCTCTCCCTCGCTGCTTTACCTTCTCTGACCCTAAAGGGGGCAGGTACCCATTTACAGCTGGGGTGAACTGGGGGATTGTACTGAAGCCATGGCGCACGAACGGTCAGCTATTCAAGAGGTAATCATGCTAAAATGCTGCTTAACCTGAGCTTGGGGAAAGTGAGTGTTCTGACCACTAAGCCATCCTGTCAGTCCTCGCAACATTTGTATACTTTGGTTTTGTTGTTGTTGTTGTATTTAGGTAGAAAGCAACAGCACGGATATCTAAATACCCCAAATTACAAACAAACAAAGAGGCTAATGCAAAACTCTGTAGGCATCCTGGTGCGTATCATGTTAGGCCAACCACAAAAACAACAAAAAAATAATCAAGGAGCTAGTGTGTGGTGTGTTGTGCGCGCGCGGCGTGTATGTGTGTGTGTGTCTTGTGTGTGTATATGTGTGTGTGTGCGTGTATTGAGAGAGAGATAGAGATTTGGATCTTTTGTTCATAAAGGCCATTGCCCCTTAGAAGGGAACCCTTTGTATATAATTATAAACAACAAGGGTTTTATTTTTGCAATGATTTCATTAGGAGTTGTCATCAACATGATTAATTTAAACAAAACTGGCTGTCGAAAATTCTTTAAAGGAAACAGTTGTTCTTGTAGCTCTTTAGCTCTGGGCATGACAAAACAAAATGAAGTTCATTTTCAAATGCATCGTAACATAATGGATACATAAAAAGATTATTGAACAGATTTATAACGATAAGAATGTAAATATATGTCTGAAATACCAAATCTGAATTTAGTCATTATGCATTTAAGATCTCTTTCTAAGTGTATTGACAAATATTCTAGAACATAATGTTACGGGTTCAATATTCTGTACATATCAAATCGATCACTCTCCTGAACATGTGAGGACCACGTTTGCTATCTGCAATCAACCAGTCTTGCCGAAATGTAGGAATAAACCCAGTTATGTCCCCTACGCTTTGATTGTCTCATACAAAAGCAAAACCGCCTTCGTATAACTTTAATCTTATTCTCGAGGCCCAGTTTTTTTCTATTTTGTTGCATCTAAATTTGTTAACATTTTACAAGATGTATATGGTAATCTATGTGATTTCATGTGTATGGTTTTCAGCCAGTAACGAATACACTTAACCATGGAAATTAAACCACTTGGATACCTGTAATTTTCTCCATACACTACGTCATTAGGTGTTTAGATTGATATGCCCAGAAATCTCTTCAATGCACACGAAAGAATGTTCTCAATTTCTGCCACACCTGCATCCATACCCCATAATTTAGCTCCATATTGCAGATTTGTGCATCAATTAATATCAAAAATAATGCACAAAACTCATTTTCAATTGCATTGATTTTCTCCGAATACACAATAAAGGATATTTGGCCCTACTAACCAGATCTCTACAGGCGAAAGAAACACTTGATCGTGGAAAAATATGTTCCTAAATATGTATAGACGTTCACAACTGGCGTAACGCTCCCATTAGATGTTCATCTTTCTAGCTCTGCATGATACCGCCCCCCCCCCCCCCCCCCCCCCCCCCCCCCCCCCCCCCCTTCTAAAATACTGTTATGTTACATTTTGGCATATAAATTGAGTGAAACCGAGGATTTTTTTTAAAACAATTTAATTGTCTTTGAAGTCCAACTGCTATGTTGGAAATTAATTTGATTTTAGTCTTTAATTATTTTAATCTCAATTTCAGAGAGAGAGAGAGAGAGAGAGAGAGAGAGAACTTTAATCCGTGAAAACATGTCCTAGGTCTTTGTAAAGAGGCCTTTGGCCCTTAAATCAAGAGCTGATTAAGCTGCTGAAATCGATACTTAATGATAAGAGTACAGGGTTTAGTATAGCTGTGACAAACATAGGCAAGACAAATCTACAATATGCGTAAGAACTACTGCGGTAAGACGAACAAACGGACAAACAAAAGACCCCCAAACCTTATAACATGGTGGTATTGCTTATCCTGAAGCTTTCCAAAACTTAACAAAAGCTTGAACCTGAATTACTATTGTTGTAGCGATTGCGACATCTGAGGAGTAAATAGTGAAAATCAAGAGAGAGAGGGGGGGGGTGGTAGACAGAAAGACAGAGACAGGGAGACAGACAAATAGACAGAAAGAAAACAGACAGGCAGAGACAGACAAAACAGAAACAGACAGAAATAGCAAACAGAGTCAGACAGAAAGAAACAGACATAAACAGACAGACAGACAGAAAGACATACAGTCTTAATACAAGAGTCAGACAGCAAATCCATAATGGTAGCAGACACTGTTATCATCAATGAGGAAAGTCTTCATTTACATCACTCCCCCGCAAATAAACGCATTAAATTCAACTGTACTGGAAAGTAAAACTAAAGGAATATAAAGTACACACACACACCCACCCACCCACACACACACACACACACACACACACCACACACACACCACACACACACACCCACCACACACACACACACACACACACACACACACACACACACACACACAGAGAGGAGAGAGAGAGAGAGAGAGAGAGAGAGAGAGAGAGAGAGAGAGAGAGAGGAGAGAGAGAGAGAGAGAGAGAGAGAGAGAGAGAAGAATTGATATAGTTTCCTCCTAGGTTTTATTTACCCGCAAAACAGTTGGCTGGGTATTTTTAGTTTTACAGCAGTGAAGCGTGTCTTTGTTCACGCGGAAAATCATTTTACTGTTGTTTTGCTCGACATGTAATGGCATTTTCTCACGTTTTTCCAGTCTAAAATAGGATTTTATATACATGACAGAAATGATGTCTTGATTTATCTTGTTCTAAGAGTGTTTGTAGAGACCAGATTTTGTTGAACTTAGAAGGAAAAGTGGATACAAATTTTTTTTTTTTAAATCATCAATAACAGCGATCATGACTATATTCATGCAATGTTCTTGTAGAAATTGGATCTGGAAATCTTGCAAATCGTTTCAAGCTCGTTTAATGATTTTACATTTCTTCAAATTCAAACAAGATATTTTTTCCCCGAAGTCGGAATGTGAGTACCTTAACGGTGGACAAACACGGTCGCATACGCACAATCTCACATTGGTCAAGTTTGGAGCTCTTGTCAAGGAACAACAACCAAAACACAGCAAACAGCAACAACAAGAAAATATTTTTTTTTTTTAGAGGTATAGGAATAATAGTAGATTGATCTCCAGCTTGTTCCTAGGGTATCGTGTGATGCTGAACCTGAGTAATGTTAGACAAACATTGATATGAAAAAAACGTGATGGGTAACTATGATATACTGTTATTCATGCCGTCATCAGAGTTTATAGAATAGGAGCATGTAATATATACGTCACTTAACTTTCGCAATAATTATTGACATTAAACTCGGCATTATGCCTTTTTGATGCTATAGACCTTTTTTTCTTTTTTTTTGAAATGGAAAAATATCATTGTAAGCTGTTGTGGCCGCTTTAAAAATAATAGTTATTGCGAGAAAGAGAGAGAGAGGTTCTACTATAATGAGCACAAAATTAATGGCATAAAAATTCACAACCACTAGCTAATAATATGAAGAAAATAATGACAACAGCAGTACTACTGAATAAAAACCAACAGAAAATATTATTATTTGTGGCAGTATGATGACAAGGACGATGCTATCTGCAGTGGTAGCGATGATGGTGTGGATGTGATGCGATGATGAAGAAAGATCATGACAATGACAAAACGACGACGACTATGATTGATGATGATTGATTGATGGTGATTAATGATGTGAGGAGGACGAAAGAGGAGGATGATGATGATGATGATGAGTGATGATGAGATGAAGATGAAGATGATGATGATGATGATCATGATGATGATGACGACGACGGCAACGACGACGACGAGATTGTGTGGTGGTGTGGTGGTGGTGCAAGAAGAAGAAGAAGAAGAGAAGAGAAGGATGTGATGATAAACCAGAAAAAGAATGATGAAGATGATAATAATAATCAATAATAATATAAGTAAAAATAATAAAATATATAAATAATATAATAACAACGACGACAATGATGATAATGAAAGCAAAAAAAAGTGACGATAGCGACGACGATGAGACAGCGACGACAACCAAAAAAAAACAAAAAAAAACAAACAAAACCACACACACTACAAGTCAAGCCAGTTTACCTGTTGATCGATAACCGTTATTATTTTTAGGCGTGGCATTTGTGGCAACAACAACGACAAAAAAAAAAAAAAAAAAAAAATAAAAACAAAAACGGAACTGTTCCAGCAAAAAACGATCGAAGCGCGCGTGATGTGGAAACGGCCACTGAAAGGCGTTCCGTTCCGTCCAAGCAAAGCTACAGATATGAGATGATGATGATGTGATGATGATGATGATGATGATGGTGATGGTGATGGTGATGATGGTGATGGTGAGGATGGTGATGGTGATGGTGAGGATGATGGTGATGGTGGGATGAGGATGATGATGATGGTGGTGGTGGTGGTGGTGGTGGTGGTGGTGGTGGTGGTGGTGTGGTGGTGGTGGTGGTGGTGGTGGTGTGGTGGTGAGAGGAGGAGATGGATGGATGGTGTGATGGTGGTGGTGGTGATGATGAATGATGATCGTGTGATGGTGATGATGGTGAGATGATGATGATGATGATGGATGATGATGATGATGATGATGATATGTATGGCAAGCGAAAGGAAAATAAAAAATGGTATCCCTTGCTCAGCATTGGTGGAAGAGGGAGGGGAGAGGAAGGGGGGTGGGGGTGGGTGGTGGGGGTGTTGTAATGGCATCTTGCTTGGTGCCACAGCATTTATCTTATCTATCTGCGGAGTGAGCAAGCAACAAGTGGAGAGAAGGGTTTGTCGATATGCTCGTGTTCTGTCTCAGTTTCTGCCTATTCTCTATATTTGTCTCTTCTGTCTGTCTGTCTGTCTGCTTCTGTTCTGTCTGTCTCTGTCTCTCTGTCTGTCTGTCTGTCTCTGTCTCTCTCTCTCTGTCTCTGTCTCTCTCTGTCTCTGTCTCTCTTCTCTGTCTCTCTCTTCTCTCTCTGTCTCTCTCTGTCTCTCTCGTCTGTCTCTTCTCTCTCTCTCTCTCTCTCCTCTCCTCTCTCTCTCTTCTCTCTCTCTCTCTCCTCTCTCTCTTCTCTCCTGCCTGCACGTGCGCGTGTGTGGTTGTGTGGTGCGTTTTGTCGGGTTGTGTGTGTGTGGCGTGCGGCGCGCGCCCTGCGTGCGTTTTTTTTAATCAGAAAGACGGGTACCACCTTCATGGTCAGATTACAAATCGTACTTCTGAGACACTCCTCTCCTTTATGATGCTCCTTGGTCTTCTCCCTCCCCCCCCCCTCTTCATGCACCATAGCCCAAACACACACACAACACACACACCACCCACACCCACCACACCACACCACCACCACCCAGACCAATCCCCGCCTCTCCAAGTTTGGTCCACTGATTGTCCATCAATTGTCGCCTTTTTACTGAT
>CM060320.1:60681855-60686855 GCA_030674155.1 Stramonita haemastoma | reverse complement strand
ATTTTTGTGTGTGTTTATGCTTTTTTGTGATCTGAGGAGAAAAAAAATTAATTAACCCTGAAGGATTCCATGGCATTGAGGGTTTATTTTCATAATGGAAAAATTGAAAGCGTACACTTGAGTCTATTGATCGTTTCACTGTTAAGTTTGTCTGTACATGTGTGTGCTGTGTCGTTAAGCGGTTTTTGAGTCGCTAATTGGATTAAAACGTTCAACTGCGCGAAATCGGTCAAAAAACTGACTGGAAAATATGTTCAAACTGCCTAGCAAATCGCCTTATATCAATACAGATGAAGACACGACTGTGGTGTCGTTGTGTGGCTGTTGCTGTTAAGTGGAGAGGCCCAACGCAGTTAAAAACTTCTTCCCTGTGTTGAAATTCCTCGTGATAACACTTTCGAAGTAATGCTGCGTACTGTACTTAGTAAGGGAGTCCTTTTTCCACTTTTGCAGTCTCGATTGAGTTTTTATTTAATCCAA
The DNA here is from genome assembly GCA_030674155.1 of Stramonita haemastoma. Classification (NCBI taxonomy): domain Eukaryota; kingdom Metazoa; phylum Mollusca; class Gastropoda; order Neogastropoda; family Muricidae; genus Stramonita; species Stramonita haemastoma. The sequence continues at coordinate 60,686,375 of CM060320.1, read as the reverse complement.
TATCTTATTTATTGCCATTATTTTGGGTTGTGTTGAACATACTCAGAGTTTCTGCAAAACCCCAGAATCTCACCATCATCCAAGTGTATGCTCCAACATCTGACTACGATGACGATCAGATAGAAGAATTCTATGAAGAACTCGAAAACGTCATCTCCAAAACGCCCAAAAAAGACATCCTTATTGTGGAAGGCGACTGGAATGCTAAGGTGGGACCTGATGCCTATGACACCTGGGCAGGAACCACAGGACGATTTGGACTGGGAGAAACAAATGACAGAGGACAGCGGCTGCTGGAATTCGCAAAGAAGCACAAACTGACTTTGGCTAACACACTCCACCCTCACAAGCCATCCAGAACATCAACCTGGCACTCACCAAATGGTCTGATTCATAATCAAATTGATTACATTCTGTCACCCAAAGATTCAAATCCAGCATAAACAAGGCAAACACAAGAACATTCCCAGGAGCTGACATTGGCAGTGACCACGACCTTGTACTTACCACCATCAGGCTGAAACTGAAAGCAAAACAACAGCCAAAAAGCCCACGCATAAGATTCGACCTGGAAAAACTGAAAGACCCAACAGTGGTTGAGATCTTCCAAGCCAACATTGGAGGAAAGTTCGCCGCACTCACAGCCATCGACAATGATGTGGACACATTGGCCAACAACATCAAAGAAGTGCTAACGACAGCAGCAGAAGAAACATTAGGAAGAAGCAGAACAAAGAAACAACCTTGGGTGACAAATGAGGTTCTTGACCTCTGCGACAAAAGAAGAGAACTTAAGAAACAAAAGTTCACAAGTCAAGAAGCTTACAAGAAGTACATGGATAGCCACAGAGAAGTGAGGAAAAAGATGAGAGAAGCCAAAGAAGCGTGGATAGAAGAACAATGCAACAACATCGAAGCTGGAATGACCAAGGGAAACAGCAAAACAGCTTACGACACTTTGAAAGCACTAACGAAAACCACACAGCCTAAAGCCTCTGTTATTGAAGACAAAGAAGGAAATCTTTTAACGGAAAACAATGCCATCCTCCAACGCTGGACAGAATACTGTGAGGGATTGTACAACTACCCACTACGCCCAGATACCAACATAGTTTCTGACAAACCCCCTGAACACCAAGATAAAGACCCACCAATACTAAGGTGTGAAGTAGATGCAGCTATTAGACAATTGAAGAAGGGGAAGTCCCCTGGAATCGATAACATCCCAGCTGAACTCATACAAAATGGAGGGAATGAAACAGCAAGGCGATTCACAGAACTTTGTCAGAAGATCCACGACACCAAAGAATGGCCAAAAGAATGGACACAGTCTCTTGTAATACCCCTGCCAAAGAAAGGAAACCTCAAACAATGCCAGAACTACAGAACCATCAGTCTCATAAGTCATCCTAGCAAGATCATGCTGCAGGTAGTCCTCAACAGACTGAAAAACCAAGCGGAAAAACTCCTGGCAGAAGAACAAGCGGGCTTTAGACCAAAACGCAGCACAATGGAACAAATTTTCAATCTGAGAATTCTGATAGAGAAGCATCTCCAACACCAAAAAGACTTGTACCACAATTTCATAGACTTCAAAAAGGCCTTTGACAGGGTATGGCATGACGGCCTCTGGCAAGTACTCAGGCACTTCAACATTGACAGCTGTCTAATTGAAGTCATCAAAGCTCTGTACGAGAACGCAGAAAGTGCAGTTTTTATGAATAATAACGTGGGCGAGTTCTTCAAGACCACGGTTGGGGTTCGCCAGGGCTGCCTTCTCTCACCTGTACTCTTCAACCTCTTCCTCGAAAACATCATGACAGAGACACTGCAAAACCACCACACTTCCATCTCCATTGGTGGAAGACCCCTTTGCAACCTCAGATTTGCAGATGACATTGACCTCATGGGCAGCAGCAAACAAGAACTGCAAATCCTCACAGACAATTTAACAGATCGAGCGAGCGCATACGGCATGGAGGTCAGTACAGAGAAATCAAAGATCATGGTCAACAGCGCGAGTAATGACATCACGGAAATAAAGATGAATGGAGAAACACTAGAAGAGGTGAGCCAATTCAAATACTTAGGCTCCATCCTAACAAAAGATGGCACATCAAACAATGAAGTGAAAGCTCGCATTGCAACAGCAACATCTGCTCTAGTCAGACTCGAGAAGATCATCAGAAGCAACAACATCAGCTTCTGCACCAAATACCACCTTTACAAATCCCTCGTGATATCTATCCTCCTATATGGCTGTGAATCATGGACTCTGACAGCAGAGTTAGAGAGGAGAATCCAAGCATTCGAGAACAAGTGCCACAGAAGACTCCTCAAAATATCATACAAAGAACACAAGACCAATAACTATGTGAAAGAAGAAATCAAAAAGCGTGTGGGCCCCCAAGAGCCTTTGCTCTCCACCATAAAGAGGAGAAAGCTGATGTGGTTTGGTCACACCACAAGACACAACACCCTAGCAAAAACCATCCTGCAAGGAACAGTCGAGGGCAAGAGAAGAAGAGGCCGCCAAAAGAAATCATGGGTTGACAACATCAAAGACTGGACCGCCCAACCCCTGCAACACCTCCTACTAGCCACACAGGATCGTGAAGCATGGAAAAAGATCTCTGTTGCGTCTTCTCTCATGTCCCCCCTACGTCCTTTGGGACATGGGACTGAGTGAGTGAGTGAGTGAACATACTTAGATGAAGAATGATGTGTTCGGCAGTTTAAGATGAATTTTTTTGATATTTTTTTTTTATTAGATTCATGCAGTTTAACGTTAAGTCTTAATCCAGTTAGCGACATGACACCACGACACCACGCATAAGCCAAAATGACGGCAATAACAATATTTTAGATAAATATGTTTTTTAAAACTCTGCAAAATGAGCGCTCCCATATCAAGGATAATACATAGCATTCCACCAGAAGTTTTACCTGAAGTGTTTAGACCTGAGAAGCGCGCTGAATTCGCACAGCGCTGGGCTTAACTTGCCAGGCGTTTAATGGCAGCGCAACACATTTTCGCTCGTATGAAAAACAATAGCTGCTGTCTGAGATTTCGACGAAGAAGAAGCAGACCGAGAAAGAAGGTTTTTTTGGTGGTGATTTTTTGTTGTTGTTTTATTTTTTATCTCCGTTGAGCCTGTCCAGTTTAGGACAACAGCCGCATAACGACACATACTCAAGCTGCCTCCATGATGAAATGGTTTCACTGACAGCAAAAATAGTATGAGTTGATTGCTGCACAGTACAGAGTCAGATAGATGGTTTGATACGTGTGTGTGTATGTGTGTGTGTGTGCGTGCGTGCTTACAGGTATGTGTGTGTGTGTGTGCGCGTGTGCGTACAGGTGTGTGTCTGTGTGTCTGCGTATCATTGCATGCGCGTGTGTGTGTACGTGTAGTGTGTACGTGTATTGTGTCCGAGCATGCATGCGCGCGCGCCTGTGTATGTGTATGTGTGTGTGTGTGTGTGTGTGTCTGTGTGTGTGTGTGTGTGTGTGTGTGTGTGTGGTGTGTGTGTGTGTGTGTGTTTTGTGTGTAGCGCGGCTAATAAGCAGTGAGGTAGGTAGAGGTGATAATTGAGACTGACAATCCGCGGCGCTGTCTTTTCCTTGCAGGAGTTGGCAGCAGCAGGTGCTAGAATAATTATTGACTGGTGATCATGGGATTCATAGCAGAGAGAAGAAGTGTGTGTAGTGGTGTGTGGTGTGTGGTGGTGTGTGTGTGTGTGTGTGTGTGTGTGTGTTTGTAGTATGTGTGTGGTGTGTGGTTGTTTGGTGTTGGGTGGGTTTTGTGTGGTGTTGCGGGTGTGTTTGTTGTGTGTGTGGTGGTTGTGTTGTGTGGTTGTGTTGTTGTTGGGTGTGTGTTGGTGTGTGGGTGTGAGGTGTGTGTGTGTGTGTGTGTGGTGGTGTGGTGTGTGTTGGTAGTGTGTGTGTGGTAGTGTGTGTGGTGTGTGTGTGTGTTGTGTGTGTGTGTGTGTTGTTGTTGTGTGTGTGTGTATAGTGGTCTGTGTCCGGTCTCTGGTCTGTGCATTTCTCCATCTGTTCGTTGTCTTTCTGTTTGTCTGTCTGTCTGTCTATCTGTTGTTGTCTGTTTTCTGTTGTCTGTTCTGTCTGTCTGTCTGTTGTCTGTCTGTCTGTGTCTGTCTGTTCTTTCTGTCTGTCTGTCTGTTTCTGTCTGTCTGTCTGTTTCTGTCTGTCTGTCTGTCTGTCTGTTTCTGTCTGTCTGTCTGTCTGTCTGTCTGTCTGTCTGTCTGTCTGTCTCTGTCTGTTCTGTCTGTCTGTCTGTCTGTCTGTCTGTTCTGTCTGTCTGTCTCTGTCTGTCTGTCTGTTTCTGTCTCTCTGTCTTTTCTGTCTGTCTGTCTGTCTGTCTGTCTGTCTGTTCTGTTCTGTCTGTGTGTCTGTCTCTGTCTCTGTCTCTGTCTCTGTCTCTGTCTCTCTTCTCTTCTCTCCCCTTTCTCTCTCTCTCTCTCTCTCTCTCTCTCTCTCTCTCTCTCTCTCTCTCTCT
>CM060320.1:60671855-60674355 GCA_030674155.1 Stramonita haemastoma | reverse complement strand
GTCAGGAATGTGGAGTGTATGTATGTTCAACTGTCTGTGTGTGCAGGTCACCAGTTCACGGGGAAGTCCACAGTGGAGATCTACCGCCAGGTGTTGCTGAGCGGCTGTCGGTGCATTGAGCTGGACTGCTGGGATGGCAAGGGGCAGGATGAGGAACCCATGATCACTCACGGCTACACCATGTGCACTGAAATTCCCTTCAAGGTATCTGCTTTCGAATACGCCCTTCTTACTTTGTGAACTGCCTGGTATTTGTTTATTGTTTGTTTGTTTGTTTGTTTATTTGTTTCTTTGTTTGTTCCTCGGCTAGAGCTCTGAGGTCCACCAATGGTGAGATTTTGTGCATGCTGCCGTTTGCCCACTATTAGGGTAGCCACATTCCAATTCGGGAATTAAGTGCTAGATCACAAGTGTAGTAGACTTTGTTCTTTGGCTAGATTTTTTAGGTTCACCATAGGTGAGATTTTTGTGTATGCGACCGTATTAATTTGCCCACTACTATGGTAGCCACTGTTCAGTTTTGAGGAGATCCGCCTGGACAGTTGGAACAAGTACTGGAGCTCTTTTACAGGCTTTTGTATAATCTTGGGTCAATAAAGTTTCCCCAAAAATTCCAAATTAAATTTCATGTCAATGGTGAAGGGATTTCTGTCTTCTTATGCATTGTGTAGTAATTTTCAGGTTGTTTTTCTCTTTGCTTGCCACTGGATTGATTTCCAGATCTGTTTTACTTGTAGCAGGCTCGTTATATGTCAAAATACCCCAGTGTTTCTGTGAAAAATTTGATTGATGACTGAATGAATTTTGAAGAGGATGTTTTACTCAGAAACCACTGTATCTAAAACACTGACCAGGAGCTATAATTATGCTGTTGAGCTCTTAAACAGATGTGTTTTATTTATTTTTGTACACTTTATCAGTTGTAAAAGTCCTCAGTTACACTTGATTAATACTTTGTACTTCCGTGGTGGCTCAAACCCAGACCATCAGATCACAAGCTCAATACTCTTGCTACTAGGCCGTCCCACCCCGTTTGTGCTTTTTTTAAGTGGTAGGTGTGTCTTCATTGCTGATGGAGATGGTGTTTTTGCAGGATGTGATCGAAGCCATTGCAGAGAGTGCCTTCAAGACATCAGAGTACCCTGTCATTCTGTCCTTTGAAAACCACTGTGGGTGAGTAGAAGGCATTGACACCTGTGGCTTGTATCTTCAGACAATAAGTGCAGTTGTCTTGCCTTACAATCTGTGAAGCCTTTTAAATTTGGATCATTAAAACTTTCTTGTGATGTCCACGAAAAAAGATTTTGAAAATAAGGTTTTTTGTATGTGCTTAGACATAAAATGCAAAGGTGAGGGGTTTTGTTTTCTTTATTTGGGTTTTTGTTGTTGTTGTTGTTGAAAATTTCAGATTGTGTTATGCTCTTTTCTAAACTAATATATCTACACTTTATTTATTTGCTTTCAGCCTTTTTATTGCTGGAAGAAACCTTCCAGCAGTAAACGATATTTTAAAATATTCAAAACAGAACACATAATTCCTGTCAATAGTCTCAAGTCATCTGATTATGGTTTTCCTTTGAATGCTCATAACACAGACCAAGCAAGTTATAGAAAATTAATGTATAAAAATTCTCTTTAATCTTTTCAAACATTTGTTAAGCCTTTCGTTGGTCGTTTTGTCTAACATTTGTTTAAGTATTGAATTTTTTTTGTTTGTCCAAGAGGTGTGATCCAGATTATCTTTTTTTAAATTTTTGCTCAGACCACGCCAGCAAGCCAAGATGGCCAACTACTGTCGTTCAATATTTGGGGAGATGCTGCTGGATGCTCCTCTGGAGTCCACCCGGTAAGTCTGTCAAGTCTTGTCCACAGTGTGCGTGTGCGTGCCTGTCTGACTGGTTGTGACCGTGACTGTAACTGCAAGCCCTGGTTACTTCCCTTTGTGGACAGTGTGAGAGTGTGGGCTATTTTTAGAGCACAGCGGTAAATTTTGTGCAATGCTGATTACACACTGAGAATTTTAGGGATTCCTTTATAAACTCTCAGCTTTCAGTTAAAGCGTAATCATTCTAAGATACTTATTTTTAGTCTTTTGAAGTTATGATTGAAAATTGGTCAGAGTAACCCTTCTACTTTGGTTAAAAAACCCAAACGTTTTCCTTGTAAATTTTCTTATTCGGTCGTCAACAGTATAAGATGGGATTTTTGGTTCGATATGATTTTCCTTTTCAGTTTGTCTTTCACTCCCTGTATATGTTTTCGCTTATGTATTTGTATGGACGTATGAAGGGAGAATTGACCCACTTTTGTGCTGTTGTTGTTTTGTAACAGCTGAAGGCAGACGTAGCTTTACCCAGCCCAGAAATGCTGAAGAGGAGGATTATCGTGAAGAACAAAAAGAAGCATTTCCATAAAGCAGGTAAGTGGATTTGGGATGCCGTTCAGCAATTTTTTAAGAGTTCAGCTAACAAAGCAGTTAAGATTTTAGACACAGCAGACA
>CM060320.1:60666855-60669355 GCA_030674155.1 Stramonita haemastoma | reverse complement strand
TCTCTCTCTCACACACACACACCTCCACCCTCGTTTTATTAGTCTGTTGGCTCTTGAAGGTTGAATTGATATTGCGATAGTTGTGATAGTAGATGTACACCCATGCTGTACACTTCCCACGGCTATTTCATGAATTGTTCCCCAAAGGACTGTGACCAAGCCAGCGGTTACGAATGAAGAGGATTGCCTGCAGGAAAACAAAAGCAAACAAAACAAAAGAAAAGACAAATGCTCTCCCCCCCACCCCCTTCCACCATCTTAAAACATAATATATTTAGCTTTGAAGAAACTCCACAGCTTCCTATGATTTTAGATAATGATTTATAAAAACAGAAAACAACCCAACAACATAGGCAATGGAAAACGTCTTTATTTCAGGCGCTTACTTGTCGGATTGTTCACTTCATGACCCACCAGAAAGACTGCCTTTAGAAGAATTGGGTGGAGATCGTATGACGCACACAAATGTATAGTACCTACAGCAAAGGTTAAGGCATTGTAAGTTTTGTGTCGTATTCCATTGTGGTCAGAGCACTGCTCTGCGTTCCCCAAGCTAAGGTTAAGCAGCGTTGAGCATAGTTACCAAGTGGATGGGTGACCGTTTGCGCACCTTGGCTTCAGTACAGTCCCCCAGGTCATCCAGCTGTCAATGGGTACCTGCTCTCTATAGGGTCAGGGGAGGTAAAGCAGCGAGGGAGAGGAGATGGGCGCCCCCTCAATACGCTGGCCCCTGGAGAAGCTGAGGTCTCCGACACCTCGCTCCCCTAACGACTGCATAGGTCACGGGAACGCCTTACCTTACTTACTATCCCACAGTCTACAGTCAAGTGTGGCAGAGTCACAAGCAGTAACTATACTTAATATTCAAGACAGTACGTGTGGTGCCGACAGAATTGAATAGGACAGGTGTCATCATCGTTGTCATGTTGATAATTTTTTCACAGGAGCCAGACTGTTCGGTAAGAGTATATGAGACGCACCTGGATTTCACAGTGTAAATCATGGATTGACTTTTTAACTACTAACCTCTTTTAGGTAACAACTTAATGTAACTGTTTTAAAAGCTCTTTGAAAAAAAAAATGTTTACGAGTCATTTCTATACTTTTCATCTAATCTCCTTGAATTTGTGGCACATTATATTTCTTCACAGTTTTTCTGTGTGTGTGTGTTTTAATCAAAAAGGTTGAGATCTGTTACTAATACTGACTTGAAAGTGAACTCTTCTGAAGTGTGCTTTTCTGTACCGTGGCCAATTCTGTTCAGATTATCATGAGGCATCTGTCATTTTCTCGCTCTCGTAAAATGACTGACAAAAGGAGGTGCTAGATTCTGCAGGAGTGTAATGTTTAATTTTGTCTAGAATCTGAGTCTGAGATCGGTTATAGTTTTTGGTGGTTCCTTCATTTATCATTTTTTCAAATCTAAACGTATATAAACAAAAATAAAACAAAGCTCTTTCGGAGGTGAAATGAGCATAATTTTTGGAATGTATCAATGTCATGCATGTAAAATGTGAGTTGGTTTGATAATTCAGATTTAAAGAAAAAACAAAAACACCTAAAAAAAAAAAGCACCAACTTATGCTTTTGATGCTAAAGAACATCAGTTTTAACGAACTAAAGGTTGTAACCCAGTGCCCATGTTAGCAGCATTTTGAACCACTATTTTTAATTATATTAAAAACAAAACTGAAATGTGTTTTTTTCTATTACATTTGACAGCAGTTTAAACCGATCCTGTTAAATGATATTGTTCTATACTTTTGTCATGCTTTTGGCATGTACAAAAGTGAATATGGGCATACATTGTTACTGTTAGACGATTGCTCAGTATTAAGGACAGAATAACTTTGATAGGTTTATCAATTTTTCTTCATGAATCCTTCATCCAACATGATACTAACTGATATCATTTTCTTTTCTTTCCTAAGATTCTGATCACTGTTTTTTCTCAGCTGTGATAGGCCCTTTGTAAGCAATATGGAAATTGTTCAGTAGATTATTTTACAAGAATGAAAATCTCTCGCAGTCTTAATGTCTAACTCCTGTTATCACCACCTTTTAAAAAACAAAACTGTGTATCCAATTCTGTTTTCTAAACACAGGTTGTCTAAGTGAATTGTGTGTGTGTGTGTGTGTGTGTGTGGTGTGTGTGTGTGTGTGTGTGTGTGTGTGTGTGTGTGTGTGTGTGTGTGTGTGGAGAGAGAGAGAGAGAGAGAGAGAGAGAGAGAGGGAGAGTGTGTGTGTGTGTAGCATTGTGGTATTCTCAGAAACAACTTCTATAACCACACGGTTTTACTTGATTATAGAGTTTGCCGGACGGTTAAAACGTCAACGCACCTAACAAGTAAACTGTGAGGTTCTGGGTTCAAATCCCAGGTTTGCTCTTTTTCCCATTTAACGAGAATATCGAACTAAATGTGAAAGTCCTTCAGATGAGGCCCCGTGTGCGAATGCACGCAAAACATCTTAAGCGAACGTGAAAACCCGTTCTGCCTTT
>CM060320.1:60656855-60664355 GCA_030674155.1 Stramonita haemastoma | reverse complement strand
CATATATTAGTTAACTCCATATACTTATATCCAAACCTCTCTCTCTCTCTCTCTCTCTCTCTCTCTCTCTCTCTTCCTCTCTCTCTCTCTCTCTCTTCCTCTCTCTCTCTCTCTCTCTCTCTCTCTCTCTCTCTCTCTCTCTCTCTCTCTCACACACACACACACACACACACTCATGCATTATAGATTTGTAATGCCTTCTGTTTCATGGTCCTGAATATTTGCTATTTTTAATATTTTTGCTATGTTATTTTTTGTTTAAATAATTATCAGTGTATACAGTTAGGATGACGCGTTTTGTTTAATGTATTATGTTTTTTTTTTTTTAATATTGGTTGAACTGCTGCTGGTGGTGATGCTGGTATGTAGGGGTAGGGAGGGGGTTTCTTAGCTTTATTCCCTGATGAGGCAAGGGCCGGATGAAAAAAAGTATGTAATGATTACTTACTGCTGTTACCCTTGAAAAATAAAGATTATTCATTCATTCATTCATTCTCTCTCTGCTATTTACTGATTCTTTTACACAATCAATTCTGTATATGAAATAAAATACCATAACAATAAATTTAACATTTATTGCAGTGACATTTGTGGTTTTGTTTTAATGAATTTTCGTGAAGTGTTGTGTGTATAATCACTTTTGTGTTTTAACAAATGATGTGTTTGTCATATCTATCTAGTTTCTGGGTGTTTTTTTTTCACATAATTGTTTTATTTTGACACATTGATGACTGTGTTAGTCATATCTATCTTGTTTGTGAATATTTTTAATCGTTTCATTTTCACGTAATAGATATTTCTCTGTGAGAAATTTGCATGTTACACATTTCATGGTTGTGATTTAACAAAACCTTTAGTTGATCTGTTTCTTTTTTTTAGCTGTTTTCATGTCGTCATACAGATGTTGTTTTATCATATGAGAAATACATCATTTTGTTATCTTTTTATGCAGAAAGTACTGAAAAATCTCATGATTAAGTCGATGTTGTTGATTTTCACCGTAGCTAATGTTTGTTTCATTAATAATTGTCTGTTGTATAGTCCTTTTTTTTTAAATCCTGTCTATCCATTCACTTCGTCAGTTCCTGCCCTTTACTCATCATTTTAATGGAAATAAAATAATATCACCTCTAAAAAAAAACAACAGTTTGTATCATTAATTCTTGTTGTGTATAACCTTGTACTAAACACAAATTATTCTAATATGTGATCTCTTTTCATACTATGTTCCTCTTTTCTGTCTTTTTCCTTCTTTCTTTTTTCTGTCTATGTTTTTTTTTCTTTTCTTTCCTTTGTTGTTAATCTTTGATACATAGCTGTAAAGTGTTGTTACGATTATGATGTCAGTTATTTTCCCCGAGATTTGACTATGTGGGGAATATTCTATAGATGCTACAGTGTACCAGCTAGACAGGATGGTGGAGGCAGAATGAGGGGATGTATGAAATGCACATGTAAAATGAACAAACCAAAAGGTGAAGATTCTGTGTGTACATCAAGTTAGCAGTTGCTGGGCCAAAGCACGGCACAGTTAGCCATTTCTTTGTCTTAAATTATTCTGTGTTTCTGGTTGTTCCCTAGTAAAATAATTGTGTGTTTTAATCTGTTAGTGTATGCTTGTGATGCACTTGTGTTCATGTTTGTGCATTGTAAGTGAGTGGACATAATTATGCTCTACGACACATTGTTAAAACTTTTGGAATATTTCTTCAGTAACAAAACTGTTCTGTATGATTTTTTTTTTGCTCTGTGTGAACAGGTTTCCTGAATGAAATGTTTCGGGAATATTTTTTGAAAATATTGTTTTAACACTTTCTATTTTTGTTTGCTGGTTTTAAACATGATGTTTTCATCTATCATGCTTTAAAAATACACCAAATTACTTAATGATATCTAAAACAAAAAAAAACAACACACACAAAATAACACATTTTGATTATGCGTGCAAATTGTTGTCGTCTTTAGAATAGCTCTTTGAGTCGAAATGCAACTGCCTTAATGGTAGACAAAAACGGTCACATTCACAAAAATCTCACCATTGGTAAACTTTGGAGCTCTAGCCGAGAAACGAAAGTAAAAAAAAAAATATAGAAATGATCATTGGCAGTGTGTACTTTTTACTTCAATATCTTTTTCCACAGAGTGGTGATGTCTGTAGTGACTGACTGACTGACTAGTGTTGGCTATGTCTGGCAGGGTACAGCCGGTAAAGAGGCAGAGGCCGCCCTGGAGATGTCTGCTCTGGTGAACTATGTGCAGCCCATCCACTTCCACTCCTTTGAGAACTCAGAGAGTAAGGCTTTGTCTTGTGTTTTTATTGTTGGTGGGAGAAAAGTATGGAGAAGGGATGCTCTCTGTGCTGCTTGCTTTGTGTGTGTTTGTGTGTTGTGTGCGCGCGCGCGCGCGCGCGCGCGCGCGCGTGTGTGTGTGTGTGTGTGTGTGTGTGTGTGTGTGTGTGTGTTGTGTTGTGTGTGTGTGTTGTGTGTGTGTGTGTGTGTGAGAGAGAGTGAGTGTGTGTGTGTGTGTGTCTGTCTGTCTGTGCGTGCGTGCCTGCCTGCCTGCCTACCTGCCTGCGCGAGTGCATTTTCTCACCTAGATTCAAGCTCTTCTGAAGCACTATATCAGAATGTCTATGACATTAATGGAAAATGTGTTGTTTTTAAATGTTTCGCTTTTCGTTTCGGCTGAGCTCCGAGGTTCACCAATGGTGAGATTTTGCTTTTGTGAACGTTTTTCACACTATTAAGGTATCCACACTCCAGCATGGGGATGTTGATAATGAGAATGCCATGTGTCTATGATTGCAGAGAGGAACAAGTCCTTCGAGATATCCTCCTTTGTGGAAACTCAAGCCACCAACCTGTTGAAGGAATTTCCTGTGGAGTTTCGTCAAGTATCCTTGCCTTTTGTGTATAGTCCTGCTTCACATTCATTTCACTATTTTTTTTGTTTAGTAAGTGTAGTGTGTTGTGTGTGTGTGTGTGTGTTGTGTGTGTTGTATGTATGTATGTTGTTATGTGTTGTGTGTGGTGTGCGTGCGTGTGCGGCGTGCGACCGTTTTATCCATATGTTAAGGTAGCGCATTCCGACTTCGGGCATCATGTCTTAAGCACTACACTAGTGTGAATGCTGGTTTTGCTTTTTGTCATCCGTTCTTACTGGCACAAAATGGGCTTACTCTTCTAAAAAAGGCAGAGAGGGTTTTAACCTTGCTCAAGATGTTCTGCGTGGTTTGCATACAGGACCTCTGTTTCTTATCTCAACCGAAGATTTTTCGGGGGGAGTGAAGTCAATACTGATATCAACCCAGGAGAGAAAAATCCCCCAAATGGGTGTCTTGGACCCAGGCCATCAGAGTGCACGCTTTTACACGATCCCTAAAATTACTGGCCAATGTCACACCTAGGTCAGTTACCAGTACCGAAGTCAGATACGCCGGACCGGACTTGTCAGGCGCTTAACGGCAGCGCAACACATTAATTTTCACTTCATATGACAGGCAACAATAGTTGCTGTCGTGTGTTGATGAAGAGGAGTTCATCAGTTATGGAGTCCTTGACCCCGTGTAGCTACAACAAGCGTCAGCTCAGCCGAATCTACCCGCGAGGAACTCGGGTGGACTCCAGCAACTTTCTGCCCCAGATGTACTGGAATGCTGGCTGTCAGTTGGTGGCCCTCAACTTCCAGACCCTAGGTGAGTGATGCGGCCTTTTTTCTTTTTTTTTTCTTTCTTTTTTTTTTTTTTTAGGGTAGATTGCTTTTTACTTTGCCACAAGCTGGGTCGTTAGAAGACACTTGTGTAATGTCAGGTATATGTGCTATTATTTTACAGCCTTATGTTTTGTTGTTGGTTTTGTTTGGTTGTTTTTTTAGTACAGTATCTTTACTTCCATTCTACCACACACTCGTCATGCCAATCTCTGTCTCTTCTGTCTCTGTCTGTCTCGTCTCTGTCTCTCTGTCTGTCTGTCTGTCTGTCTGTCTGTCTGTCTGTCTGTCTGTCTGTCTCTCTCGTCTGTCTGTCTCTCTCTCTCTCTCTCTCTCTCTCTCTCTCTCTCTCTTCTCTCTCTCTCTCTCTCTCTCTCTCTCTCTCTCTCTCTCGATTAGTAAAGATAGTATCTTTTTGATCATCATAGAAATGATGTAACGTCGCAAATTGGAAACTTAATGTGGTTTGATAATAAAGTTGTTTGTTGATTTTGTTTGTAAAATAATATAGAGGTAAGTGTGAATAAGTATGCGTTATGTTAGAGGTAAAAACAATGATTTCTTTATTGTTTGTCTTTGTTTGCTTGCTTTGATTGGTTGATTATTGTTTATGTGTTTCTTGTTATTGTTTGTTTTGTACAACCTTATCGATTTTAGCTTAAAAACTAATTGAACTGTGAACTGATTGATAATTTTTTTTAATGTGTGCTTTTTGTTTAGTTTGTTGTATGTCAAATAAACGAAAGGTGTGCTAAATTTTCCTTTTCCATAATCGTCAACATCGTCACCTCTACAAGTAGAAATCCAAAACACACAACATAACCCCTTAAAGAGAATAGTCTGCTCAATTAACCTTGTCTTTTCTGTCAGACTGGCCATGCAGATCAACCTGGGCATCTTTGAGTACAATGGCCGCACAGGCTACGTGCTGAAGCCGGACTTCATGAGGCGTCACGACCGTCACTTTGACCCCTTCGCGGAATCCACCGTGGACGGCATTGTGGCCGGCAGCTTGACCATCAAGGTAGGCTTCGGCTGTGCTGGACTGAACTGGACACAGGTTGCGTTGCTTCTTTGTGCGTTTTTTTTATATCTGGTGGTTTGTTTTTTTCGTTCTTCGGCTATAGCAATGGTGAGGTTTTACTTATCATTTATCTATTTATTTATTTATTTATTTATTTATTCTTTTATATGGAGGATAATGGAATAAGCACTCGTGTGCTTTTTTTATATCCATCCCCGTGTGTATGCAGTTTTGTCAATCTTGTCATCTGTTCCCACCAGCACACATGGCCTCCTCTTACGAAAACGGAACAGGATTTAACTTGTGCGCAAGATGTTCTTACCTATGCGAGTGTTTTTGCCCATCATTAATGTAGCCGCGTTCGACTTCGGGGATGATGTCTACAAGGACACCTGTATGCATGCCGTTTTTGAACATTTATTTTGTCATCTGTTCTTACGAGCATTAATGGTCATTCTTGCAAAACAGATGAGAAGGAGGTGACAGGTAGAAAAGGAACAAGGCAGAAACAAAGAGAGGATAGAAAAGATAGAATTCCCAGCATGACTTTCCAGAAGGGGAGATGTTATCTATACTGATATCCCCCCCCCCCGGTATCCCCACGGGGGAGAATTTGATATAAAATGCTTTATTACCATTCCAGTGAGTGAGTGAGTGAGTGAGTGAGTGGTGGTGTGGTGGTGTGTGTGTGTGTGTGTGTGTGTGTGTGTGTGTGTGTGTGTGTGTGTGTGTGTGTGTGATGAAAATCAAAGTCAAAGTCAAATTTTATTTCCAGATGGTACATTGAATAAGCAATAAATTTGTTTTTTCATCAAGCCTATCTAGCATAAAAAAGAAAAAGCAAAACAAAACAAAACGTGTGTGATTGCGTGCGTGCGTGCGTGCGTGCGTGCTGGTCTGCGTGCGTGTGTGGTGTGTATGTGTGCGTGCATGCCTGCATGCGTTGCGTGCCGTGCCTGCGTGTGCATGTGTATGTTGCAGGTGATATCGGGCAGTTTCTGTCGGACAAGCGCTTAGGGACGTACGTGGAGGTGGACATGTACGGACTGCCCACGGACACCATCCGGAGAAAGTTCCGCACCAAAACCATCCCCAACAACGGCCTGAACCCTGTGTACGATGAGGAACCCTTTGTCTTCAAAAAGGTGGGTTCTGCTGGTTGGATTGGCTGTGTAGGGCAGTCTGTTGATGTGGAAATGTAGAGATTGCTTGCTACAGGGAAGTGTATGATAAGAATGGTTTGCAAGTTTCTGTCTGAGTTTATTTCTCTGTCAGTGGTTGATGACACTTATCGTGGATAAATTGGATGACGTGATATGTTTCACTTCACATTGCTTGTATCGTCTTGTATTTGTTATATGTATACCATATCATACCAGTATTTGACTTTAATTCCATGTGCGCATGCAGCCATGGGTTCAAATCTCGGCAGTGCATCAAGTGGAATTCAGTTTGTTCTCACTTAGGAAAACATGTTCTTGTTTCACTAAATACAGCTACCATAACGGTGGGCATAAGGCCACATATGGAACGCTAGCCGAGTACGACAAATATATTGTATTTTTGGTTCTATTTCCGGTCTGCATTAGATTTAGTTGCATAATAAGAATAATATCCTATGTCAGAGTTTGTCAGGGTAGCTCTTTTGTTGCTATAGCTTCTTAACCTGCACCAGATATGAACTTATTATTACTACTATCATCATCAATCATCATTTAACTATCATTAACCTCATAGCAGCTTTGTGTTTTGTCTCATCAGAAAAAGAGAACCAGATGACTCGGTTTGTTTGCGGTGTTGGGAGAAAAAGCTGCCTCAGATAGGATGAAATGAAAAACTACAACAGCCATTTCTGCAGTACATTTTTGTGTACATTCATGATGATGATCATAGCTCCGACATACACTCATTTAACAGAGGTGTAGTTTTAACTAAGATCAGAGAAAACTGTTCAAGGGAGAGGACTCAATAACAACTAACGGTTCTTTACGCATGGTCTCCCGTGATTCCGTGAATATGCATCCTTCAGTCTCGGAAGACTATGCAATTGTGCTCCAGACCTGTGTGTTTATTCTGGTACAGGTCAACTGTGGCTGGCTAGGGGAATGACAGTCCCTATAGCAGAGGTACTGTCATTCCCGCGTGAGACTGCCAGCTTGAAAACTTGTTCAAGGGAGAGAACCAATTTGTATATAAATGGACTGAAGGTTCTTTACATAATGGCCTCCCTGGTTCGGTAGGTAGAAGGAAAACCATTCCGTAGGATTTTATTTTGGACTGCACATCACCAGTACTGTACCAAAGTGCTGATTTTGTCAAGTGGTATGCAATATAACTCATCTTTTGTCTCTTTGTTTGTTTGTTCGTTTGTTAATAAGCTGTAAATATTTTTCGTATTGGATTGTGCATCATGACATAGGCTACACACACATAATTATATTTATGCATGTGCTTGCACATACAGGAAGCACTCATGTGCTCATGTCTGCACACACACACACACACACACACACACACACACACACACACACACAGCTATAATCTCATTCTCTACCTTCAACAGTTAATAACTATGACCCTGTTTATTTCTGTGTGCAGGTTGTACTGCCCAACCTGGCTCTGCTTCGCCTGGGAGTGTTTGAGGAAACAGGCAAGCTGATTGGACACAGGATCATCCCCGTGGAAGGCATCAAACCAGGTCAGGACCACGCATGAATGCACCTTCGGATGAGACTATAAACTGAGGTCCCGTGTGCGAACCCACGCAA
>CM060320.1:60626855-60654355 GCA_030674155.1 Stramonita haemastoma | reverse complement strand
TGATCTTATATATTGACATTTTTTTTTCTTTATATCTGTAGCTTTAGCTCTCTGTCAATATTTTATCTGTCTTGTGGGCTCTTCACCAAACATGGTTCTATTACTTGATAAGGATCAGAGGTTGCAGTGAACACCATCAATTACACACCAAAGATAAATTTCTTTAAAGCATTAGAAACTTAAGGGAAAATAATTGAACTTGCATTTATCTTGCACTATCAAAACTTGACCTTTTCCAAAAAAAATATCTGTCCACATATTCATGTATTAGTGTATCATGTGAGCATTTCTTTTATATACATATAAATTTGGAAACAGGCTCTTTAACATCTCAATAACATGAGAAATTCGTAAGGGTTACAAGCAAAGTTTGAAACAATCCACAGGTAAACATTTAGTACATAGAACAGCACTGTTTATTGCGTGTTAATATGTTGGCATTTCGTAATTTGTGATTCTGTTTATTTTTTCTTTCTTTTTTGGCCCAAATTCTCGTTGCAGTCAGGTAATTTTTCTCATTTCTTCTGTTTGCATCTTTCCCATTCTTCCTTTCTTCAGACTTGGACAGTTTCTTTGTACATTTGTCTTGCAGTGTGCAGGCTCATATAATTTAGCTTCCCTTTTTTTTTGATCCTACACTGTTTGTTAACGGATCACAGTTGACTGATGTGACTGTTTGGGATTTGATGTTCGATTCTTTGTTCATATTTTTCATTTTTATTTCTTTTTTCTCTGTACTGTGCATCCAGCTTCCTCCAGAGGAGGAAGGGGAGGAGGGAGATGTAAGTGGTGGATGTGACTGGTCTATATTTTGTTGTGAATGTTCGTGTTTGCTGTTATGATGTAGAGTTTGATGTTTTAACTGCTGTTTTGTTCATAGCGGTCTGACATAGTGTGAATTTTATGTGTGCTGCTGTGGAGTTGATTGTGTGTGTGTGAACATTTAGCTGTTTGGAGTAACAGTTGCATGTTAAAACTGAAGCATTTTAAACGTTTGAATAAGACGACTTGTGGTTTTAGATCTGTGATGGATGAAAATGATGGTACTGCGGTGTGTAAGCATGTGTGGTGAATAGATCAGTATAATTCAATGTGGATTTCACTCTTGTGTGCGAGCTGGATCTCAAAAATGGATAATGGTTGTAAAGAGAATCCATAAACCCATATATACTTTTTTTGTTTTTTCTCTATAATTTGCACAAATTTGAGTGCGCATGCACACACGCGCGCACACACACACACACACTCACACACAGACACACTTACACACACACACACACACACACACACTCACTCACACACACACAGACACACTTACACACACACACACACACACACACACAACACACACACACACACACACACACACACACACACCACACACACAATTTAATTTGGACTGTTCTGGAAAGTCTGATTACTTTACAAAGATACAATGGAGAGGAAGCAGATATATTGTCTGACACTGCAGTACCAGAATGGTAACATGTTAAGAAATAAGATTAAAAAAAAAGTCTTTTGCATTGAACATGACTCCAATACTCAGATAGACTAGGCACCTGCACGACCCCCCCCCCCCCCCCCCCCAACCAATTTGACTATGCAACTGGTGTGCTGCTGCTTTAGGTTGTTTACTTGAGAAGGCAGTACCATATGTTTGCATTTTTATTACTATCAAAACTGGATCCTAATGACCACCACTGAAGTGACCTAGCAACTGTGCAACAGAGAAACTAAAAGGAAAGTACTTTTTGAGGTCAAGTTGCAGTATCAAAACTCAGCCACTTAAAAAAATACCATTTCACTTTAGTTGACAGTGCCATCACAGCTGTCAGTTTCCTCTACTTTCAGCTCCTCTCAGCTGCTAATAATTCCATCCCAGCTCAGCCCAGATGGTGCTATTTATAGCAGGAACTGAACCCACACGTGGACTAGGTAAAAAGAAGGAGCACGGTAAATTTAGCACTCTTGACTAGGCCCTACTGAGTGATGTTGGATTTGTGCACTGTGCCATGAGTTTTTGATCAACACTGTGCCCTTAAGAATGCCATTGAATTGACGTAACAGCTGTGAAGAGCTTCCTCCTGTTGGTGGCCATTAGCTGACTTGACAGGAGTTGATTTGGGGGGATAGCTGGGGGCATGATATAGTGATGAAATGTGTGTGTGTGTGTGCGCGCACGCGCGTGTGCGTGCGTGCGTGCGTGCGTGCTGTGTGTGTGTGTGTGTGTTGTGTGTGTGTGTGTGTGTATGAGAGAGAGATTCTGTGGTCATTTTGTTGAGTAACGTAACACAGTTGCAGCACTGGAATACCTCCGAGGTGAGGTAAAAAAAAACACAAAAAAACCTCAAACAATAAAAAACAACAACATCACAACCATGAAAGGAAAATGGGTTAATTCCCAAAATGTCCTGTTACCATAAAATTATCATGTAAGTGATTGAGATGAAATTTTGGAAATGGAGAGCTTACCCTTAAGAGCGACTACAGTCAGCGTAGAGTATGCCTGTTGCCTACCTGTTGCAGGTGATTGCATCTTGTGCGGTTTACCGAGGTTAGAAAAGTCTTCGTTAATTAACCTGGCCTTCAGTTTTTGCACTTGTTCGCCCCATCATAGCATCCCACACTACTTTCCCTTCACATGACCCCCCCTCCCCCTCCCTCCCCGCTACTCCCCACACTTTAAATTCCCTCCTTCCTTCTTTTACCAACTTTGCCCATCTCCCTTCACACCCTTCCAGAATGTATTTTTCATTTTAAAAACACCCTTCCAGAATGTATTTTTTATTTCAGAAACATCCTTCCAGAATGTATTTTTTATTTCAGAAATATAGTTACATTGTCTTCTTGCCTGGGTCCCTTTATTCTAAAAAGAAAATATTTGTCTGTTTTATCTATGAAACTAGAGTTTGATTTCAGTTTTGATATTCTTCTTGTATAAATTGGTCTTCACAGGCATGTTCACAATGGTAGATTTTTTGCTTCGTTTTTCGGCTAGAGCTCCAAGGTTCACCAATGTTGAGATTTTTTGCGTATGCGACCGTTTTTACCCGCCATGAAGTTAACTGCATACAGCACTGATATGTCTGTGTATACTTTGACCTAAGACTTCATGAACATCTCCGCATTTTAGCGCCATGAGCTGCCGAGTTTCAAACTATGGCTTCAGGACCGTAAGGATTAAAATTCTTTGACTGTTACCACTCAGCTATTGTACAATAACCCTTCAGACACAGGTAAGATAAACACTGATGATTGCCTAGAAAGCTCCATGTCTTTTCGGGGAAAGCCAGACTATGAATTGGCAAGCAAAAAACTTAAAGATCTTAGGTTTAGGAGTTAGTTGGTTTGTATGGGCATATTTCTGCCGTGTGTTTATGTATGCACTAGTGTGTTTTTGTTTGTAATATATGCACGTAAGTGTTTCAGTGTGGGTATGCCAATGTGTGAATTGTTAGTGCATGTGCTTCTGTATAATCATGTATATATTATGTTTTTTGCATGTTTAATGTATTTTGTATATATAGATATACAATTGATGTATATCAGTGTGTGTGTGTAGTGTGTGTGTGTGTGTGTGTGTGTGTGTGTGTGTGTGTGTGGTGTGTGTGTGTGTGTGTGTGCTCATGCGTCCGTGTGTCTTTGTGCAGCTGTTTGCGTGTGTCAGTGTCTTTGTTTCTGGCATGTGTCAGTCTGTGTTTTAGTACTGAATGTTGCTCCTGATTCTATGACTTGCTTTTGCTTGGATTTGCTTTTACAATTGTGTGCATTTAGGTGTGTTCTTTATTAGGTTTAGATGTGAATACACTGTGTGCTTATTCCTTGACTTTGTGAATTGAGAAAATTTTATGCTTTTTTTTTTTTATTTTGTTCTCCTCAGCGTGAATTTTTATGCATCTGTTTTGTAATTTACTTATTTTGGTTTGGTTATTTCAATATTAAATCTCCCCTTATTCTTTGATACTGGTTTTTCAATATGCTGTACATGTTGCAAAGGTAAGACTTGGGGATTTATCTTCATCTTGATATAAAATTGTTCCATACTATGCCAGTAATGATAGATGATCTTCAGGTAACGTACCTGCCTAGAAGGCAAGACGTTCTCTGTATATCCCCATTTAAGGCAAAACTTTTTTTTTCCTCTACTAGATACTAGAGGTGGCCCGGGTACTACTCTTTCAGATGAGATAATAAACCGAGGTCATGTATGCAACATGCATGCAGCGCACGTAAAAGAATCCGGGGCAGCAAGATAGTTTGCATTTGGGAACATTCTTTAGAAGAAAGCCACATTGAGATGTACATGCAGACAGAAAAAGGAAACAAGGAGTAATGGGTTGCGCTGCTGTTGTGGCGATGCGTTTTCCCCACAGAGAGAGCAACCCAAATTTCACGCAGAGGCGTTTGTAGAATGTCATACAATAAATAAGGCACAATACAGTGCAAAAGAATTATCTGAGTGAAGTATCTGGATCATTTGGATCACTTGCATCTCTACCACTATCGGTCAAGTTATCTTCCATCGTAGACATTAGGTTCCCAGTCAAAGGTTGTATTATTATAGTTGGACACACCCGTGGATTTCATCAAGCTGTTTTTGTTTAGATGACAACAAGGAAGTTGGTTTATCGCTGATGTTGTGGCCCTGAAATTTAGAGGTTTTTTTTTAGTCAAGGTCATTGACAACTGCTGGTTTTGTCTTAGGATGAAACTTTTCATCCTATAAACAAATTGTTTACATATTGATATTACGAATGGATTAAGCTATAGATGTATGATTGTTTTGGGGAACTGTTGTGGTGTATTTTATTCAAAACAGTTGCATAAGAAATCATAGCAAAGAAATTGGTCAATTTTGTGATGTTTTCTTCATTGTAGTGAAACCTTTCTCCAGAACCAATAAGAATTGTCAGCAATGCCATATATTTTACAAAACCTACAAAAATATTCCTCAAATCGTTATATTTTTTTGCGGGGGTGTTTATTGTTGTTTTCATTTTGTTTATGCAGACACAAATTATCATTTTCAGAGAAGACTTTATGAGATTCCATTGGTTCCTTCCGTTTTTCAGAATCAAAGCAGAAAGTCCCTCAAAAGGTCGAATACTTAAATTTATGCTCCTTAGATATATAAAGAGCATGATCAAAAACTTCTTGCAAACAAGAATATATATATATGTTTGCAAGAAGTTTGTTTTCGTTCCTCGGCTAGAGCTACATAATCATGAAAGTGGTATTCAAACCATATCGATAGAAGTAACACTCCACCATGAAATGAGTCGCTTTGCACCTGACCCAATTTTCCGTTAGGAGCCATTATAGGCAGGTGGGGGTCAGGATGTTGGTTTTTAGATGTTGATTGATTATAAAACTATAACCTTTCTTCTATTTTGTACTGAAATATCAAGGTATAGGTTTGTTTCCTTTTGCTTTAAAACGTGTATTTTAAAAATACCCAAGCCCTCATTCTGACCACCTATCAATGATGCTAAACTTTTCAATTTCTCATTTTCTCACCTCTTGCAGTCTCTCATTTCAACTTGTAATAACTTTTTCATAGAACTGTCCAAATTTCAATTAATTTTTGTTTTTGTATTGAATAATTCTTTTATTGCAGTTTAATAACATGCCGATATCTAAAAATAGACCTGAGCTGCAATGCGACTCATTATGTGGTGGAACGTTTGTTTAACGTGTGCATAAGATGTATAAGATGCATAAGAAGGTGACGGGTAGCTCAGTGGTCGGAGCAATTCACTTACCACAAGGTAAGGTTACGCAACATTTAAAGTGTAAGATGCATAAGAAGGGTTTAACGTGTGCATAAGATGTTCGCTGTGCGATCGCATACAAAGCCTCGGTTTATAGTGTCATCTGAAGGACTTCGACATTCAGTTCGATTTTTTAACTATTTAATCCAACACCTCTGTCAATAACGAAATGTCTGACCGTGGCCGCTGTAGTCTAGTGGTTAAGGCATTGGACTCGTAATCTAAAGGTTGCGGGTTCGATCCCAGCTTTCCGCTATGGCGTTGTGCCCTTGGAAAAGGCACTTTACGGCTATTTTCTCACCCCACCCAGGTGTAAAAGGGGTACCAACCTTGTGTTGGGGGTTAACCCTGCGATAGACTGGCGTCCTATCCAGGGGGGGAGTCTGTGACTCTCAGTCACTTAACGCCACAGAAACCGGGATAAGCACCGGCCTGATGAGCCTTAAGGCTGGGGACAGACTTTAACTTTGTTTTTTTTTGGACCGTGTCCAGGAGGAGAAGAAGGACGAGGCGGATTCGCTGCCCAACACGGCCATCAAGGACATGGAGGACAAGATGCAGAAGCGGCAGCCCTCCGTCAAGGTGCAGCAGAAGCGGCAGAACTCGGTGATGTCGCGCAGCAGCAACGTGGACATGAGCCCCACCATCGAGGGCAAGAGCCTGCCGGCCGTGGCGCGCCCCTCCATCCGCCGCACCGGCTCCAACCACCAGATGGGGCTGACCAAGCAGGAGAGCATGCACTCCATCAACAGCCAGGGCAGCGCCGGATCAGGTGAGAGGGTTGGAGGGTTGGGGTGGTTGGGGGGGTGGGGGGGTGGGTGAGGGTGGGGGGGTTGGGGTGGGGTGGGGGGGTTGTGTGGGTGGGTGGGTGGGGGGTGTTGTGTGTGTGTGTGTGACCAAGCAGGAGAGCATGCACTCCATCAACAGCCAGGGCAGCGCCGGATCAGGTGAGGGGGTCGGGGGGTCTTAGGGGCGATTTTTAAAGATTGGGATTTTGTGCCTGCGTGTGTGAGTTGTTTTTTTTTAAGTTTACATTATTTGTTGTTGTGTGCCCATGACCCTGATTTCAGTCACACCGCGCATGCATGCACGCACGCATCATCACAGTCCTTTTTCCAGGCTGGTGACGGTATAATTATCAATGTAGATTATGCTGTTTGGAAAGTGGTCAGTCACTCTGAAAGGACTGTGTCTCTCAAGGAAGGACAAATGCATTTATCTGCAGGGTTGTTGTTCATTGGTTTGGTTTTTTTTTTTCTTTTTTGTTCCTCGGCTAGAGCCCTGAGGTTCACCAATGGTGAGATTTATGCGTATGCGACTGTTTTCCCCACCATTTATGTAGTCGCATTCCGACTTCAGGGATGATGTCTAAACACAACTGTATGCATGCCAGCTTGTTGTTATTATTGTCGGTGTCATCCATTCCTGCCGGCACACAATGGCCTACTCTTCCGAAACGCGGAACAGGTTTTTAACTTGTGCCTAAGATGTTCAGTGTGCGTTCGCATACAGAGTTCGTTTATTCTTTGTTTACCTGAAGGACTCACATTTTAGTTCGATTTTTTTCGTCAAACTGGGAAGAAAGGACGATTGGGGGAATCAAACCCAGAATTTCACGGTTTACTTGCTGGCAGGCGAACGTCTTAACCATCCTGCCACCCTCTTTTTTCGTTGGTTCATTGTTTAATGTTTATGTGTTGACATCGCAAAACTTTGGTTACTACCTTCACTTGCGAAACGTACAAATGAATTTGCTTCTCTGTCATCACATTTTGGGAGGCTTAAGAGTGAATTTGTTTTCCTGACAATTGCCTTGAGCATGTCTTATGCTGCTTAAGATATGACTGATTGGCCTGTTCTGACACTGTTTCTGAAGAAATGTTTATATCGACAACTTTACTTTATTTGTTTACTATTTTCAATGTTTCTGTTGTTTCTGTAAATTACATATTATCAACTGTGCATCATTTTGGTGTTTGCTTCAAGTGTGACTGTTCCCAGCATGAATCGTGTAGGAATAACAAGCAGTGTTGTGTTGTCAGGAAAGATGCTGAAAGTGTCTGATGCAAACCTGCAGTTGTTGATGTGTGAGTAGCTCCAGTCCTGTCCTGTCCTGTGCTGGTATGACAGGGGGACCGCTTGGCTACCGTGTAGCAGTTGTACACAGAAAGACTTAAACCAGAAACTGACTGCTGCTATCGCGAGATGTGTATGCTTGTATCATGCTTCTTGCCTGGCAGTATGTGTAAATCAGTCAAGAAGTTTGCTTGCCGGATTTTTTTCAGTTTCTCAGTAAAGGAAATTATTTGAGAATGTGAAATGCTTGAAAATGGGCATTCAGAATCACGAGAAGCGATTTTAAAAAACCGTTACATGTTTCAAAGCTGCATGCTACTTTGTTGTTAGCCAAAATTTTCAATATCAAAGGAAAAAAATTAATATAGGAATCATTATCAGTTGTGTTTAGTCGTTACAGTTGAGATGAAGAAAAGCTGGGACCTTTTCTGTTTATGATTTAATCTCTTTTTTCACAAAATAAGAGTGAAAAAATTCTTGTTTGGATTGGGGGGGGGGGGTGTCGTTTGGAGAGCTAGGTTTCTTAGTGTTGCAAGTTAATCTTTTCATGAACATACATATCATTTTATGGCTTTTTATCAATTTTCACTCATCAATTTTTTTTATTCAAGGCATGGTCATGGTTAAGCTGCAGAAGAAAAGCTGGCAAGCAAAGTTCTTGTTTAATCGTAACAATGATATATCTTTATTTTATTTCTCATTGATAGCTACCCCTCCATGTATTCATCCATCCCTGCAAGATAGAAGCTTGACCTGTCATTCCTATCAGCATGTCTTCTGTATGTTCTATGCTGTGTATGCATACTGCATATGACTCAGGCTGATGCGCGCTACCAATGCGTGGAGGTATTTCTTGACCGGCTGCTCCTGCTAGCAATGTAGCCTGAAGCTTATTTCAGCCTCAAACTTTGTTATTAAATTATAACGTGATTTGATTTGGAGGATTTAATCTTTAGATAAATCAACAGAATGATTAAACTGTTTTTGTTGTTGTTTGTTTTGTTTCATTGCAGTAATTTAGTTTTACTTATGTAGTGGTTCAGGTCAAATGATGTACTGGTTCAGATTAAATGATACAGTTATTCAACGTAGAATATATTCATAGTCAGTTTAGATTTACTCACATAATGGATCAGATTGAATTATACAGTTATTCAATCTAAATATGTATTGAGCAGATTTAATCATGTGATTCATCAGATTTAATTATATAGTGGTCAAGATTTGATGATGTAGTGATTCATATTGAACAGTGTAGCAGTTCATGTCTGAATGATATTGTAGTACCTCAGGTCAAATGTCACTACATGTGCGCACTTGAGTACCACAAGTCATTTTTTTGTTTTTGTTCTTGAAATTTTATTTAAATCAACGAGGAAAAATTATACTGACGTACAAAAGAAGTTATTTTTCCCGGAGGGGAGGGGGGGGAGGAGTTGTTTGTTTTATAGTTTACACGGACTGTACAGGAAATGTCTTCATATGGAAATCATTCGTATTATGCTACGTCTATTGCTTCACGCTTAGAGGCTGGCTTTTAGCTATGCTAGTTAAAGAGTAGATTGAGGATAATTGTCATACATGAATTCCCATGCTATTTGTAGATTTGTCATCTCAAATATTAGCACAGCTCAGGAATTAGCTATTTAGAACTTTTTTGTGGAGATAAAGGTCGATAGAAAGCGGAAAAAGCTATACCCTGATTTTCCTTTCCCTCCTGTTTTCTCTTTGTCCATTTTAGTGTATCTTCCTTTCTATGTTTCTCTCTCAAAGGCTGTCTGTTTGTAACTGTATGTCTTCCTCCCTTCTTCCCTCCCCCCCCCCCCTCTCTCTCTCTCTCTCTCTCTCTCTCTCTCTCTCTCTCTCTCTCTCTAAGGCCGATGAAAAAAGTAGTAATACTTACTCTGTTACCTTGAAAAATAAAGATTCTCTCTCTTCTCTCTCTCTCTCTCTCTCTCTCTCTCTCTCTCTCTCTCTCTCTCTCTCTCTCTCTCTCTCTCTCTCTCTCTCTCTCTCTCACACCGTCCCTCCTCTCCCTCTTTTTCTTTCTTTCTTTTTTCTTTCTTTTGTATATTGAAATCCATTACATCAGTTTAAATTGGACAATGTACATCAAAATGTTAAATACATATGTACTGATTTTATACACTAGTATTGAATTCTTTATTTATTTCTTGTGGTGTATGTTGCGCAGCTTCTGGTGTACATGTAACCCGGTGTAAAATCTTATCTTTCTGTACATGTTTATCATGCATGCATGTGTGCATGTGTGTGTGTGTGTGTGTAAGTAAGTGTGTGTGTGTGTGTGTGTGTGTGTGTGTGTGTGTGTGTGTGTGTGTGTGTGTGTGTGTTGGGGTGTGTGTGTGTGTGTTTGTGTGAGGCAGACAGACAGACAGACAGAGAAATGGTTTTGTTTAATAATGTATATGTAATGCGTACACTTTTTTTTATTGTACATAGATCTCGTATGCTGTTTTGATGCATTTGACTCTCTGTCATCTTTGAATATGCGTTTACCAGCTTCTTCGCTTGTTGAAATCCACTGTTTTCCGTATATACATGCTAGTATGTGCTTGCATGTTTATATTATATAATGACACATGCGTTTGCTGGCGTTCTCTCTCTCTCTCTCTCTCTCTCTCTCTCTCTCTCTCTCTCTCTCTCTCTCTCTCTCTCTCTCTCTCTCTCTCTCTCTCTCTCTCTCTCTCTCTCTCTCTCTCTCTCTCTCTCTCTCTCTCTCGTTCACACACACACACGCACACACACACACACATACACACACACACACACACACACACACACACACACACACACACACACACACACACACACACACACACACACACACACATACACACACACACTCCCCCCCCCCTCCCACACCCTCATAATTATGTACCCTTCTGTTCTCCCCATCAGTCCTCTCTCTTTGCTACTTTATTGCAGTGTCTCCCTCATCTCCTCCTCCTATCCTTTCATCTTCTAACTCCCCTTCGTGATGTTGAAATGCAGCAGAAATAACAAGATCCATGATATTTCATTGTTGAAGGTGGCAATCTGAATCGCATGACATCCTCCACCTACCTTGGAGAGACTGCTACAGGAACCTTTGCGCAAAACTCCAAACTGAATGGTAAGGGTTTTTTTTTTTACATTTTTCCACGTCCCTCGGCTACAAAACTCCGAAGTTTGCCAATGGTGAGATTTTGCATATGCGACCGTTTTTACTTACCATGGAGGTAATGTCATTCCGACTTTGGGAATGTTTTTTTCTTTTACAAATTTATGTGACAAGTTTAGTGTTTGCACACTTCCCTTTTTAAAGGTAAAGGTGTCCCATAACCTGTGTGGTCGTGGCGTCAGAGACCTCAGCTTCTCTAGGGGCCAGCATATTGAGGGCGGCGCCCATCTCCTCTCCCTCGCTGCTTTACCTTCCCTGACCCTATAGAGGGTAGGTACCCATTTACAGCTGAGTGAACTCGGGGACAGTACTGAAGCCAAGGCGCGCAAACGGTCACCCATCCAATTGGTAACCACGCTCGACGCTGCTTTAACATTGGCTGGGTGGGGGAAAGCGAGCACTCTGACCACTGAGCTGTCTCGCCCCCTGTCTTAACTTCCCTTTTTACCAAATTTAATGTATGATTTGATTTTTTGTTGCTGTTCTTTGCTACTTTTGTAGTTTACTTCTCTGTTGTTCATATAACTAAAGAAACAGACATGAAAACTGTTTATATAGTCTGTTTGGATTCATATCAGCTGGACTTGACAGGAAATACATAACACGTGATTATATGATAATCATGTACTATTTGGATATTTTAATGGCTGCACACATTTTTTTAACCACTGGGTGCGCAGATTAATTTGTAAACCGTAAGAAATTGTCATTTTCACGAGAAAAAAAAAGTAAAACTTTATAATTTCAAAAGTTGAAATAATAACAGCACCTTGCGAGTTTTAATTGAGGAAGTGTGAGAAAGATAAACTAAAATTTACTGGGTAGTGTTGAAATGATAGCGGACGTTGTGTGTTGATTCACAGATGACTAAACATTGCTGGGTAGTGTTAAAATGATAGCGGACGTGGATGTGTGGTGATTCACAGAGCCGGGCATTCTGGACCCCACCCCGCTGGATGAGCTGCGAAGCTGCAAGCAGTACGTGAAGGCGGTGGGCAAGAGGGACAAGGAGATGGACAGCATGCGGCGAAAGTATGACAAGGTGGGTAGGTAGGTAGGCCAGGACCACACCGCCACACTGAGTACTGTTGCCTGCTGAGGCTCTGTTTTTAGCTTTCCTGAGGACGTTCTGAACTCTGCGTGTGGCATATTGGGTTTATACTGTGTGAACCACATATATCTTTTGTAAAACTGAAGACAACAACAACAACATATATCTTTTGTATTGTTTCTCGGCTAGTGTTCCCATGTTCGTCAACGGTGGAATTTGTTTGTATGCTGTCTTGCTTTTGCCCATCATTAAGGTAGCAACATTTTGACTTCTGGGATGGCGTCTGAACACAACGCCATGGTGCATGTTTTTTTGTTTTTTTTATTTGTCATCTTTTCTATACTCCACGTTATGGCGTACTCTTCGTAATGGCAAAACAAGTTTTAACATGTGCGCTAGATGTTCTGTGTAGATATACACACAGGACTTCAGTTTATAGTCTCATCCAAGTCTTCATAGTCTTTTCCGAGGAACACAAATACTTCGCACTTCCCAAAACAGTCCTACATCCACCACACTCCACACACCCTACCTGGTACCCGCCACCGCCATCACCCAATACATCTATCTATCTGTCTATTTATCTATCTACCTACCTACCTACCTACCTACCTACCTATCTACCTGTCTATCTATCTATCTATCTATCTATCTATCTATCTATCTATCTATCTATCTATCTATCTATCTATCCCTTGGTCTGGCGACCGCGGGGGCATCCATGAAGACTTGACAACCAGCTCCCTCCATTCCTCTCTCTCTTCTGCTTTTCTCGCGGTTTTGTTGAGTTCTAGGCCTGTCCATTCGCTGATGTTGTCCTCCCATCTCTTCCTTGGTCTGCTCCTTCTTCTTCCTCTTTGGACAGAGCCTTGCAGTATTGTTCTGCAAGTCCTTTTGATCGTACAATTTAAGTTTACGCTTCTTATCGATTGATGGAAGATTTTCGTAGGGATCAATGTTATTCTGTTATGCACGTCTTCGTTGCTTATGTGGCCTCTGTACATATACATATTTTTAATTATTTTTTCAGACCCGGGAGAACACGAGCAACCAGCAGCAGAGCCAGGTGGACAAGCTGGTGGTGACTCAGACCAAGGCCCGCATGTCGCTGGAGAAGAGCCACACCAAGGTGCTGAAGAAGCTGACCAAGGCCGGGGACAGCACGGAGGAGAAGAAGCAGGCCTTCAAGGGAGAGATGGAGGACCTCCTTAAAGCACAGGCTCAGGAGGTCAGAGGAAGGAGGAGGGATTTGTGGGGAGGGGTGGGTGGGTGGGGGGGAGGGAAAGCAGGGGGAGGAGGGGCGGGATGAGAGCACAGTGTGCAAATCCAGCCTAACTCAGTCAAGGGTCCAGGACCCAGTGCTAGAATTAGCCCCCCCCCCCTTTTTTTTTTTTTTACCAAGTCCAAGTCCAGTCCGTTTCTGCTATGATTAGCACCAGCTGGGCTGGAATTGATAGCAGCTGAAAATGGGGGAAAAGTAAATGCTGTGAGTGGAGTTAAAACTGATGTTAACACCAGGGCGAAAATTCCCTGAACTGTATGCCCCGGTATTAGCTTGATCCTGGGCTCTCAGATAACATGTGCAACGCTTTTATCAGTAGGTTACCCCCTTCCCTTGCAACGATTTAGACTTGAATAATATTTCATTATGGGGGAGGGGAGGGGTTAGATCATTTTCTATGACATCCAAAATTTGCTACCCCTGACATTCCACTCACTCCTACTCACCATACACAACCACAGCCTAGCTCACTCAGCAGCATCCACCCACAAGTAAGTATAACTATGTGCCTGGGTAGGCCTCCATGAGGACACCAGCTGGGTGAGACTCGGCAAGCGCTTACATCATTTCTTAGGAGTGATGGTGTCTAGATAGATAAGGGTGTCAAGATTGAACAGTACCTGCTACGTGTAAGAGAGACCTGTCAGCTCTTTAGGTACTGAAATGCTGCATGCATGCAAGTCAAGGAAGCAAAAAAAACGACTCATAGTATCAACTCTCTGTGTCTATATATAAACCTCCATGCTTCAAGCAAAAAAAAAACCCAAAATAAAATGTTTTGTTTGTGTGTGTGTGTGTGTGTGTGTGTGTGTGTGTGTGTGTGTGTGTGTGTGTGTGTGTGTGTGTGTGTGTGTGTGTGTGGTGTCGACAGCTGCGCGACATGCGCTACAAGCACGGCGACACGCTGAGGACGATGGACAGTGACCACTACCAGGTGGAAGCGGACATACTGAAGCGTCACCACGGCGTGGTGTATGACGCCCTCTTCGAGGTGCTGACCTCCAACCACGACTGCCACAAGAAGGGGCTGCAGGAGATCCACGACAGGGACGTGGTCAACCTGAAGAAGGCCATGGACCCTCAGATCCGCGAACACATGAAGCAGCTGGCCAAGAAACACAAGGACAAGCAGGAGCTGGCCAGGTGGGAATGAGTGCTGAGAGCGGAGGGAGTGTGGTTCTCTTTGTTTGTTTCGACCTTTTTTTTTCTTTTCTTGTTGTGATGAATTGTTCTGTTTTTGTTTGGGTTTGGTTTTTTGTTGTTGTTGTTGTTGTTGGTTGTTAGTCTTTTTTTGTTTTTGATTTTTTTTTCGTTGTTTATTTTATTTTGTTCTTTATTTTATACCACGTTATGTTGTTTTTTCTTTTGGTTTATTTTCCTTTGTGTTGTTCTTTTTTTTAGCATTTTTCTTTGCCTTAACTTTTCTTTGCATTCTTCTTCTCTGCTGTTCTTCTTCTTTGCATTCATCTTTGTTTTGTTCTTCTCTGCGTCTTCTCCTTTGCTTTTTTTTGTTTTTTTCTTCTTTGCCTTCTTCTTCTTTACATTGGTCTTCTTCTTCTTGTTTGTGTTGTTGTCGTCTTCATATTTTTTGGCATTTTTTTTCTCTTTCTTGTAGTTACTCTTCTTCTTCTTTGCATTCTTAGCATTTCTCTTCGCATTCTTCTTTGTCTTCTATTTCTTTGTCTTCTTCTTTTTCTTTGAATTCTTCTTCTTGGCATTCTTCTTCTTCTTCTTCTTGTTTTTCGTTGTCGTCTTCTCCTTTTTTTGGCATTTTTTTCTTTCTTCTTGTAATTCGTTTTCTCTTTTTTTGCATTCTTCTTCCTCTTCTTCCTTTCATGGCCTATAATCATTTAAAGCTTTGGGGTATTTTTTGGAACGGGACAAATAATTGATTTTTTCCAGAGGCTGGGAACATGGCATGCCTTCAAAGACATAGAAAACAGATCACTAAAAACATGACACAGCTGTTCAGCACAGGATTTTAAAAGCCACCCACAAATACCATCCACATTCACAGCTTTTCTCACATGCAATGTTTTAAATACTGATTTTGCATCTGTGGAATCAACAATAAGATCTTTATCATCTGGAACATTATCACAGATATTTTTTGGCAGGTTAAAAAGAACAGATTCCAGCTCATGTTTCAGATCTTCGTGCTTTGAACTGTATTTGTGGTGGGAAGATTACGAACACTCATGTCATTTTCCATTGTGGGCATTCTAAAAGCATTTTTACCTACTGTGCCTAGTTTGTCACTGGATCAGATTTTGTCTGAACCATGGTTACTTTTCAATATTCTGTCACAACTAATAAGTCTGATAACTCAGTCTTTGTAGTATGTTAAGTTAGTTTTATTCAGAAGAGTTATCTACCTTTTAATTTTTAGTTGTTTGATTTTTCTTGCTACGGTTGTTGTGTTGTGTGTGTGTTGTGTGTGTGATGTGTGTGTGTGTGGTGTGTGGGGTGTGGTGTGTGTGTGTGTTGACATGAAAGTAGGACAGTGATGAGTTTTATAGTATTAATTTATTTTCTGATGTGTTTGATACCTCAGTGCTGCTGTGTGCAGTATATATATATATATATATATATATATATATATATATAATATAATATATTATATATATTGTGTGTGTGTGTGTGTGTGTGTGTGTGTGTGTGTGTGTGTGTGTGTGTGTGTTCTGTTACGTGTGATACCCCTCAACCTTGGCAAAACAAAACTTTGAAAAAGTGAGGGAAAGTTGAAAAAAATATCAAAGTCAGATCAAAGACCACGACAGCCATAGCACTGCAGTATAAGTCTCAGCCACTTGAAAACCAAGACATACCTGCTGACTCTTCCATTTGGTGCATACTCAAGCTTCACCTGGTGACCTGTGGTCGCTGAGCATCAGTTATCATTCCCACTACAGACATATCAAGTACATGCTGCTTTGATTTTTTTTTTCCCATGGCATACCACAGCGGTTCTTTTAAGTCACTCTCTTTTCATTTCTTTCTTGTCCTAGTGCTTTTCTTTGATGGCTTTTATTTTATTTATTTTTATTTATTTTATTTATTCTTTTATATCGAGGATAATGGAATAAGCACTCATTTGCTTTTTTACATCCAGTCCCCGTGTGTATGCAGTTTATGTAAATCGTGTCATCTGTTCCCACCGGCACACGATGGCCTACTCTTACGAAAAGCGGAACAGGATTTAACGTGTGAACAAAATGTTCTGCGTACGTTCGGACACGGGGCCTCAGTTTATAGTCTCATCCGAAGGACTTTTGGGGAGAATGGAGTCAGCACTGATGTTAACTCCAGAGGAAAAATGCCCTCGACCGGGAATCGAACCCGGGTCGTCAAATTGCGAGCGCAATGTTCTGACCAATAGGCTATCCCGCTTTGTAGCTCTAGTATTTCGAGATTGTTAAGGAAATGGTTGGTGAGTTATGGTATGTGTAAGAACTCTCTTTTACTGTTGACTTTTTCTTTTGTAGAAAGTGGGATTTTCTTAGAAGTAAGTTTGGTATGAAGATGAGATATCCAAACATAAAAACATTGGTGAGATCAATTTCTCTTTGTGGAAAGTGGGATTTTCTTATAAGTAAATGTGGTGTGAAGATGAGATATCTTAAACGGGGATGGGATAGCCTAGTGGTCAGAACATTGCGCTCGCAATTCGACGACCTGAGTTCGATTCCCGTTGGAGGGGGGTTTTCCCCTGGAGTTGACATCAGTGCTGACTCCACTCTCCCTAAAAGTCTTTCAGATGAGACTGTAAACTGAGGCCCCGTGTGCAAACGCACGCAGAACATCTTGTGCACACGTTAAATCCTGTTCCACTTTACGTAAGAGTAGGCCATTGTGTGCCGGTGGGAACAGATAACAGTACTTTACACAGCTGCATACGCACGGGGACTGGATGAAAAAAAAGCACATGAGCGCTTATCCTATTATCCTCGATATAAAAGAATAAAATAAAATAAATTAAATAAAACTAAAAACATTGGTGAGTTAAATTTATCTAGACTATGATTATATGCATCTTACTGCGACTGCTACGTATATTTAATGATCATTATGAGTTGTTGATATGGTAGTGATAGGGTGGTAAGTAGATTACCTCCCATGTGTTCGGAGCTGGCTGGCAATCGCAGCGTCGTGTTTCTGTCTGGGGACACACCTAACCTGTGATATGAATTGTGCGATGTTTTGCTCCTTGGGTCGTAGACCTAGTCGAAACCCCTCCGTTGCACACACTTAGTCCTTCGGGTGAGACATTAAACCGAGGCCCCGTGTGCGAACGCACGCAGAACACCTTGCGCACACGTTAAATTCTGTTCCGCTTTTCGTAAGAGTAGGCCATCGTGTGCCGGTGGGAACAGATGACATTTACAAAACTGCATACACACGGGGACTGGATGTAAAAAAGCACAAGAGTGCTTGTTCCATTATCCTCGATATAAGAGAATGAAATAAAATAAAATAAACACTCTGCCTTCGAGGTGAAATGATATGCAATCTCTTTGTAAAGCTGTCATATCTTTACTGTCTGGCTGTGCCGTGTTTCCGAGGTTTGAGAGAGATGGGACATTAAATAGTTATTAAGGAGTTTAAGCGGAAAAAAAATAGGCCTAAAAGAAAATTTGCGTTGTAATTTTTTTTTTTTTTTGATTCATAAAAAAAAATATGGAACGCTTCACGAATTTGCGTGTCATCCTTGCGCAGGGGCCATGCTAATCTTCTCTGTATCGGTCCAATTTTAGTATATGTACTGCTGACGCAGTACACTTTTTAGATGTCTAAATTTAATATATACCCCACAGGTCATGTGAAACGCGTTTTTCGGATGGTGTTTACTTCCCTTTACTGGAATAGGAGAGTTACCATAGCCTCAAATTTAACTTCATCAGCCATGTCAGATTTATTACAGCAAGGTATACAAGTAATAAAACATATACTCTTATGTTCCAAAAATATTAGGTTGGGATAGTGAACAATAAAACACAACACCCTCACAGAATACATAACTGTGCGGTCGAACCCAACCCATGGACCAACATTCTAAGCCACCAGGCGAGGGGTTTGTCACCAACGATCGTGGCCGTTTCTGCACGTACAAGTGCGAAAGCGGGGGTGGCTGTTGGGTGTCGACTTGTTAACTGTCAATCAAATGAAAACTGTATTGACTCATATCATCAACCAGCATGTGATGTTATGCCAGGTTTGTGGGGTGGGTGGTCTAGTGGATAAAACATGATTGCGTCCCATCTCCACCGGGATAACATAACGTCCCATGTGCCTTTCTGTCGATCATGTAGTTACGCACAAGTAACGCGTGAAGCGTTTAAAGTATACGATGTTTCAACGATATACGGATTTATTTACTTATTAATATTTTTTAGTACTAAGATTTACAGAAAAGTGTCGGTATAGTTGCCACATTTGCCGTAATCAAATTACTTTAGCAATTTAGGGCAGACAACCATGCCTTTCTTCTTTATAGCGACTACAGTACTGGTGCTTTCCCTTGGTCTGATGCCCTTTAGTGCCAGTAGTAAGGAAAAGGCATCATAATTTGTCCGGCTGTTTCTTCAAATGTTTTTGAAACATTTCTTTTGTAGGAGCTAATTTTCATAACGGAGGTAGATGACTCCACAGTGGTCTCTCTGAATAAGCAAGGCTTGTGTGTGTGTGTGTGTGTGTGTGTGTGTGTGTGTGTGTGTGTGTGTGTGTGTGTGTGTGTGTGTGTGTGTGTGTGTGTGTATTTATTTATTTATTTATTTATTTATTTATTTATTTATTTATTTATTTATTTGTGATTCTTTTTTTTTTCGAGGATAATGGATAAGCCGTCATGTGCTTTTTACATCCAGTTCCCGTGTGTATGCAGTTTTGTCATTTTTGTCATCCGTTCCCACCGGCACACAATGGTCTACTCTTTCGAAAAGCGGAACGGGTTTTAACGTGTGTGCAAGATGTTCTGCGTGCGTTCGCACACTGGACCTGGTTTTAAAAGTTCTAAATTCAAATTCAAATTGTTCCTCTTCCTAGCATTCTTCATCTTTCCATTCTTCTTCTTTAATGACGCGTTAGCTTATTGATGATGGTGTTTGTTGAGTATTTTCAAGCTGAGGGTGAAAAAAAAGAACCAAAGCAGTTTGTAAAAAAAATAATAAGATTAAGAAAATTTGCTTTTTTTCATGAAAATATTCCCTCTGTGGAACTTGGCATCCTTTGTACGCTTTCTTTTGTAAGAGCAAAACAGTAAGAACAAAACACATAAGTGCTCGGCAGAACAACAGTTTTGTTTGTGGAAAACTTTTCCTCTAAGCCGGAATAAGGCCACCTTAAAAGTGGGCAAAATTAGTTGTATTAGTTAAAAAAAAAATAAAAAAAAATAAATAAATAAAATAATAATAATAATAATAATAATAATAATAATAATAATAATAATAATAATAATAAAATTAAGCAAAAAAGCTCACCATTTGTTAATTTTGGAGCTCTTGACAACGAACAGGAAAAAAACAAACAACTAAGTGCTGAATTATTGGCCACCTGAAACATCAATCATATGAGGGTTTTTTTTCCTGAAAAACAAAAGATAATAATTATTATACAGATGCTTTGAGCTGTGGTAGGATAGATGCTGTTCAACGTTCATCACACCATCATTACTGCACTGCTCTTATCCAGCACGGCTGTTTATGTTGCAGGATCAAGCGCGAGGCTCAGCAGAAGCATGTCCAGGCTGTGGTGTCTGAAATTCAGAGGGTGAGTGAGAAACAGTCTCCACCTTGGGGATGTCGAGGGCCTGTCAGTTTAGATGATGATGATGATGATGATGATAATGATAATGATTATGATGATGATGATAATATTAATAGTATTATTAATAATAATTATTATTATTATTATTATTATTATTATTATTATTATTATTATTATTATTATTATTATTATTATTATTATTATAAAAAATGATGATGATGATGATGATTTGATAATAATACTAATACTAATACTAATACTAATAATAATAATAATAATAATAATAATGATGATGATATATAATAATAATAATAATAATAATATAATAATAATAATAATAATGATGATGATGATGATGATGATGATGATAATTATAATAATAATATGGGATTTATAATAGATAGCATCCCCAACGTCTGCAATATCTATGCTAGGAATTCCCTCTTTTCTATCCCTCTCTTGTTTCTGCTTTGTTCCTTTTTCTTCCTGTCACCTCCTTCTTCTTGTCTATTTTCTGCCTTCCTGGTCCCTTCTTCTGCATTTTTTTTTGCTAGAAAGACATAAAAACATAAAGATTATCTTCCACGCCGAAGTCTCATGCGCTGGGTTTTTTCCTTTGCCAGGCGCTTCACGGCAGCGCAACGCGTTTTCTCGCATTTGACAGAAAAACACTTGTAGCTGTCGGAGAGTTCGACGATGAAGATGGAGAGAAAATAGTCAACACAGTAGCCGACATGCGTGGACACGTTACTCTTATTTTATCTCAGATCTTTACTGGTCTTGTTTCAGGTGTATTATTTTGATAGATTTGATGCATCATCTTTACTAATCTTGTTTCAAGTGTATTATTTTTTATCGATTTGATGCATCAGTAGCTTTGTAAGCTGAAAATAATGTCTTTGGATTC
Source organism: Stramonita haemastoma (assembly GCA_030674155.1). Taxonomy (NCBI): domain Eukaryota; kingdom Metazoa; phylum Mollusca; class Gastropoda; order Neogastropoda; family Muricidae; genus Stramonita; species Stramonita haemastoma. Next base: position 60,633,325 of record CM060320.1, on the reverse strand, counting down.
AAGAGGTGAATTTGTGAGTGGGCACTCTTTTGCATCCACGTCTGAATACAGACCTGAAGCAACGCAAGCAAGACTGGGCTTTTATCTCTGTAGACATGCACAGTCTTGTTGCATTGATTTCAGGGAGGAGGAGGAGGAGGAGGCTAGTAAAGTAAATGGCAATCCATGGAAGGGATTGGAAGTACATCAAAACGTGGGATATGTCTCGCCAAAGTGACAGTTTCTGATTCTTCTTGTGTCATAGATTTCGTTTAACTTACCAAACCGAACACATACAAAACTATGAGTTTAACATGTTTCTTTTTTTTTTTTTTAGTTTCTAGAAAGAATTGGGTTAGAAGATAAGTTAGAAAAAAAAAGAAAGGACATCAGTATTATTGTACTGATCAACTCTACGAGCATATTGACTGAAGGCTGAAAGTGAAGGACATCAGTATTACTGCACTGATCAACTCTGTGAGCATATGACTGAAAGTGAAGGACATCAGTTTTGTTGTACTGATCTACTCTATGAGCATATTGATGAAGCTGAAAGTGAAGGACATCAGTTTTGTTGTACTGATCAACTCTATGAGCATATTGACTAAAGTGAAGGACATCAGTATTATTGTACTGATGATCTAACGCTATGAGCATATTGACTGAAAGTGAAGGACATCAGTATTATTGTACTGATCAACTCTATGAGCATATGATGAAGGCTGAAAGTGAAGGACATCAGTTTTGTTGTATGATGACGCTATGAGCATATTGACTGAAAGTGAAGGACATCAGTATTATTGTACTGATGATCACGCTATGAGATATTGACTGAAAGTGAAGGACATCAGTATATTGTACCAATCAACTCTATAAGCAATTGACTGAAGGTGGACAGTTATGTAGCCATGGTGTGTGTGCATAGGTGGATGACTGCTAGCCAAGCGCATATTGACTGCAGGGAAGACTGAGTAGATCGAAAACAGGCAGAGAAGAAAAGGGGAAAGGATGGGTATTAGTAGTATAGTCTTCAGATTTAACTGTCTGTCCATTTTTAGGTGATAACCAGACATCAAAAGAAAAATTTGGAGATAGAGAGAGAGAGGAGAGTGAAGGTGTGTGTTGTAGTATTTGTGTGTGTGGGTGTGTGTGAGTGTGTGTGTGTGTGTGTTGTATTTGCATCATGGTGCGTGACATGCATGCATGGTGTGAGATACTCATGAATAACAAATAAATACTTTTTGTTAATGATTGATTACAAACTGGAGGTGGGTATCAGTCAGGTGGATGGCTGAATGTTTGGGTATAGGCTGTCAGGTATAAGGGACAAGGGAGATTTAGTCACATGTCTGAAGTTGTGGTGAATATGGGCTGGTACGTTCGGTATAGATGTCTGGGTGTTTTTGTTGTTGTTGTTTTTGTTTGGTTTTTTTAGGTGTTAGTCTTGGGTATAATAGGCAGGGTAGGCACAGTGAGATGTTGTTTTTGGGACTGTATTCACGTCCCGGCAGAGATATCCGATTAGAGACTGACAGTAAGGTATCTAACCGTTGTCAGTATTGGGGTGACGTGTGTTTAAATTCTTGCCATGTTGTGGCCTGTAAATTGCGCATACTATGTTGGTGTGACATCTTAAATCTTCATATTGGTGTGATTTTTTTGTGATGAACAGCTTATGTTGTTTAAGAATTTTTACACCCCATATCGACATGTTCTGGTGGTGTTAAAATTTCATATACCCCAGGGTGGGGGGTGGGGGGGGGGTTGGAGGGAGGCGGTTCTTGAAATCAATCTGAATCTTCAGAAATCTGGAATTGTTCATGCCGTGTGGGTATAACCACAGTGCACAAATCCAACATCACTCAGTAGGGCCTAGTCAAGTGTGCTAAATTTAACATGCTCCTTCCTTTTACCATTGTGTGCCAGTGGGAACGCTGACATTACTAAAACTGCATACACACGAGGACTGGATGTAAAAAAAAAAAAATTTTTTAAGCAACGAGTGTTTATTCCATTGTCCTCGATATAAAAGAAAGAAAGAAAAAACAAAGAAATACCTAATCCATGTGTGGTCAGCTCCTGCTATAAATAGCACCAGCTGGCCACAGCTGGGCTGGGATGGAATGGGAATAATTAGCAGCTGATTTGATTTGATTTACTCGATTTATTCTCTTATATCGAGGATAATAGAATAATCATCTTGTGCTTTTTTACGTCCAGTCCCCGTGTGTAAACAGTTTTGTAAATGTCATCTGTTCCCACCGGCACACGATGGCCTACTCTTACGAAAAGCGGAACAGGATTTAACGGAGAGGAGTGCAAGTGGGGGAAACTGACAGACAGCTGTGTGTACATAACGTGTGCAGATCCTGCAGCAATATCAGGAGGACTGTGACCAGAAGTGCCAGAAAGCGCAGGACGACTTCGACGCCCTGGCCAAGGAACTGAAGGCGGCGGAGGAGGAGGAGACAGCAGAGGAGGGGGACAACAACCCCAACACCACCACCCCCCTCACCAACGGCCCCGTCACCGGAACCATCATCAACGGTCCCACTGAGAACGGACCCGTAGAAAACGGACCGGTGGAAAACGGCCCGGTGGAGAATGGCCCGGTGGAGAACGGTCCCGTGGAAAACGGTCCCAGTGGAGAATGGACCAGTCGAAAATGGTCCAGTAGAAAACGGCCCGGTGGAGAACGGCCCCGTGAGCAACAGCTCCCCGGCCAGAGGCCCCTACGTGTCCACTATCTACGTCAAAGGCCCCAGCAGCAGTCCCAGCAAAGACAAGGCCGCTACTGCCAGCTCCACACAGGACCAGGAAAACGGCGAGGAGGAGGAGAAGAAAGACAATGACGAAAAGGCCAGCACCCCCCAGGAGGCGGTTGACCACTGAGCCAGCCAGCCAGCCAGGCAGGTAGCCAGCCCCAGCCAGCCCCAGTGAGCCAGGCTACCCATCCTCCACTGATCTGGGAGCTCCAGGGCTGGAAGGCTGCCAACAGACTTGTGATTTTGTACAGTTGAAGGGAAGGAGGGGGGTGGGGGGGGGGGGGGGGGGTTATTATCAGTGCATCCTGATGTAGACTGGATCTACTACTACTACCCAGGACTTTGGACTGCATAAAGGGGGAAGATATCAGAAATTTATACGCACATTTTTACTGACAAGCTGTTTTGAAAAGAAAAAAAAATGTATCTTTCTTCTCTGGGACAGTCGTTTTTTAACTGACGGGAGATGATGATGTTCTTTGTTCTGTGTCTGTGATTTGTGTTTCAGTTCTCAATCAAAGTTAAATTGTCATTGGGTGAATTTTGTATGTGTTGAAGAGATCTTTGATTGCTCTTGCTTTTATTTTGTATAGGATTTAGCTGAAACTGAAATTGGCATTTTTTTAGGAAGAATTTTTTTAAAGCATTTTTTTTGTTACCTGACGAGGTAACTGAATTTGAGTTCTGTTGAATTTAGATTTCAAAGAAAAATGTTCAGGTAAAGAAATTATCTAGACAATATGAATATGGATGGGAATTTTTGTATCTGCATATACAAAGATAATAGCATATTGATGAAAAGACCTCTATCAAATGCGTTTTCTTTTGTACTGCGTCGATTTGTTGTTGATTGCACTGTTAAGAAAAGAAGTTTAACAGACATTTTTGATGTTTTTTTTAACTGCACCTTAGTATTGGCTCTTGAATGAGAAAAAATTGTTTCAATTTTTCTAAGGAGTACTTCATATCATTATTGCATATTGTGTTCGTTAACGTCATCGCCAAACGTGTTTGATGGACTCGATGTGCTTTGTTCAAAATCCAGGCACCACAGCCTCAGTACATACAGTGTGTGTAATTAATTATATTGGTGAAAACATATCATAGAGCCTGCAACACATGCTTGCCAAATCGTCAGTATTGATTGCTTACTCCCTACGTTGATGTTCATGTGTCTGTCCGTGAAATCATTCCATTGCCTCGTTGCACCATCCACATCTGCAGAGTTTCGGTAACACGTGGAGGAATTGGGAGGAGGTTGAGGAATGTTAATGTTACAGTTAAGCTGCAGATGTGTTTATTTGAAAGTGCTGTATATCATACACAAAGTAAGTGCTGTGAAAAGTTGTCTGTGAAATTTAAGGTGGAAGGGGTAGGAGCCGCGATTTGACAGATGGGTGAGGCGAGGTTAGGAAATATGAAATGATCAGCAGAAAAAATCAGGCTGTGTTCTAAACACACAACATATAACTAGTCATGACAATGTCATTAAGTATAAAATTATCAACAGGAATATCAAGTTGCAGTCAAAACAGACACCTACAACGCAAAGCCGTGATGTATGTGCATTCTTTCAACAGAGGGAGAAATTACAGGAGCGGGACAACAAAATAATAAGAAAATCCCTCTATAGGAAAAAAACAACAGAACAAAGCGTTCACAACGGTAACAACCCATGTATAGTGTACAGTAGACTTGCAAACAGAAGGTGAATTTAGCTGTTCAAAATATGTATTCCCTTTTAAGAAGATGCTGTATGACAATGAATTTATTTATGTAATTTGGAATGTCAAACATTAATATTCATTTGGAATTGCCAGCTTCTTCTTAAGAAAACTGACTTGAATATAATTTAGAGGCAGTGTGAAGGTAGTGCTTTAGCCAGCTGTTGTTAAGGTGGACACGACAACAGATACTGTTCAGCAGTGTCTCTTTCATGACCACAATTACACTGTGGAGTATTAGCGATATGACAATTAATAATGTCATGTTTTAGATCACTGATTCCAAGACAAAGTCTGGAGTGGACAATTTGTTCTTGTCTTTCTCTGAGGCAAAATACATGGGGACCACAGCATCTTTAACAGACAGATAATGCTTAATTGTACACACTCACTTACTAGTGTTATGCAATCAGGCAGACTTTCTCACCAGGGAAATGGCAGAAAGTAGAAAAGATTGAAGGTAAAGTTCTGTGTTGTGTTTGCATGTTTTGACCTCAGAGGGTCTACGGCAATGGTAATGATTGCTGGCAGAAACAGGATCCGGTACCAAATCTGACAAATAATCTGGACATAAGTATGCCCTCAATTATCTGACAATAGCATATGGTTTCATGCCGTGTTCTTCTTTCTTTTAAATTGTAAAATCCTGCCTCTTTGTACAGTTCTTCATGTGTTGTGTCAATAACAGTTTCTACTTACTGCTTCCAAATGTTGATCCTCTGAAAAATTTGCTTAAGTAATAGAACAGTTATCGCGATAAAGTCGGCATAATCAAAAGGAGCAACATACAGGACTTGTACATAGTTTCCAGAGATTTCCTGTTGATTGTATACTTGTCACTTTCTTTATGAAACTGGAACTGTTTTAAGTTTTTTAAAAAAAGACCTTCTTCAAAGCTTGTACCTCAACGCCAGGTATATATTTTTGATAGATATTCTTCACCTATCCCTCCTCATTTTCATGACAGTATAAGTTTTATGGGATGGGATAGCTCAGTGGTCACAGCACTCGCTCTCCCTAAGCCTAAGTTAAGCACTGTTGAATGTCGTTGCCTTTTTGGTGGGTGACCGTTCATGTGCAGTCCCCTAGTTCACCCAGCTGCAAATGGGTACCTGCCCTTTTTAGAGACAGGGAAGGTAAGTAGTGAGGGAGAGGATGGGCACTGCCCTCAAAACGCTGGCCCCTGAGAAGCTGAGGTCTCTGATAACCTCGCTCCCTAACGATCGTATAGATCATGGGAACACCTTTACCTTTATTTTTCATACGTTTAAAGTGTTCACCATTTTTAAAGGTTTGACTTGTTAGTATAAATGAGATCAATTTTTAGTAGGCGTTTTAACAGGGAGAGGGGTTTATTTGATAGGGGCTTTTTATATTTAAAAAAAAAATGTTGCATTTTGTTTCTCGGTCACTGAAAGTGTTCAGAAAAGGTCACATTGATCATGATATTACATGGAGACTTTTTTCCTTTGCCGTTGGTTCAGAGTCTGTTGCTAGTCATTATTCAGTTCTGTGTAACCCAGAGTAGAGGAATGTGTGTAGACCTTCAATCTTTTTACTACCTTTATTTGTTACTTAGAGATCTTGTTTAAACCGAAAGGTATGCCTAGTTTATTGTCTGATAAAATATTTTTAATAATGTTTAGATTTCTTAACTGCTACTACAGTTTTGAAAAAATTTGCTTAGTAATAGAACAGTTACCGAAAATTTAAAATCGGCATAACCCCAAAAAAAGCAACATACAGGACTTGTACATATTTCCAGAGATTTTCCCGTTGATTGTATACTTTTCACTTTCTTTTTTGAAATGGAACTGTTTTTTGTTTTTTAAAAAAAGCCTTCTTTAAAACTTGTCCTCAACGCCGGTATATATTTTTGATGATATTTTCACCTATCCCCCTCATTTTCATGACGTATAAGTTTATGGATGGGATAGCTCTGGTCAAGCACTCGCTCTCCCCAAGCCCGTTTAAACATGTTAATGTTTGCCTTTTTTTCCCC